>JAAGEH010000286.1:62077495-62109324 GCA_011751065.1 Lasiurus cinereus
TGTGTGTGTGTGTGTGTGTGTGTGTGTGTGTGTGTGTGTGTGTGTGTATAATATATATATATATATTAGTAGCCCTGCACACGAATCGGTGTGCCAATAACTCTCTGCAGGGCCTGGCCACTCTGTGCCCACTGCCCAGAGGCTCTCCGCAGCCCAGAGGCCCATCCGTGGTCGGGTGGAATGCTTGTTTCATTGCTGGGGCAACAAAGCAAAGCATTCTGCCAGGCCATTCATGTTGCCCACTTTCAACAGCCACCCCCCTGGGACTGGGGGACTCTGGCGGGGTGAGAGGACTGGACGCTGCCATCTTGTGGCTATGGGCACCACCATTTTTGTGATAGAGTGATGGTTGACTTGCATATTAATCTTTTATTAGATAGGAGGACTAGAGGCCCGGTACATGAATTTGTGCATGGGTGGGGTCCGATCAGGTTGGGCCAGCTGGGAGGAGGAAATGCAGGAGGTTGGCTGGCTGGCTCCGATCCTGATTGGGGTGGAAAGGGCTGATCAGGGAAGGAGCTGGCTTGGGGAGCAGACTCTGGCTCTGCCCCCTGGTCAAAGTCCTGGTAAAGGGGACAACTTGCATATTAGCCTTTTATTATATAGGATTATTTTTAAAAATCAACTAAATTAAATTTTTAAGGGTTAACATATACAAAAAAACTTTAACATTGTAAATGGGAATGACTAAGGGAAAGAATTTTCTTAAATTTGACTTAACAAAATATTAGTCAATGAACAAATGAAAGTTTGTTAATTTTATTCAAAGTTAACATATTTTTAGTAGAATAAAGTTGAAGTTGAATTTACCAAGATTTCAGGCTTTTTGGATTTGTAACTTTACTATGTTAAATCTTGGCTTAAAGTTTAACTGAAATATTCTGTTCTGCACAAACACTCCTCCCTTCCATATAGGAACACATTAAAACATTCCCAGTGTATCAAGGGAATATTTCATAAAGAACTCCCTAATGGCCTCTGCATTTCCATTCTTTATCCTTCAAATTAGTTCTTCCACTAACTTGCAAAGTGATCTGTTCAAATGGAGATCTATCCCTGAAACCTTCCTGCTCAGAGCTCTTCAGGGGCTTTCCAATGCTTTGACAATCAAGCCTAAAATCTTCTTCTTGAGGAATCCACCAGATACGGTGGTCTGGGTAACCTGCTCAGCCTTTCTCTTGCTCTCATCATATCAGCACTTGCTGTTAATGGCCTGGTACTGAGAAGCCAGAAGAAAGATAAGTAGATAGGGGCTGCACCAGAGGAAGGGAAAGTAAAACCCAAGAACCCAATTAGGAAGTGTTACTAAGACACCCCAACTGTGTGGGTAAGGAAGGATGCATGCGAGAGACATGAACTTTAAACTGTATGGATAGCCTGGCTGGCATGGCTCAGTGGTTGAGTGTTGACTTTTGAACCAGGAGGTCATGGTTCGACTCTCAGTCAGAACACATCCTTGGGTTGTGGACTCAATCCCCAGTAGGGGGCATGAAGGAGGCAGCCGATCAATGATTCTCTCTCATTGATGTTTCTATCTCTCTCTCCCTCCTGGGGTGTGTGTGTGTGTGTGTGTGTGTGTGTGTGTGTGTGTGTGTGTCTATATATATATTAAAGGCTAAGCAACCATTGCATCCAAAACAACCAAATGGCTGACCAAATAGGCTGTGTGGGAAAACCAGGCCAGCAGGGGGATTAGGAAGGGGCGACCAAATGACTGAGCATAAGGCTGTGGGTGGCTACCAGGCCTGGAGGGGGGGGGACAGTTGGGGGCAACCAGATTGGCAGGAAGGGCAGTGAGGGGCAATCAGGCTGGCAGGGGCAGGAAGTTGGGGTGACTATACCGGCAGGGGGTGTAGTAAGGGGCAACGAGGCTTGCAGGGGTGGGAGGAACTAATGGGTGATCAGACTGGCAGGGATGGCAGTTAGGAATGACCAAGCCAGTTGAGGGGGTAGTTGGGAGTGACTATGCTGGCAGAGGGGCAGTTGAGGGTGACTAGGCCAGCAGGGAGGCAGTTAGGGGTGATCAGGCAGGTAGGCAGGTGAGCAGTTAGGAGCCAATGGTCCCAGATTGTGAGTGATGTCCCAGATTGGGGAGGGTGCAGTCTGGGCTGAGGGGAATTTCATGCACCAGGCCTCTAGTCTATAATAATAAAAGCATAATATGCTAATTAGACCTAACATTTTCCAGACAACCTTTTGGACAAAGCCAGAGCTGCACAGGAAGCCTGGGTCCCAGGTGCCAGAGGAAAACCAGTGCTGGAAACCAGGGGGAGGAAGGCCTACTCTTGTATGAATTTTGTGCATCGGGCTTCTAGTAAATATATTCTAATATTAACAACCCAGGGTTTTAATATCCAAAACAACCAAATGCTTGACCATCTGGAAGTCAGTGCTGCATTTCTATGGCAAACAGTATCAACTGCTGATGCTGGGGGTGCCCCAACCCAGCACTGACTACCCAGGGAACTGTGAATCAGGCCTGGAGAATGGCCTGGGAAGAGAGAGGCAGGGTCTGATCTGTAGCTGTAGCCTCTGTGGCAGCTGTTGATCAGCACTTGCCTATCTCTTTCTCTCAGAGCCTGGCCAGCAGCTGTGCCTCTTTTTCTCTTGGGCCTCTGCTGATTAGCAGCCCAACCTCTCTAATCAGGCCCATTGATAGGCCTGGAGATGCTGACTGGCATAGAAACTGACCAATCAGAACCAAATCTAGGCTGTTTAGGAGCCAGAGCTTTTGACGCTGTCTGGCATAGAAACTGACCAATCAGAATCTAATCCGGGTGAACTGTGAAAACAGAACCTAAGGTGGGGACTGAGGAGGGGTTTTAAGGGCAACAACTGTTTGGTATAAGGTGTAAAAAAGGGGTTCAATTTTTTAATGACCGGGTTGGCAGTATAGTGCATATGGCTGGCCGTCAGTCCAGATATAGGGATTATGTATTTTTGTCTGTCAAGAACATCTCCTCCTGATGAAAAAGGCTTCCCCCCATTTAAGAAATCCTATCCTATATAACCTATCTATACAAATAAAAGGGCAATATGTTAATTAGATGACATCAATCGGCCATCTTCCGGATGTCTTTCTTCCAGACAAAGCCATGGTGGTGGGGGCCGAGGCAGAGGCCATTAAGGGCGATTAGGCTGGCAGGGGAGGGCAGTTTAGAGAGAGATCAGGCCAGCAGGGGAAGGCAGTTGGGGGCAACCAGGCTGGCAGGGGAGACTGTTGAGTGTGAGATCAGGCCAGCAGGGAAGGGCAATTAGGGGTGATCAGGCAGGCAGAGGCAGTTAGGGGCAATCAGGTCAGCAGAGGAGAGCAGTTAGGGGCAAGATCAGGCCAGCAGTGGAAGCAGTTGGGAGTGAGATCAGGCCAGCAGAGGAGGGCAGGTAGGGGCGATCATGCAGGCAGGCAGAGGCAGTTAGGGGTGACAGGAAGGCATGCAGAGAGATTAGAGGCAATCAGGCAGGCAGGTGAACAGTTAGGAGCCAGCAGTCCCAGAATGCGTGGTCGGACATCCCCCAAGGGTTCCCCAATTGGAGAGGGTGCAGGCTGGGCTGAGGGAACACCTTCTCCCCCCGTGCATAAATTTCGTGCACTGGGACACTAGTAATAAAATAAAATGTATGGATATTACTAAGACAGGAAGCATAACCAATCAGGAACTAACAAACATAAATACAAAGAAGAGTGTATGTGCTTTCTCTTTCTCTCTTCCCTGACACAGCACACATAGATACCTGAAGTTCCTGTTGCAGTGGAGCACATTCCCCATAGCCCACATGGCTAATGGATACTGGTATATGTGCCTCCACACATGGACAAATAGACTTTGTGGACAAAAGGGGCCACATGCTAACCTGACAAGCTCAGGGAAGGTCTGCATGGCTAACTCAGAGACCTAAAGTAACCACAAAAGATCGTCTGAAATTAAACTTTAACTAAATGCAGTTATGGTGGGTAGTTACATCCTAAGACAGTATCTTTACTGACAAGGTCAACCTTTACCTTAACTGAGCCTGTCTTTTTGCATCTATAATAACATACCCTTGAAATATCTGGGTAATTTGTAACTTTCCTTTTTCTGGATCCCTGAGGGCACAACCTAATGTGCTTGGGTGCCAGGACAGATGCCACAAATTCCTTCATTGTTATGTTAATTGTTTTTGCACTTACCTAAGTATGTGTCTATCATTTTGCTTTTTATCCATTCCCAAGGAAACCCCCTCACTCTCCCTCTTTGCTTTCTCCCGCCTCTGTCATCTATCAACCAATGGGCTTCATGTAACCCACCTATATCCCTTCCTTTGATTGCAGTGTATAACTATAGATGCAATCCGCCATTCTCCAGAGCATTATCCCAGTCTGTTGAGATTCTGCTTCTGACAACTGTCAATAGATTGGCTCAAATAAACTCACAAAAAATTCTTTACAGGTTTGAATGTTTTTATGTTAACAACTTTAATTAGCTTGGATGCTGAACTACTACTGAAAAGAAACATGAAAAACAGCTCTGAACATTTGCTGCTCCTGAAACCCCAGCTACACCTTTTCTAGGACTAGCTTCCCCCAATAAACTTCGGTTCTGCAAACTGTTTTAGTCTGCAACTTCATTCTTCATTTTTGTAAGACAACCAACTCGGACTCAACATCCCACATTTTGATTTCATAACTTGAGGTTCCACCAAGATTTCAATGGAACCAAGAGCCCTGGCAGTCATAGAGCTAAATTAGATTGACTCCATGAAGTTCTTTTTGTTACTGTCATGATGTTTCGTTTGTTCTGTACCCGCCATTCTGCAACTCTCCTTGCTGCCCCTCCCTGTAAACCTCTAGAATGTAACAGTTGCACAAACCTGCCAATAGGAATGCAAAGAAGTGGATTCAGCCCAAATTAGGCAAACTGCACAGTACTCCTGTGTAAACCAGACCCCTGATCCTGCCCCCTGACCAATCTATGGGGGCGAATGCTCTCCCCCCCCCACACACACACTACTATAAAGCCCTTGTCCCACCAAAGCGTGCACTGGCGCTCGCTTTCTCGCCACTGTGCTGGTGATTGCCAGAGACGGGAGCACATGCTAGCATAAACAAAGGTACTTTTGCTTTTGTATCGGGCTCAGCTCTTTCCTGGTGGTTTTTTTTTGGGATCTTGAACACTGGGCATAACGGCAGATCCCACAGATTCCAGCCAGCAGATCCCACAGATTCCAGGTAAGTTCCATATCTTGCCAGGGAACAGGAAGTTGGGAGCTGCCTCGCCTGAGCATTCATAGGACCTGAGATTTATCAGGCATGCCTTATGTCCTCAGGGGACAGGATTTTGGTGCTTCTATGGGCAGGATGGATCAGTAATGAATGGATGGGAAGTAACACTGGACACCTTGCCAGATACAGAATGGTGTCCATGCACACATGAAGCAATGTGGAATTACGCAGGGCCTTCCCACCCAGCTTTTCCCTTTCAAATTGCTTTTTTTAAATCCTCCAGGTAGAGCTAAGAGTTGCAAAATGCTTATAAATAGTTGGCTTTATGAAACCAAGGTTTAGGAATTTTGAAATGGAAGCACCTGGTTAAAAACTCTGGTCTGGGCCATCTTTGAATCAACTTAACTCATTTCAGCTTTGATTGCTAGATCACCTGCTTTGTCTTTATTGCTAAAAGACTGTAAAGTGAATTTGGACCTGTTGATATAATGTCTTGTGCTTTGTTGAAAGTGTCTTGAAACTAAGTGTATTTAAAATATGTTCATAAGGGTCAATCTAAGAAATACTGGCTGTTTGTTTTTCTTGTTTATTGGAAATTGAGGCTTTTAAGTGTTATTAATTGGAAATTGTATGGTTTTGGTAATAGAAGGCATGAGGCATAGAGATGCATTTTGAAACTAGTTATTCCTGGAAGTTGTATAAAAGTTTGTGAATGTTATAGAAGGTCTGGAAGGAAAATATTAAAAGGAAGTTATATAAATAACAGGGGCCAATGCATCAGGTCAAGCAGAATGGGAAAACTAAAACTGGAAGTTAAAACAAAGGCCAAATAACGTGGGCAATTACAGCCATTTTGTAACTATCAAGCCATTATAGTTAAAAAAATAAATAAATAAATAAATAAATCTGCCAAGACCGGTTTGGCTCAGTGGATAGAGCATCAGCCTGCGGACTGAAAGGTCCCAGGTTCGATTCCAGTCAAGGGCATGTACCTTGGTTGCAGGCACATCCCCAGTGGGGGGCGTGCAGAAGGCAGCTGATTGATGTTTCTCTCTCATTGATGTTTCTAGCTCTCTGTCCCTCTCCCTTCCTCTCTGTAAAAAATCAATAAAATATATTTAAAAAAATCTCTCTAACAAAAGAATGCAAAAAGGGAGGGAGGAAAGGAAAAGAAAAAAAAAAGATGGTAGTTTCACTCCCTAAGCAAAGCTGGCAGTCTCAAGGCTTAGCAAAATAAAGTTGCCAGGTGCTTCTCATGATTTCTGGGAAGTCCGCAACAAAGTAACAGGGAATCTTAAATTATCTGAAACAGAATATTCAGCAAAGTAATTTTAAGACATATGGACAGGAAGGTGTATGATGCCTCAGAATCCCACCTAGCATTCTCTTTGGATTGGCTGGGGACCTTCTACACTTCATAACCCAGATGTATATGTTTACTTGCTTTGCTTTTTCAGTAAAGGTGCATGCTTTAATTGCTTGTATAAACTGACTTTTCACAATACAGTCAAGGTCCCCCATATAAATTAATTTACATAGGGAGGCGAGGATCCAAATTGGGAACAGCCTAGAACAGTGGTCAGCAAACTGCTGCTCGCGAACCACATGCGGCTCTTCGGCCTGGGTGAGTCTATTTTGAAGAAGTGGCATTAGAAGAAGTTTAAAAAATATGGCTCTCAAAAGAAATTTCAATCGTTATACTGTTGATATTTGGCTCTGTTGACTAATGAAGTTTGCCGTCCACTTGCCTAGAACAGTCAACAGTCTTCAGCCATTTAGTGAATTCTATCTTCCTTGAACAAAGGACACTTAAAAAGTAAATCAATATACACAAGGAGAGAGATAGCAGAAGTTCAATTAATGATGGGAAAGCTTTGTCAAATAAAGAAATAATAACTATATTACACCTTCACTTATTGAAGCATCCATCTTATATAAAAACTGCTGTTTGAAATTTTAACCTTGCTATTGGCTTCTGTAAATGTTTGCTTGCTTAAATAATAAGGAAAATGAAACTATTCTCACTTCATAGAGGACATTAAGCCTTTCCTGGACAAAATTATCAGTGCTGGCACCAGGCCAGGCCTTTGGTTGAGGTCTCAAGGCCTCAGCACATAGGGGCCCTTTAAGAACTTGCAAAGGGCCAAAACCGGTTTGGCTCAGTGGATAGAGCGTCAGCCTGTGAATTGAAAGGTCCCAGGTTCGATTCTGGGCAAGGGCAAGTACCTTGGTTGCAGGCACATCCCTAGTAGAGGGTGTTCAGGAGGCAGCTGATTGATGTTTCTCTCTCATTGATGTTTCTAACTCTCTCCCTTCCTCTCTATAAAAAATCAATGAAATATATTTGAAAAAAAAGAACTTGCAAAGGGCTGGTAAACATCCCATATTTGGGAGACAAAGAAGGTGAAAACATATAAATAGGGAAAATTTCTGCATGTTGGGGCCCAGAATTTGAAAAACATTTTCCTCTGGACCTACGCATAATAAATGTAACTCAAAGTTCTCCGAGCATTGTTTGATTATTCCAGTTCCTGTAACATTTTTGGTTCCCTGAGATTCTGGGAAAACAAACCCGTGCCTTGGCTTTTTAGCCTCTGGTGAGAGGACTGGGTTTGGGGCCCGGGGTAGCCTGATAGGCCTCCAGGAAGTGCTGCTCTGCTGACACTTCCGGACCTCAACCCAGGACCTGGCCGGCATCTGGAGAGAGTGGACGGATACTTCTGGACCTGTCAACAGAATCTGTAAGGTAGGGGCCCTATCGGTTTGGCCCACTCCAATGAGTGGAAGCGGGAGCTTGATCACCTACCCAGAAGCTGTAGCTTCCTCAGGTAAATTAATTAGGAATCAGGTTTCAGGTGCACTGTTTAACTGGGTAAATATCTGATAGAAGTAAAAAACTCGGACTAGCTAGTATATAAATGTGGGAATCTAGAGGTGAGTGAATTCAGATTCAATTAAAGATTTATAAGTTCACTCTGCTGTTTTCTTGTGTGTGAGACTAGCCAATTTGCTACCGAGAAGGGGGACTGGACACAGACTTAACTCCTACGGTAAATTCTCACCAAGATGTTGGTGGAGAATTCTATTCTGGGGCATGGGTGCCAGGAGTGCCCCCAAGCCCGTCTGGGGAGTTGGGCATTGTTTTGTTTATCTGCTCAGCTCCAATCTGAACTAGTGTTATAGTAATAATAATAAGGATAAAATATAAATATAAAGTAAGAATTGGGTGTGACATATTAGAGAGTGGAATGAAGTGTGAACGCCCTTAAAAGAGATGTACATTTAAGACCAGATAGCAGAACACCTGGGACCCACGGATAAGACACACTGAAGACACACTGAAGATGTCTGCTTGAGCACATAAAAAAGAACAAGCTCCGAAGGAGATTAGAGCCCCTTGTCTGCTCCTCCACAGACAGTCGCTCTCCACTCCCCCTCCTGTATCCTGCCTGAACTATGCGCTCTGCTGTGGACCCTGGGTCCGAACCGTGAGCCACAAGCCGAGGCCTCTACAAGATGCCGAGCAGCAGCTGCAACGTCCAACATCCAGTGTGTGTGTCTGTCAGCGCAGATCTCCGGGCGGCCTGCCGAGGTCTGGAAACCACCAGGACTCTGGTAAATAAACCGCGTGTGGTTTGTGCATTGCCCGTCTGTCTCCTGTGTAATTTATGCTCGGCCAATATTTAATAAGTGCCTTGAGTCATCCGTATAAGTCCATTCTATTGGCAGAGGATACTCTTGGCCACCTGTGCTTGCGTCCTTAGATAAATTCTGGGACAGCTAGTCTACCGAGAGAGTGTGAGTATGGAAGTTTGTCTGTCTTGGCATAATTATCTGCTCATTACCTGGTCTGTGTGAGGCAGAAGCAACTTTGTGTCTTCTGGATGTACACAAGAGAGAATTTATCTCTTTCTATTGTTTAATTTGTTTAAGGATGTGTTGGACCTGCTGTGACAAAGTGCAAATGTCTTTGGCAGCTGGTGGAATTTCTTTTTCTGAGTTTTTTGCTCTCTGTCAGAGAGGGAATCAGCCCATTTAGCTAATAAAAATTTCTCTCTAATTTTGTATAAGTAAGAGTTTCAGTTTGCTCTGATTTGTGAATTTGCTATATTAAATTGATATTTTAAAGTCCTACGGTTAAAATAAAGGCATAAATTAGTGACATTTCAAAGAACAAAGAACTTTTATTTATGGCTTTCTTATCTCTTTTGGTGGTCAGAGACTTCCAGGGACAGGGCTTACAGCTCTGCAGGGCGGAGAGATTTACGGTCCCTGTCTCTGCCTATGACATCATAGTCCAATGTGAGCCATCTAAGGCTGAAGTTATTATTAACGTGTTTATTTTATTTTATTTTATTTATTTACATGTGTCTTGTGTGGTCTGTTCTCTTCGTAGTTATATGTTTTGTTGGACTTGCTTTTTTCATAAAGGACATAACCTGGTCTTTCCCTTCCTCCCTCATCCTGATTCCTATAGCATCTGTAACTGGATTAAAGATCTTTTCTTTCAGGAAGCCATCCAAGCTTTCAGTTAGCAAGAAATCTACCTATGCACCCTTATCCTTATCTGCTATCTTTCCAGGCTAAGAGTCATTTTTCTCCACAGGTTGGAACTCAGCCTTTGAAAGGGAGGAAGACTACAGTGGTAGTCTATAGTTTTCCCTGAAATTCCCAATGTTTCTATTTCTCCCCTCTGTAGGAATTATTTTCCTCACACTCACAATAGGAAAGGGAGACAAGCAACTCGACTGAGGACTGGAAATGATCGAAGAAATCAAGGGTGGTAAAGAAGGAAGGTTGAAGATACTCTAGGGGCTTAGAATAAAGAGGAAAAATCTATGAGGGAAAACTGGTTACAAAAAGAAAGAAGTATCCTTAAATGTAAAAAGCCTAAATATAGCAGATCTCAGACCATTTGCCTTGTTTCAGGACAGAGTAAATGGTTAATACAGAAAAGATGGGAGGGAGGGTGTTGGCAGTTAATCATGAAGCAGGGAGAGATAGGTTTTTGTTGATTTTTACTGGCTGCAAAGGGATCTGGTCCACGTGTCTTGTCAGAACTTCACTAGATTCAAGGTTGCAAGTTTTCTGCAAGCATAATTAATCTAGCTGCCCTGGTGATTTAAAACTGGTGAGTAGGCAGACTCAGCCCCCGAGAGCCAAATGAAAGAAGGGGGACTGGTTGCCTGAGCTTCCTGCAGTGATCCTGGAAGAAGCTGCAGCAGTGAAGAAAGCAAATGACAGCAGACATTTACCTGATACTAGAGCTGCCCTGCTGCTACCCAGTAAGTAATAAGCATTTTACATAAGCAATATAAGACTTAGGCCTTTGGCTTCCTGGCTACAGCAATTAAACCAGAGGCCAGTGACTACTACTGGCCTTCTGGCAGCCCCAGGAATAGAGCAGTGAACCCAGGATCTGTAAAAGCAGCAGACAGAGCTAGTGAAAGCTCCCTGTTTGCAAATGTACTGAAAGGGTTCATTACCTGTTGCTGCTGGAAGAGGAGGGCCTGAGATCCCTCCCCAGTGCACTCCCTTGGGAGAGGCCTGGTTGCTGCTCTGCCACAAAGGGGACTGGTGGGAAGACAAGAGGCCTATTACCCAAGCCACTGCCACAGAAGACCTTTGCAATATGCAAAGCTGTTTCTAACTGCAACTCTGGCTGTTTTGCACTGGCAGCTTAAAGTCAAAGAGCAAAGGAAAGGCACTCTCCCTGGACCGGGGAGCCTTCAGGATTTTGAGATTCTCCAAGAGAGGAGTCTGACTGAGGGATGGCAGAGACCCTGTTGGGTTGGAAGGATCTAAGGCCACATGTTAAACTTATAAATTACGGCTTTCTAGGCAGATTTCCAAGCCCAGTTATGGAGGGGTTAAGCTGCCTGTTACAGCAAAACAACTTTCTCCCATGCCAGAATAAATTTTAAGAAATTAGGCCGTGTTTGTGGCTAGAAAGAAGAACTGGCCACCATGCACAGCCCTGACAGTGGCCTGCAGAAAACTGTATATTAGACTTAGATGATGCCTGCATCTTCATGGACATGACTCCAGAAAGACAGAAAACAATTTTGTTTTAGTTAGAAGGTCAAGAATAGACCTTAGTCATCTCCCTAAGATATTTGTATAGCCCTACCTTGTGTCATATATGGTACCAGAAGACTTGGCTACGTAATGTGGCCACAGTGCCAATATTATACTTCATTGGATTAATAATATTGCATTACCCTTACAGATTTGAATACAGTTGCCAAAAGGGCAAGTGCCCTCATGGGAAAGAAAAATACCTATCTAGTCTTGGTCTCTATTGAAAGACAGTCGGCAGCCTGTATAGTGTCTTGCAGGCCTGCGTGGCCATACCTTGTCAGGTGTGGCACAAACCTCAACTTTAGGAAACTGGGGAAGGCTTGTTTGGAACAGAGGGAAGTGGTGAGTACCAGCCCTTTGTTATAGGAATTACAGAACCTGTGAGGTCCTGTGACATGTGAGACCCTGTAAAGCGATAAAGCTCCCTTAGTCCTTTCTCAGAGGGCATGTAACCCCTCCCAGAGACCATATGAAATTTTAAGGACAAGTCAAGTAGGGGGAATTCTACTACTGGGACAGCTATAATTGTCTACTTGAATATAGACACATTTTGAATTTCTCCTCATCATTTGAAGACAGTTATATTATTCTGAAGAATCCATAGAAAGGACTGACAAGGAAAACCAGAAGATCTTAAAGCAGATCTTAAAGAAGATTGTCTCCTTATATAATTTATCTGAAATTTGGCAATGCTTAATAAATCATGGCAATACAATTCTTTGCATAAATTCAATAAGACCGGTTTCCAATAGTGGTTTTATTGACCGGAAACTTTGATTAGAGTATCATGTTTTGAAGAGCCCTGTCTGAACTCTGAAGACTTGAAGCCAATAAGAGTGCCAAGGAAAAGCCTGGAATCCTGCTTGGGAGCCCTGAAAATGACTGGCGCTGGAGCATCGGGCACATGCCCTCTCATCACTGGCGGTTGGTCAGAGTAGAAGGGGAGCAATAAGGATGCCTCTGTGTCCCTGCAGAACCCACAAGCACTCTGGGCTGCAATGAGTAGGAGGGCTACTGAGATGGGCCTTAAATACTAGGGCTTGGGCCCAGGAGGAGTTGCTGCAAGTGAGGGATTCACCTAACTCAGCAGATATTTCAGGCAAGGCCGGACAGCAGCTAGATGGCTTGGTTTCCTAGCTCTACGGGGCACACTAAGATTCAATCATGAAATTCTGGCAAAGGTAGTTGGTTACCATTCTTGTTGTTTTTATGTAAACAATAGGGCCAAATTAAATACAATAGGTAAATTGGTCTTGATTTGACTCTTTTAATAAACATAGAGGTAATTTTAAGGAAAAAATTCTATTTCAATAGAAGTTATTAAAACTGAAATGTTTTCTT
The DNA here is from genome assembly GCA_011751065.1 of Lasiurus cinereus. Classification (NCBI taxonomy): domain Eukaryota; kingdom Metazoa; phylum Chordata; class Mammalia; order Chiroptera; family Vespertilionidae; genus Lasiurus; species Lasiurus cinereus. The sequence goes on from JAAGEH010000286.1 coordinate 62,090,118, forward strand.
TCCCTACCACCAGACCATTTGTTGCAGTTTGTCTCTGCCAGGTCACAAGCCCACCTCCTTCTGTGCCCGGGCCTCATCATCCCTCTGACAGACAGCAAGGATCTCTTGGCTCTGAGGAAAACTCTGTTCCTTCTCAGCAGGAAGCAGCTACAGAAGAAATTCAATGTCCATTTTTTCTAAAAGAATTCAGAGCCAGGATCCTTGAGGTAATACATTAGGCAGTTAGACAGACATAAGCGGAGCAAGGATGATGGGCCAACTAGTGCTACCAAATGTAACTAAGTCTTTCCACCTCTATGTATGTGAGACAAGGGGCATAGCCAAAGAGGTATTCACCCAAAGTCTCAGCCCTTAGAGAAGGCCAGTATCCTATTTGTCCAAAAGAGTTGAACCCTTTGCATTTGGATGGCATACTTGCCTCCAGACGGTAGGAGCCACAGCTATTCTTATCAGAAAAGGAAATAAGTTAACCCTAGGACAGTAACTAATCCTAACTGCCCCACATGAGGCCGAGGCTTTACTCCAGAACACACTAGAGCACTGGAAGTCAAACACTCGAGTCACCCAGTTTCAGGCTCCCTGGTAGACAAAGATAAATCAGTAACAATTTATACTGTTAGCAGGTATGTATTTACAATGGCTCACATATAGTGCTATTTACAAAGAAAGGAGTCTCCACAGAAGCAAGAGGGAACAGGGCCACAGTTGAAGCTGCATGGGAGGCTGCCCTAAAACCAGTGTTGCCTCTACAGATTCTAGTGATTCTTCCAGACCCTGATCTACCCAGTCTAGAAAAGCTGAAATCCATAACCAGTCTTTATTCAAGTTCTTACAGACTTTACAGTCTACCCTGGAAGCAATCCAGAAGCACATCTGAGACAATCCGCCTGTACCAACTTCTGATCCGATTCATCCCTTCCACCCTGGTGACTCTGTTTGGGTAAAGAAATTTGCCACCTAAGGACTGACTCCTACATGGAAAGGACCACCTCCATGGAAGTCCAGGTCAATAAAATCCTAGCGTGTCTTCATTACACATGGCTTAAGACAGCTCAGGAAAAATAGAGAGTCTGAGACTTTTCAGACTCTCTAAACATTATTCCTGGCCCTCATTCTGGGCCCTTATCATATAAGCAGGCCCACTATTATAGTTCTCAGGGGTATATATAACTCCCTTCTTGACAGTGACCAAGAGTCAATGATTTGACTCATATACATAAAACCAATGGGGAATAAAACATCCATCTTATATAAAAACTGCTATTTGAAATTTTAACCTTGCTATTGGCTTCTGTAAATGTTTGCTTGCTTAAATAATAAGGAAAAATGAGACTATTCTCACTTCAGAAAGGCCATTAAACCTTACCTGGACAAAATTATCAGTGCTGGCACCAGGCCAGGTTTTGGTTGAGGTCTCAAGGCCTCAGCACATAGAGGCCCTTTAAATACTTGCAAAGGGGCAGGAAAGATCCCATATTTGGGAGACAAAGAAGGTAAAAACATATAAATAGGGAAATTTTCTGCATGTTGGGGCCCAGAATTTGAAAAAATTTTCCTCTAGACCCGCGCATAATAAATGTAACTCCAAACTCCCCAAGCATGGTTTAATTATTCTGGTTTTCTGTAACATTATAACTCTAATTGCTATTCTAGAATATTGTATTTAGCAGAAAGGACAAGATTTCATGTTATTTGCATTGTACTGTAATCCATCACCATGTCATTTTAAATTTCTGATCATTTAGAGATAGTCACTGTTTTGTTATAATGCATTTAGAAAAATGTTACATCTTCTGCAGGATCCCTGGAAAGCACTGTGACATTTTTAGATCATTTCCTTCAAACTGGATGAAAATTACTAGAATTCTACAGAGTATTTGGATTTATAGAAGTACTGGCAGGAAAAATCAGGGGAAACAAAAACATTAATATGTAACTGAATGAACTGAAAATTAGTATAGTTTTTATAACTTTTTTTAAAAATATTTTTTTATTGATTTTTTACAGAGAGGAAGGGAGAGAGACAGAAAGTCAGAAACATCGATGAGAAAGAGACATCAATCAGCCGCCTCCTGCATGCCCCACAGTGAAGATGTGCCCGCCACCAGGATACATGCCCCCGACCGGAATCGAACCTGGGACCCTTCAGTCTGCAGGCCGACGCTCTATCCACTGAGCCAAACCGGTCTTGGCTAGTTTTTATAACTTTTGAAAGTATTGCTGATTCTCAATCTTTTTGTTATTCAGACCAAAGGAAACTTGTTTCTTTTCTTAAAGCAATTTGGGAAATTATTTTTCTCCCTCCCTCTTCCTTCCAGAATTTGGCAATTAATGAGTAAATCATAGCAATGCATTTCTTTGCATTAATTCAATAAGACCACTTTCCAACTTCCATTTTATTGATCAAGACTGTGACTAGAGTGTCATGTCTGAGAGAAACATGCTTGGACTCTGGATGTCACCAGAAAAAAACTTAAAGTCAATGTGAGTGCCTTTAAGAAAAGCCTGGTACCCTGCTTGGTTATGTGGTGCATGGCAGTCTTTTCAGATAATGAATGAACATTACTTTTCTGAAAGACGTCAAGAAAGGAACTTCAAGGCATTTTGGGAACCTCAAAAACTTGGGGAATTCACCCAAGTCTCAGGCAAGCCTGATGGCAACTAGGTGGCTTGTCTTCTTTAATGAGCCATAAAGGGCTCATTAAAGCTCATGGGGGGAAAAAAACAAAAAACTCTCAATCATGAAATTCCAGCAAAGCAAATTTTAAAAGAGCCTATACAGTCAATTGCTATTCTTATTGTATTCATGCAAATAATCAGGCCAAATTACAACTAGACTTAATTTGGTCTTTAATAAAAATGAGGGTGATTTTAGAGAGAACTGTGTCTCAACAAACTCTATAATATACAATTGGGAACAGACTCCAGTTAATTATTTTGAAGTTTTATTTTTCATTTATGACTTGAACTGAATCCTAAATTTGTTTAGTGTTCTTGGATGTTTAGCTACAACTCTTCAAACTAATGCTTAATTTTCTCTCATCCTTTGACTTGGAATCCTTGAACACTAAAACACTTTTTCTTCCATAGGACCATTTGTCATAATTATTATTGTTTAGTTTGTCTCCACTAGGTTATAAACCTTACTCAGCTCAGAGAATACTACCTCTAGACTCCATCACTACCTCCTTCCATGCCCAGGCCTCATTATCCCTCTGACAGAGAGCAAGGATTTCTTGGTTCTGAGGAAAAATGTCACATCTTTTGGTCAAATAAGCTTGACAACCTTCCAACTGTTTAAATTTTAAGGAACTTTTCTTTAGGTCATTCCAATAGGCCCAATTTGCCCTAAAGAAATAGTTGAACCATGTAGGCCAATCTACAAATCAGACCAGGGTTCCCTTTCCCATTAAGGGAAATCACACAGGCAGCACAGGAAATCTCATTGGTACAGTGTGACTGCCTGACAGATACTTGCATATGGTTACACACATGTGAGCACCAGTAGTAGGGGGTTAAATCAGGACCTTCCCTGTGAGCATGTCTAGCCAGGAAGATCAGCTATTAGTGTGTGTGCTTCAAGTTTTTTTCTGGTGACATCTAGAGTCCTACACAGGAGATGACCCTCGAAGGCCCTAACAAGATGGCACTGGTAGCATCTTGGTTCATTTTTTCTTTTCAGATGGGGAACTCATCTGCCACCAAGGTCAGCATACCCCTAGATTGCATTTTGAGGAACTGGGGTTCATTTGATCCAGAAACCCTGAAGAGAAAGCATACTTCAGTATGGCCACAATATAAACTTGGAAGATGGAGAGGCCAGTCCTCAAAGGGGAGTATTACCATCATACAATTAAATACTTCCTATAGGGAGGAAGGGAAGTGATCTGAGGTCCCATATGTTCAGGCTTTCTTTAAGAAACAATAAAAAATTGTGTAAGCAATACAAAATTGACTCCTGATGCCTGACAACATTGACCCAAAGTGGTATAAGAAAATCAAAAACCCCTAAGAAAGTGATGGGGCCTAGTGGCCCACTAAATACTCCTGAACCATCTTGTCTTCCTTATCCAGGAGCCCTGGAAGAACAAGTCCTGCCTAGACCTGAGGGGACTTGACCACCCAGGTCCCTGGTTACCCTTTGCCCTCTACAGGCAGTGGCAGGAGGAAGGTACAGATCCATTTGGGTCCAGGTATCATTTTTCCTACAGGACTTAAGACAAATTAAAATGGATTTAGAAAAGTTTTCAGATAATCCTGATAAGTACATAGATGTTTTTCAGGGAAAGACATAAACCTTTAATTTATCATGGAAGAATGTAATGCTTCTTTCAAGTCGACACTTTCAAAGTCAGATAAGCAGTTCTAGATACAACTCAACAGTCCAGAGACAAATAATTCTTAGTAAATGCCAGTGGGGTCCCCTATGATCAGATTGGACAGTTTTACCCCAGGACTTTAGAGATAGCCTCCATTTGTTTGGTCAAGCCTTAGCTAAGGATTTATGTCAATTTAACCACCTTTAGACCAAAATATACAAAGGTCACTAGATTCCCTGGATCACATGGTTCCAGATCATAGAATGGGCCTCCCTACATGTCAACAATCCTTTTAAAATAGATCTTAGAATAAAAGATATTCTTAGACTATAGAGTTAAGGGAGAAAACACTGCATTCTCAATCTCCTAAAATTTAGGCTCAAATCCATGGTATACTTCCTGTTCTAGAATTATTGTTTGGTTCTTGTATACTCAATTGTCTAACTCTATTCATCCTTTCTTGCCTAGAATCCATCAAACTACAGATGGTCATGGAAATGAAACTCTGAATGACATCTTATCTTCCACAGTCCCTTAGATCGTCTGCCTCCAATGGAGCCCCGATACACCTTGCTATGTCCCTCTTCAGTTGTAAGGTGCTAGAGTGGTCATTGCCCCCATTCCCAACAGCAGTTGGGATCTCCAAATAGGAATGGAAATGAAGACAGAAGAAAGCTAGGTGGATAGGGGCAGGACCATAGGAAAGGAAAGTAAAACCCAAAAATTCAACTAGGCAGTTACTAAGATACCCCAATTGGGCAGAGAAGGAAAAGTATGCAAGAGAGGCATGAACTTTAAAATGTATGGATATTACTAAGACAGGCAGCATAACCAATCAGGAACTAACAAGCATATACAAAAAAGAGCATGCTCGAGCTTCCTCTTTCTCTCTTCCCCTGGCACAGTGCACAAAGGATAGCTGACTTTCCTGTTGGGGGGCTTATGGCTATGTAGGCTTCTACACATGGACTAATGGACTTTAATCAGCTTGGATGCTGAACTACTCCTGACTATAACATGAAAAGAAAGCTTCTGGATACTGGGCTGCTCCTGAAACCCCAGCTATACCTTTCCCAGGACTGGCTTCTCCCAATAAACTTTAGTTCAGCTGTTTTTGTCCTTCACTTCATTCTTCATTTTCGCAAGACAACAAACTTGGATTCAACATCCCACATTTTGGTTTCAGTATCTCTGAAGGAGCTGTATTCTCTGTTAGACAGCTTAGTTCTGACCCTCTGCCTCACTTGGCTATCTGTGCACTTCAAAACTGAGCTCTATGTTGCCACCTCTGGGAAGGCTACGCCGTTTGCTTAATACTACAGCTGTTTGCTATTTTTTATACCAAATTTAATAATCAGTTAACTTGTCTGACTGCTCTCACCAGAGACTCCCACAGCAGGTCTATATCATTTAAACTCTTTATTCCCAGTAGTGACTGTCATGTCACAGGGTGCTCAACAAATGTTCAATAAATACAAGAATGGAGTTATTTTAATGCCAAAGACAAGCCTATCTGCTCAGGAAGCCTGCCCAGAGCCCCTGCCTTGTTGAGGTCTAAATCAATTGAGAATTAAATGTTCTTGCCTCCTTCTTAGGACTCAAGAAGTGAAGTAAAGCCGAAACCGGTTTGGCTCAGTGGATAGAGCGTCGGCCTGTAGACTGAAGGGTCCCGGGTTTGATTCTGGTCAAGGGCATGTACTTGGTTGTGGGCACATCCCCAGTGGGGTCGTGCAGGGGGTGGCTGATCGATGTCTTTCTCTCATCAATGTTTCTGACTTTCTATCCCTCTCCCTTTCTCTCTGTAAAAAATCAATAAAATATATATTTTTTTTTAAAAAAAAAGAAGTGAAGTAAAGACAGAAGAGTTACATGAGACACATCCACAGAGAAGGCCACAGGAGTGTTTTATGAGTCATGTACATATGATTGTGGAGCTTAGTGGACACCTAGGTTTCCCAGACCTTCTTTATAATTTTACAGTTTGGGAGGAGAAATGCTATCAGTAAGAAATAGTTTGTAAGATAGCTCTCATTTTTATAAAATTCACACATACCAACAGCAAGGCCAGCTAGAGAAGCTGCACCGAGGCATGACATATCCAGGTGAACAGGTCTATCTATTTTCTCATTAATCAGGTCTGAAGTCATCTGCATGACAAAACTGTTCTTACAAACTCCTCCATCTGCCCTGTGGGGAGCAAGATATTTGAGATAAAGTACTGTAACAAAAGCATAAGACCATTTTTAAAAAGAGTCATATTTTTTAGACCCTTGATTTTACTTTTCAATTCCAAAATTGTATCACTCAGCATGACCTGCAGATACAGGATCTTATTAAGTAATCTTGAAACATTTTCCCTTATTCCTGCTAAACCTGCTCTATCTGTTCAAAATAGGTCAAGTGAACTGAGCCAACATACAAATTCATTTGGATATTCTAGCAAAGAAAATTTGATGCTTCTATGCCAAAAGGATAACCACATGCTCAAAAGAGACTTTAAAGATTTTTATAATATGGGTACTAAGATCTTCCCAAATTCCAAAGGGTATTATTTTCTTCATAAATCCTAAATCAATTTTTCATTCCTTGTCAAATCTCTACAATCAAGAATTTTGGTGTAAAGGATCTAGGTCTAAGCTCTTTTTGAAATACTTAATAACTCTAATGATGAAAATACTCATGGTAGCTACCACTTCCTTCCAATTTCTAATCACATCTATTGGAAACAAAGTATACATACCGGATTTTTGTCACGGGAATATGGATCTCTTTCTGCATCACCTCATATAATTGCTTGTTTCTAGTTAAAAAAAAAAAAGATAACTATTCAGAAAAAAGGAAATCATAGTAATTCTCTATTTTTCTAATCTATAAACATAAAAACTATGGTTTTCTTTACATGATATATATAAAATATGCTAAAAGCCATTAAAGAAATATATTCTGCTAACCAGAAGTAGGTAACAAATATTCAAATAAAAAAGAGGCTCAGGGCTTGTGCTTCTCTATATGAAAGAGCACAATTTTTATTTTCAAATTGAATTTTATTTATAACCGTTACTACAAATAAAAATACAAAGCATCCATTTAATAGATAGCTATTCAAATAGCATGCCATAAATTATATCTAATAGAATTAATCAAATATAAAACTAATCCTATATAATAAAAGCCTAATATGCTAAGTGTCTGGTTGTCTGGTCGGCCATTCAACCAATCAAAGCATAATATGCTAATGATATGCTAAAGTTGCTCAACCACTCCCTATGACGTGCACTGACTAGCAGGGGAGAGACAGTCTACCAGTTGACTAGTTGCTATGATATACACTGACCACCAGGAGGAAGACAGTTTACCAGTTGACCAGTCACTATAACGTGCACTGACCACCAGAGGGCAGATGCTCTGACCAGCAGGTTAGCTTGCTGCTGAGGTCCAGCCGATCAGGACTGAACAAGTGGGGCCAGACATGCCTCCTTTGGTCCCTTCCTGATTGGCCAACTCCTGTGTCCCTCAACAGTCCCAATTGTGCACTGATGGGGTCCCTCGGCCAGGCCTGCACCCTCTTGCCATCCAGAACCCTTAGGGGGATGTCGAAGAGCCAGCTTTGGCCTGATAGCAGAATGACCAGTTGCTATGATGTGCACTGACCACCAGGGGGCAGATGCTCAATGCCGGAGCTGCCCTCTGGTGGTCAGTGCACTTAGCCGGAAGTCAGGCTCACAGCTGGCGAATACAGCAGTGGTAGCGGGAGCCTCTCCAGCCTCAACAGCAGTGCTGGGGATGTTCGACTGCTGGCTTAGGCCCGTTCCCTGTGGGTGGATCTAAGCTGGCAGTTGGACATCCCCTGAAGGCTCCCAGACTGCAAGAGGGAGCAGGCCAGGCTGAGGGACCCTGCCCCAAGTGCACGAATTTCATGCACCAGGCCCTCTATTTTATAAATCACTGGAAATTTTATTTTAAACATTTGAATTTTCCATATTCACTATAGCCACATTTTTTTATTTTAATAAGCTACACCTGCCTTATAACAAAAAGAGCACAGCAAAATATACATAAAATAATTTTGATAATTCAATCTTTGAGTATCACAGAAGCATATTAAAATTCTCCTTCATAAATACAAAAACCTTTGAAAGTCCAAATTTTAAATCTCCTATGCTTAGGAAATTGGATAGTTTTTAAAATCAATGAATTTTAAGATATCAAATCTAAGTGGTACTAGTACTATTTAATATGAAAAAATAAGAAATGATATGAAAATTAGCAGTAAGAACAGACTATGTCATAATGCAGTATGAATTAAACTAAAGGTATAAACCCTTGATTAAAATTAAGAAATTTCTGGAATACCACATGGGGAAAAAGGAGTTTAGAGCAGGTTTTGGTACCTGAAAGCTATGGACTCCAATATTGCTCGTACAAGATGATATTTACTAGTGGAAGGCTTCAAACCCATAAAAGAGGCACATGCACAGGGGTCATTTAATGGAGCCTAAAGTAAGAGATAGTAAGAATATATTTTTATTGTTCTAAGTCAGATCTATAGACTGAAAGACATATTATTCAATAAAAATGAATACATTAGAAAAAATCCCTATTATAGTTAAGTAACTTTAAAATAAATGACAGCCCAAAATTATTTAAATATTACCATAACATTTTAACAGGGCTTGAGAAGTTTGAGAACTGACATGGGACTTACCTGGGCCTTCTGTTTGAGCTCATACCAAAAAAAAGCACTGCAGTACAAAGTGACCAATTATTAACAGCCCAGCTTTATTAATGAAGACAATGAAAAATAATCCTTGTACTCCCTTCTCTCCAACTGTAGGGTTTTTATACATAAAGTTGTTCACTGAGTAAAGGAGCTTTTTGAGGACATAAGTTAGGCTTAAGATAAAGAACAATAATGCAAAAAATGTATTTTTCAGTGTCCTAACTTACACCCAATATGTCACCAGACACTCAGTCTAGTATTCAATTTCTTAGCTTACAGTCTTGTTGTCTATTATGAGGAATGACCCAGCCTAACATCTGTCTTTAAGAGTCGAGATCTTGCCCTGATTTTGTGCCTCAGTGGGTTGGAACGTCATCCTGTATACCAAAAGGTTGTGAGTTTCATTTCCGATCAGGACACATACCTAAGTTGCAGGTTTGAACCCCGGAGGCAACTGATAGAGCTTTCTCCCTCTCTCCCTATTCTCCTCTTTCCAAAATGAATAAATATAACCTTGGGTGAGGATTACATAAATTTCTTTTTAAAGAGTCAAAATCTTGAGCTGGATGTATTAATCAGATAAAATTTGTATTCATCTTTGAAATGCAAGACAATTCTGGGACAGAAAACAGATTCCTGCCAGGCTTACAATCTCAGGGGAAGCAGAGGATTTCTGGCACACTTACATAAGGTCATGACAGGGACCTGCCAGTGCTGCCAGGAACTGATGGTCCCTAGAAAAAAACGCCTGCTAGTTCCAAGCACTCACATATCATCTCTTTACCTGGAAAACTTTCTACTGCTCCTTCTGGTCAGTCCTACTTACCATTCTGAAACTTGGCTCATCATCCTCTGGAAAAGTTCCTAACCCCAGAGACTAGACCAGTCCTCAATGATATGTTTCTGTGAAAGCCTCTAACTTCCCATTACATAAGGTGCCACAGTTTATATAACAGGTATGTATGTATGTATGTGTGTTTGTGGAAACTCCATTGTCTGTGGCCCTCCATAGTGGATCCACACACATCTGCTCATTGATACACATTGAATCAATGAACAAACAATACTTTTCCTAATTACTTAACTAAAGAAATTCTACATTACATCTTATCTTTACTGTAGTAATAATTTTCCTCCTATTGTGAATTTATCTTGATAATTTTCAAGTTCACTAATATCTTCTGATGATTCGCTCAGTAAAAGTTGATTTATACAGTGAAGCTGGTCTACAAAGACAGGCCAGACTCTGCCAGTTCATTTACTCCCTAGGATGCTAATGGGGTTTCTCTGCATAAAAATTATTTCTTGCAATCTACCACACAGAATTCTGATATGAAGGGCTTGAAATCACTTTTGTACAAGTAATTATGAACATAATTTATTGTAACTAACAGGCCAATTTGAGGGGTAATAAATTCCACCAAAGCCTAAAAATCCTTGATAGGTTACAATATCCCTGCATTAATTAGTCCAAGGAACTCTCACTGGGATGATATGGCAGGAAAAACTCTGGAAAGGTCCTTTTCAGGTCCTGCTTATACCTGGTCAGGGCAGATAGCCCCCAGTTACACCTCAGATATGTCACTGCTACTGCTACTGAATGGGCCTCCAGAACCAACCACCAACTAGGATAGCATGACCTGGCCAAGTTCTGTTTGGCACTCTAAGCAAAACTCACAGACTCCTTCCCTGCACAGACTGCCCAGCTGGGGACGGGACCTTGGCCTTGTGGGCGGTGAATGTGAGCAGGCCTCTGTCCCAGTCCATCACGACCTGACAGCACATTCCTCTGGCACCTGCTGTGTCATTCTGCTGTCTTGGTATCTACATTCTGCTATGAGAGAGTATGGCAGAGGTGACTATAACCTGGACCTGGGAGTCAGGACACCTGAATCCTAAAACCAGAACTGCTGCTCAGTAGTGTGTAAGACTGGGCAAGTGATTTAACAGCTAACCCTCAAGTCTCTGGTCTTAAGAGCAGGATCCAAAGAGGATCCTTCAGAGCACGATCTCATGTCTTGCTGAGTTACTGAGGAGTAAATGAAATAATGTATGTGAAGCATTTAGGACAAAGCCTGATACACAGTAAGAATTCACAGCTTAGCTACCACTACAATCTTTATTTTACCCACCCCCCTCCCACTACTACTGTCTTCACAATCCTTTCATTGTACCATCTAAATGCTTCCTTCTATTGTAAATAGATTCCCCTAACCCATATCCAATTCTGAGAAGCTTCCTCCATTTATTTTGTGGGTGGTGTAACAAACCTGGCTCTGGGATGGGCAAATGGCTTCAGTTGTAGCTATTCAATATAGGTTCCTCAGGCTTCCAAACCACAGGAACAGAAGGAAACTATACTGACTCCCCTGACCACCCTAGGCCACTATGCATCTATTGTTAGCAGACACTTCCCTGTCCTCCCTGCATGCCTGGTTGTACATCAATATCAGGCTATGTTTCCTTTCACCTTTCCACTGCTCAGATACCCCAGTCACTCCCAGAACCAGAGATGGCATTCACAGTACTTGATGGCCACATCCTTTTGTAGGGAAACTGCTTGAACCCACAGCCCTGTTCTCTGAAACAATCATATCTCATGCCCTAGTCCCCCAGCCACTGAACAACTGGGGTGAGCCCAACTGGCTGAAGTCTGTCCAAAGCTTGAAAAAAAAGGTGGTTCAATCAGACTCCCTCTCTGGAAATTGTAATTAGGAAACACCTAGAAAAAGACCATCAATGGGAACTAAAGGACAAAATTAAAATGATGTAAAAGGTAGAAAAAGGCTGTGTGTATTTACAAATTGTGAAGAAGCAGAAAGCACAGGAGAAATTATGACACGCAGAAGTTATGAGGAAGAAAAGACATCCAACAAAGCTACTGCTGAGAAGAGAAAAGCAGATGTATAGAGAAGCAGGAAAACAGAACACTCAGAACTGCACAGCTGGCCCTGAGCTCTTCCCAGCCCATCCTCAGGGGCATGCAACACAAGAAAGACTGCTTCTCACACCTATGAGCCCTTATAGCAGCATGACTAATTCCTGAAGACTGGCACTAGCTCACAGTCCTCTCCTACTGCCACCATTACAGGAACTTTCATGCCAAGTAGAACCACTGACTCTCACCTCTGACATCTGCTGTGAACACTACATCAGCACCCCCTTCCCCAGACCACAGCCCTGCTAGAGCACCATCACCGGTCTGCACCAAGTAATGCCCCACGCACTGCCTGCTACTCCCCGACCCTTCTGCCATTTCCTGAATTGGCTGGCCCTGGCACCCTCACTCTCCTTAAATCTTCTCCAATAACCTTTTGTTAGCAGACTCCCTTGAGAAACTGAGGCTATTCGAAACCTTTACTATAGATAATGCCCTCCATTATCTATAGCTGTGAAAATATTCTAAAATTAAAGGCAGCACCACTTATACTTGTTCCTTCCTTCTTTCCATTCCCCTAATCTTCATTTTCTCTATTTATTGATACACACAGCTTATAGGCACTCTCTCCTGTTTTCTAAACAGCTTACCATCAACACACTATTGTTAATTTTAGGTCTCCAGTTAATATTTTCATTTTACATTGGGAAATATTTGGCTTTGCAGGCTTTCTCACTCCTAACCCCAAAGTGGCCAGGTTGCAGTCATGGTAGGACAGGGGCATTTTGTGATCAACATAAAATTTTAAACCATATCTGCAATAGTTTTCTCTATCTTTTTTTATTATATACTAGAGGCCCGGGGCATGAAATTCGTGCACAGGGCGGCATTTCCCTCAGCCCAGCTTGCACCCTCTCCAATCTGGGACCCCTTGAGGGATGTCCACATGGCAGGGGATGAGGCCTAAATGGGCAGTCGGACATTGCTCTCACAATCCAGGACTGCTGACTTCCAACTGTTTGCCTGCCTGCCTGTATGATTGCCCCTAACTGCTTCTGCCTGCCAGCCTGATCATCCCCTAATCACTCCCCTGCCAGCCTAATCAATGCCTAACTGCTCCCCTGCTGGCCCGATTGCCCCTAACTGCCCTCCCCTGCCGGCCTGATCACCCTAACTGCCCTCCCCTGCTGTCCTGGTCACCTTAACTGTCCTCCCTTTCCAGCCTGGTTCCCCAAACTGCCCTCCCCTACAGGCCTTGTCCCTCCTAAACGCCCTCCCCTTCAGGCCTGGTGCCCCCAACTGCCCTCCACTGCTGGCCCAGTCACCCCTAACTGCCTTCCATTGCCAGCCTGGTTGCCCCTAATTGCCCTCCCTTGCAGGCCTGGTACCTCCCACTGCTTTCTCCTGCAAGCCTGGTACCCTCCAACTGCCCTCCCCTGCAAGCCTGTTGACCCCAACTGCCCTCCCCTGCAGGCCTGCTCTGGCCACCCCCACCCCCCCCCCCCAAATGCCCTCCCCTGCTGGTCCAGTCACCCCTAACTGCCCTCCCCTGCTGGCCTGATTGATCAAAACTGCCCTACTTTGCAGGCCTGGTCCCTCCCAACTGCCCTCCCTGCTGGCCCTCTTGTGACAGCCATCTTATGTCTACATGGGGGCAGCCATCTTTGACCACATGGGGGTGGCCATCTTGTGTGTTGGAGTGATGGTCAATTTGCTTATTCCTCTTTTATTAAATAGAATTTTATTGAATATTATTTTTACAGGTATATGAATTGATAGAGGAGGGAAACACAGAGTTGACAAGATACAATCACTATGAAGTCCATCAGCACATTTTTTAAAATGGGAGGATCCACAGCAACCTAATTAAATTCCACCTCTCACCTTCCTCCTTAAATTTCAATCAGAATTATTTATTCCTTCTGATGTAGTGATTGGTATGGTAGCTGCCTCCCCTTATCCTGCAGAAGATGCATTAGAGGTAGTTTATGAACCTCAGGGTACAGTACACAGAAAGTAGGACAGATATTAAAATAATGCTCATTTAAAAAATCTAGTTTGGAAATATAGTATTTTTAGAGACTTAAGCCATTCTGATCTTTTTTTTTTTTCACCAGCATCTAAATTCTATGATCTAAACTTTTGAATTTGGGATTTTTTTTGTAACTTATTGCCAGAGCAAGGGACGGTCTAGAACAGTGGTTCTCAACCTTCCTAATGCTGCGACCCTTTAATACAGCTCCTCATGTTGTGGTGACCCCCAACCATAAAATTATTTCCATTGCTACTTTATAACTGTAATTTTGCTACTGTTATGAACTGTAATGTAAATATCTGATATGCAGGATGTATTTTCATTGTTACAAATTGAACATAATTAAAGAATAGTGATTAATCACAAAAACAATATGTAATTATATATTGTGAAATATTTATTTCTAATTACAAATAAATGAAATTTTGTCTTGAATCATGGTGTAGCATGGGTAACAGTCTTCATATGACAATAGTAAACTACATTGCTACACTTTGCTACACCGAGGAGCAGTGTGTTGGTTCCTAAGACCATGGAAAATATGTGTTTTCTGATGGTCTTAGGCGACCCCTGTGAAAGGTTTGTTCAACCCCCATAAGGGTCACGACCCACAGGTTGAGAACTGCTGGTCTAGAAGGAAAATACATTTTTATTTTTTGAAAGGAAAAAAACATTTAGATGGGGATTAAAAGGACTAATATAAGCTTTCTAAAAAGCGGGGAGGGGGAGTGGAATTGGTTCATAATAATATATTTGAATGCTTTACGAAGTCTTTATAACAATAAGCATGTTAAATGTATTATCACAGATCTTTCAATTCAATAACAGAGTTAAGAATTATAAAATCAAGTCTTTTACTGGATTCATTTTTGATTAGGCAGTAACCAATATATCACAATAAAAATTTTTGTGTTTTTTAAATATTTTTTTAAATTGATTTCAGAGAATAAGAGAGAGGCTCTGCGAGGGAGAGATAGAAACATCAAGGAGAGAGAATCATTGATTAGCTGCCTCCTGCATGTCCCCTACTAGGGATTGAGCCCACAATCTGGGCATATGCCCTAACTGGAAATCCAATTGTAACTTCCTGGTTCATGGGTTAATGCTCAACTACTAAGCCATACTGGCTGGATAAGAAATTTTTATTTTTATTTTTTTTGAAGTTTAATATAACACATACAGATATGGGGGAAGGTGTGGGTGTGTGTACCTTTACATTATTTTTCTAATTTTCAATGATACACTTCCTTGAATTACTGATAGATTCCCTTCACTGGGAAATGACTCTTTTGGTGATAATAAAATAATGCTGGGTCTTATGTAAAAGTTCTATGATAAACCTGCCGAGTTTTTGTTTCCACAGGAGTGGGGTTCTAAGCAGAAGCCAGCTGAATTAGCTGTGCTCTCTTGTGGAATTCATACTATGTCAAACCATAATTTATCAGACCTTGAATGTACCTTTTACCTTAGTCTAGTAAGTACCCAAATTTTCAGGTAAGGGCATGCAAATACATAATTTTAGGGGTGGGCATGGGGAGAGAAATGTTTAATTGTCCTTAACTATTTCTTACATACCTGCAAACCACTAAAACACGGAACAAAATAAACCCCTTCAGAATCTTCCAAACTTTTGGCCATTTGTTCAGTCTCAGCAGCATCTGTGAAAAGATCTGCAAACATAAAAACAAATAAACAACAACAAAAGAAGTCTGAAACAAAATGAAGAAGTTGTGGAGGAATAAAGAATCATGTTATATGACCAATATTTACCTGTGTCCACATTTATTATGAATTTAATATGAAAGATTACTCACTTCTAAGGTTCAACAAAAAGGCCAATCTATATGGGTTCCTTTACTTGCCTGGATTTGGGATCCCATAGAAGGGGAAGGGAACCAGAGGCCCTCTTAACTCAGCATGCAGGAGGCCATACTTTTCCTTTAAAGATATTTAGGCTGTTTAAAAAAAAATGAATTTTAAGTGTGTTTTGACATTAAAAGTGTATTCTTCTGAAGATTACACCCATTCCAGTTTTTTGATGAAAAGATCTCTCTTGGTTATTAAAGACTAGAGGCCCAGTATACAGATTCACGCACCAGTGGGGTCCCTCAGCCTGGCCTACGACCTCTCACAATCCGAACTCCTTGGGGGATGTAGCAGTGCAGGAAGTGGCAGGCGGCCAGGGAGGAGCTAGAGCCAGGCGCCACTCCTGCTTATCCCGGCACTATTGTGCCTGCCATTGCCGCTACTTGGTAGTGCTGCCACAGAGGCGGGAGAGATTCATGATGCTGCACCTACACGGTGAGCCTGCCTTCTGGCATAGCAGTACTCCCGCTGTGGGAGTGCACTGACCACCAGGGGGTAGCTCCTGCATTGAACATCTGCCCCCTGGTGATCAGTGTGCATCATAGCGGCAGGTTGACTGGTCATTCAGTCACTTAGGCTTTTATATCCTATCTAATAAAGAGGGAATATGCTAATTGACCCTCGCACCATTGCAAAGATGGCGGTGCCCACATCCAATAAGGAGGGAATATGCTAATTGACTGCCCCTGCCCTCAAAGATGGTAGTGCCCAATTATCTTAGCCCCACCAGGGCAGCAGGTACACAGCAAGGCCAGGCCCGCCCCTAGGTGTGTCTGGATGCCCTAAGCACCTGCCTTTGGAGTCCCCCAGTTCCCTTAGCCCCCTAGCCACTCAGGGCCGGCCTGAGGCATAGGCAAGCCTCAGATGGCGGCTGCCCGGCTGCCCAGGGCTGGCCTGAGGCACTGGAAAGCTTCAGGTGGCAGCTGCCCAGCCACCAAGGGTCACCAAAGGCTCAAGTAACCGGTTGAGGGCCTTAGGGCCAGTTGAGGCTTGTGCTGCTGGCAGTGGCAGCAGCAGAGGTGTGATGGGACATTACTTCCTGATTGCTGGGTCGCCTCCTGACCCTGAGGGATACCAGACTGTGAGAGGGGGCAGGTCAGACTGAGGGACCCCCCAAATCCAGTTCATGAATTTTAATGCACTGGGCCTCTAGTATATAGATAATAACCAAGAGAATCAACTGAAAAACTATGGATCTTTATGGGTTCGATGAGGGGCAGTAACAATTAACATATATCAAAAGTCAACCAGATCAAAAAAACAACCAGATCAAAAAAATCAAGATCTAATTCATTTAATATGCTTTTTACTAATATATTATATATACAGAAAAATTCACAAGGCCTAAGTGTATAGTTGGATGAACTTTCACAGTGTGAATATAATGAGCTAACCAACATCCAGATCAAGATGCAAATTTCTTTGTTCAACATCATGTTTGTGAGATTCAGTCATTTTGTTACAAGTAGTCGTGCTTCATTCATTCTCACTCTGTAAGGTATTCCATTGTGTGACCATATGCAAATGATTAGACTAGCTACAGCTAATAAACATATGGGCAGTTTACTGTTTTAAGCTAATATAAATAGGCCACTTTGAACTCATAGACCTTTTTGGTGAACATATGTATACACTGTTTGCTATACACCAAGGGATGAAATTGCTAATCCTAGGATCTTCAAATTTAAGACTACCCTTAACAGATACTGCTAAACTATTTTCCAAAGTGATTCTACCAATTTAAGACTCCTGTATGGGAGTTCCAGTGACCCCATATTCATGCCAATAATTGATACTGTCTGTATTTTTCATTTTAGCCAATTTGGTGGTACTGCATGATGGTTAGATTTTGTATTTCTCCATTTACTAATGAGATTTCAATCATTTTCATTCATCATTTGCATATCCTTGTTTGTGAAGTGATCTCTGAATGAGCATGTGGGACAACACAGATATGATGAAAAAGCTCAGAAATCGGTCATAATACATATTACTGCATTGGGTGCAAATACGAAGAGCTTCTAAATAAGCTCCCTTTTCTGGTCTGAAGAGCAAGAGTTGGGGGGCCTTTAAAATACAGAAAATGGGGAAATTGACTTTCTCTTTTGTCTTGCATACCAATAATTTTTCTCTTTTGATTCTATTCTTTTTATTGTTATTAATTTTTATTGTATTTTTCTCTTCTTTCCATGTTACTTATCCTACCTATATCTTAATATATTCATTATTACTATGTTTTTAAATTCTTTAGCATTATTACATTTATTTTCTATTTCCTTTTCTCCCCTTTTCTTTATAACTCCTGTAATTCTTTGGCTGTGTGTCTGTTAGTATTCCTTTTATTATTATTATTATTTTTGCTTTTTCTTATTTTTCATTCTTAATTTTTTCCTGTTGTTGCTTTGTGTAGCTTGATTTTCAGGGTACTTTAGGCTAGGTTCTATTCTATCTTGTTCTGTTCTGAATAGCAGCTGGCATGGTGATGTTGGGGTTGGGCCTCACTGTCAGCAAGTTGGAGGGGAGATACCTCCCGTGAACAGGGTATAAACAATCAAGTCCCAATTAAAAAAGAGAGCTCAAATAATGCACACCAGGCAATTCATAGAGAATCCAGCTCGGGAGATCAAAGAGACTGCACCACTGGGCCTCTCAAGACCCTTTCTATATAAGGCCATCCCATAAAGACTTGGAGGCATCAAAATTCTATCTAATAAGTAGAAAAAAATACAAAGAGAAAACTAAAATGGGGAGACAAAGAAACATCCCTCGAATCAAAGAAAAGGAGGAATCTCCAGAAAAAGTACTCAGTGGGAACTACAAAACTATGAAAAAGGAAATAGAAATAATAACCAGAACTAGACACAAAAGAAGAACATATCTGACATCAAGAACACACTGGATAGAGTTAAAAGTAGATTGGATAAAGCAGAGGATGGAATCAGTGATTTGGAAGACAAGGTAGCAATAAATATCCAATTAAAGCAGCAAATAGAAAAAAGAATTTAAAAGTAGGAAGCTAGCTTAGAGGGTGACCTGGGACAATGTGAAATGTAACAACATCCATATCACAAGAATACCAGAAAGGGGAGAATGTGAATAAGAAACAGAGAACCTGTTTCAAGAAATAACGACAGAAAACTTCCCTGACCTGGTGAAGGGAAATGTAACACAAGTTCAGGAGGTGCAGAGTCCCAATCAAGATGAACCCAAAGACATCCACATCTAGACACATTATAATTAAAATGGCAAATATAAAGACAAAGAGAGAATCTTATTTTAAAGCTAGTGTTTACTTAATAATTAATGTATAACAGATATTGTGCTTTTTATTTTTCAATTACAGTTGTGAAAAGGGAGGAGTTTACAGAAACATAGGGGAGCCATGAAAG
>JAAGEH010000286.1:62159324-62450955 GCA_011751065.1 Lasiurus cinereus
CTTTCATGGCTCCCCTATGTTTCTGTAAACTCCTCCCTTTTCACAACAGTCTAGACTCCCCCCCATCTCCATATGAGTCTCACCTGGAACTGGGGTTCAGTACAGTCAGAACTGGGATTGGGTGCCGTAGGAAGTTTCTGTCTCCCTTCCACTAGAGCAGCGGTTCTCAACCCATAGGTCACCTAAGACCATCAGAAAATGCAGATATTTACATCACGATGCATAACAGTAGCAAAATTTCATGGTTGGGAGTCACCACCACATGAGGAACTGTATGCAAGGGTTGCGGCCTTAGGAAGGTTGAGAACCACTGTGCTAGAGGAAGCCAGCCAGATACTCCACTGCCCGTCCTCCATACCTCATCTTTTTGAAGCTCCTCTGAGTCTCCATGAGCCACTCTCGTTTTTCTTCTAGTTGTAGAATTTCCATTCAGCCAGCTTTCCTGCGATTCTGGATGGTGTCCATTCTGTCTTTTAGCTGTACTTTTGAAATTGTTGTATGAGGCAGCAGTTTAGGTGTTCACCTATGCCGCCATCTTGCTTTCTCCCTTTTCTTGTTTCTTGAGGTAATCTTGAATGCTATGAATTTCCCTTTTAGAACAACTTTTGCTGTGTCCCATCAATTTTGGGTTGTTGTGTTTACATTTTCATTTGTTTCAAGGTTCCTTTTCATCTTTCTTAAAATAGTTAACCCATTCATTGTTTAGTAATATGTTAATTAGTCTCCATATGTTTACCAGTGTTTTTTAGTTTTCTTCTTGTGATTCATTTCTAATTTCATAGCATTATAATCAGAGAAGATGCTTAATATAATTTCTATCTTGTTGAATTTATTGAGACTTGTTTGAAGTGTTAACATGTGGTTTATCACAGAAAATGTTTTATGTACACTAGAAAAGATTGTATATTATGCTGCCTTGAGGTGAAATGTTCTAAAGATATCAATTAAATCCATCTATTTTATGTGTCATTTTTTAATTAACTTCAGAGAGAGGAAGGGACAGGGAGAGATAGAAACATCAATAAGAGAATCATTGATTGGCTACCCCCTGCCTGTCCCCTACTGGGGATCAAGCCTGCAACACAGGCATGTGCCAAGACTGGGAATTGAACTATGAACTCCTGGTTCACAGGTTGGTGGTCAACAACTGAGACACACTGGACGAGCTGATGTGTCATTTAAGTCTGCTATTTCCTTTCTGATTTGTCTGGAAGATCTATCCATTGATATCAAAGGGTTGTTAAAATCCTTATATAACTGTATTATTGTCAATCTCTCCCTTTTTGTCCATCAAGATTTGCTTTACCAATTTAGGTACTCCTATGTTGAGTGCATAAATGTTTATAAGAGTTATATCTTCTTGATGGATTAACCCCTTTATCATTATATAGTGTCCTTTGTTTCTTAGTCTAGTCTTTTTTTGAAGTCTATTTTGTCTGATGTAAGTATTGCTATCCCAGCTATTTCCCTTGGTATAAAATATCTCTTTTTATCCCTTTATTTGCAATCTGTATCTTTCATTTGAGGTGGGAGTCCTATAGTCAGCATACATATAGGTCTTGTTTTCTTTACCATTTTGCTACCATATGTCTTTCAATGGGAGAATTTAATATATTTATATTTAAAGTAACTACTGATAAATACATATTTATTGCCATTTTGTTCTTTATAACCATATTCCTTTTTTTTCCCTTTCTTCTTAAAGAAGATCCTTTAACATTTCTTACAATACTGGTTTTAGTGGTAGTAAGTTCCTTTATCTTTTTTTATATATATATTTTATTAATTTTTTACAGAGAGGAAGGGAGAGAGATAGAAAGTCAGAAACATCGATGAGAGAGAGACATCGATCAGCCCCCTCCTGCATGCCCCACAGTGGAGATGTGCCCGCAACCAAGGTACATGTCCCCAACCGGAATCGAACCTGGGACCCCTCAGTCTGCAGGCCGATGCTCTATCCACTGAGCCAAACCTGTCTTGGCCTTTTATCTTTTTTTGGGGGGTGGGGGGAGAGGAGGGCAGTGATCTTAGAAGCTCTTTATTTCACTTCAATTTTAAATGATAGCCTTTCTGCGTAGAGAAATCTTAGTTGTAGGTCCTTGCTGTTCTTCACTTTGAATATTTCATGCTAATTGTTTCTTGCCTAAAACGTTTTTGTTGAGAAATCAGCTGACAGCCTTATGGGAGTTCCTTTATAGAAAACTGTCTTTCTATGCTGCTCTTAAGATTCTTTTTGTCTTTAACTCTTGCCATTTTAATTATGATGTGTCTTGGGTTCCTTTTGATTGGGCTTCTCTGTGCTTCCTGGACAGGTGTATCTTTTTCCTTCACCAATTAGGGAAGCTTTCAACCATTTTTTTTTCAAATAGGTTCTCAATCCCTTGCTCATTCTCTTCTCTTTCTGGTACTCTAATGATACATATTGCTATGCTTTTTGTTGTCCCAAAGGTCCTTTAGACTTACCTTATATTTTAAAATTCTTTCTTTTTATTGCTCTGATTGGGTGTTTTGTTATCTTGTCCTCTAAATTGCTGATTGGATCCTCTGCTTCATCCAACCTGCTGATGATTCCTTCTAGTGTAATATTTATTTCAGCTACTGTGTTCTTCATTTCTGTTTTTTTTTTATGGGTACTATGTCTTTTTTAATGCTTACTACCTCTTTTAGTTCTCACTGAGATAATCTATTCTTCCCCTAAATTCATTGAATATTCCAATCATCATTGTCTGAATTCTACGTCTGATATCTTGGTTGCTTTCATTTAATTCTTTTTCTGGGGATTCCCTTGTTTTTTCATTTGGGGCATATTTCTTTGTCTTCCCATTTTTTCTGCCATTTTGTGTTTGTCTCTATGTATTCAGTAGATCTGCTATGATTCCCAAACTTATTATGGTGGTTTTTGTTGTAAGTGTCTTTTGGGCTAACTGTAATATCTTCCAGATCACCTGAGCTAGGAGCTCCAGGAATGTTTCTTGTGGGACTTACTGAGCCTTCCTGTTGTGATTGAGTCTTGAATGCTGTTAGACCATTCATTAATGGTGTTAAGCCATATGCTGTCTATTAGTATTGACCCTGACCACACTCTATGAGCTTCTATGTGCTCAAGGTTACAGTTGTCCACAGCAGGGTCTGGTGCCTTCCAGGATCTACCTTTGGGTGTGGCACTTGTGTGGCTACGTGGGTTGTGTTCTGGTGTGGTCTGAAGCCCACCACTGGTTGTGTTGGTTCTGGGTCCACTTGGGAGGGGTTTAGTGCAGGTTGATGTCAAATGTGCCTGCAACTGGCTTTGGGCTACCTGTCTGGAGCTACTAAACAATTCACTGATAGTGGCTGTCTCTACTGGGCCTGGGTGTGTAAGGGAGGGGACAAGGTGTGTACAAAGGTCAGTTTCCCACAGTCTATTGCACAAGGTGTGAGCTCGATAGAGTGGGGTTATCAAAGTCAGGAGGACAGGACTAGTGATACTCTTGCTTGGAGACAGCATGGTCAGGCACTCAGTGGGGGGAAAGTGACCCCTACTCCAAAACTCATATCATACTACACCTGAGTCTCTGGCCCTAGCTCCCTCGAAAAGAGTACACCGTTAATTCAGCCCGCTGATCCCTCTGCAAGACTCAAGCACAATAGGTCAGGGTCACTGGGAATCAAGAAGGGCAAGTGGACAGGAAGGGCACTGGCAGCACAATGGAGGGTATGGATGGTCCTTACTCCAGAGTTATAAATATTAATGTTTGAGTCTCTGCCAAGAGCTTCTCAAGTAAAAGAGTGCACTGAAGGTCCCTGTTGGGTACAGCCAGCAGATGTTTCTGCAGGACTTAAGCTTGGCAGAATGGTGCCACTAGGACTGAGCTAGTGCACTTTTTAGGCTGGTGCTATAAGGATAGGAGCGTTCTACCTTAACAAGATGGTATCTGAGGGCAGTATAGGATAGGGACTCAGCATAGATCACTCCTCGACACTAGACACTAGATCTCTTCTTTATGACTCTTGTATGCCTAAGTCACCTTTTCTCTACTGAAGTTCTGGATGAGAAAAAGACCCTGTGTGCTGGCCCTTGAAGAGAATGCCTTGGTTTCTAGCAGACTCCCATCTCTCCCAGGAAGGCAGAATCTGCACTGATTTTCATCACCAGATGTTACACAGATGTCTTTTTCTGGCCCTAGTGCTCTGGGGTGGAACCCCTAATTACTCAGGGGGACCTTTGCAGTGAGATATCCCTCCAGATTCTCAAACTGCCACAAGTGGGTGTGAGGCCAGCTCTTTCATCATCTCTGCCCTTATTACCAGTCACAATGTGGTTTCTTCAGTAAATCCTAAGTTATAATACTTCCATGCAACTAACCTTCAGTTGTTTTTTTAGGCTGACTAACCCATAATTTAGTTGTAATGGAATCAATAATTATGCAGCAACTGCTGTATATATAGAGTAAGATTTAGTACAAAGAATCTGAAAATACCTTTTTAAATGTCATGTTAACAATCTCTAAATTTCTTTTTTTGATTGGCAGTACCATATTTGAGTTCTTCAAAATCACACAGGTAAAAATTAGTCTTTTCTGTCTATGGAAAAAAAATTTAAAAATAATTTAGTTGTGAATCTAATTTGGTGATGGGGGAAGGTGAGTGTATTCACCTACTCTGCAGCCATCCTGGGATCCCATTTATTTTTAACCAATTTGTATTTCTGAATCTGAAGAAGTGTGTGTCCTATAGACAATAACCAATAGGATCTTATTTTTTATAATCCGATCTAACGTAACAATGAGATACCAGATATCAGGAAAGACTGAAATATAAATTATGAAGGGAAATAAAGTAAGTCTTTTTAATCACTGATGATAGTCAGTGATTTCTGCTGTACCTACATATAGGAATGGAATTTTTAGGAGATACACACACACACCACACACACACACACACACACACACACACACACACACACACAGTGGCCAGATTATTATGATCTCTGAATGTATAATAATCTGGCCACTTAATGTATATCCTATATAATAAAAGGCTAATATGCAAATTGTCCCCTCAACCAGGAGTCCAACCAGCAGGCAGGCAGGCCAACCACCCATGTCCCCTCCCCCTGGCCAGGCTCGCCAGACCTCACCTATGCATGAATTCATGCACTGGGCCTCTAATATATATTCATACACTGAGTGACCAGATTATTATGCATTCAGAGATCATAACAATCTGCCACTCAGTGTGTTTGTGTGTGTGTGTGTGTGTGTCTCCTAAAAATTCCATTCCTACACGTAGCTACAGCAGAAATACATTTACATGTACATTTACTCATTACAACCCCAAATTAGAAATAACTTAAAATGTACACGAACACAATAGATGTATAAATGATGGTAAAATCGTATATTAAATAGCAATAGAAAAATAAGGATATTAATTTACATACAACAGACACATATTTCACACACACAATGTTCAGCAAAAGGAGTAAAATGCAAAAGAATAAACACTGTCTGATTCCATTATTCAAAGTTCAAAATTTTTTCAGGCAAAACTAAAGTATACTGTTGAAAAAAAGTTAAACTGTAAAAGTAGAAAAAAATGTAATACATAGAAGTACAGTGTTCTAGTTCTTCATTCAAGTAGCATTACAGATATTTGCTCTACAGAAAGTATATCACCAAATGGTACATGTTTTGTTCACTTTTCTATATGTGCTATGACTCACAATAAAAATGTTTAGAAAATAAACTAAGTAAAGATTCCTTGTCTGGTTTGTTATGAGTACTTAAATTTCCCTCAAATAATTAAATTACTATCCTTATTCCTTGAATCTACCCCAAAGTTCCATGCATGCATAAGTGCATGCAAGTACACACACATGCATACACACACAAATACACAAACTCTTTTCTTACCTCAACCAGGTTCTGTAAAATCCAGGCTAATCTCAAAGAAACATGCTGGGTTGTGAAAGTGAACAAACTGGCTGCTAAAAATCGTTTACTTCTAGTGAAAAAGTGAAGCATTCGGCAGGAACAGTGTATTAGCTATTTAAAAAAAATTAGAAAAATACATTTAAACAATAGTGCTTGATGTTTCTATCTTAATTCCACATACATGCAAACAAACCCAATAACAAGTTACTTAATTACTTAAAGAGTGTTCTCAGAATGTAAGAAAATCAAGTAGGCTCAAGTACTTACAAAAGTCTTTTTAAAATATCTATTTTCTACCCCTTTACTTATTTTAAGTTCTGGAAGTGAGAGGAGAGCCAAAAGAGAAGGCTATATTGCTATTTTTTAATAATATATTTTATTATTTTAATAATATATTGCTATTACTTTGAATAACATATTTCAATTAATTTAGTATGAACCTAGAAGGAATTTTCCCTACACATTAAATACTTAAAATTGGGTTGTATGATTTTAATACTACCTATACTTACCTAATGATTAAAAATGAAACATATACAATTTTAAATGTACTCTTTCTTTGTGTGTGCATGTATTATTTATGTTTTGTTCACATTTCTATATGTGCTATATCTTTATTTTTTATTATTGAAAATTTTAATTTATTTTTTCCCATCATTGAGCTCCTCCATGCCCTCTTCCACTTCTACCCCATAATCACACAATGTTGTCCATGAGTTCCTTTTTTTTTCTCAATCTTCCCACCCCAGCACCACCAAAAGAGGCCTACACAAAAACACATCATAATTAAAAGGTCAAAAATTAAAGACAAAGAGAATATCATAAAAGCTGCAACAGAAAGGCAATCAGTTCCCATAAGAGAGTTCCCATAAGACTGTCAGCTGATTTTTCAATGAAATATTTAAGGTCAAAAGGGACTGTCATGAAATATTCAATGATGAAAAAACAAGGACCTTTAATCAATGCTATCAGTTAAAATTGAAGGAGAAATAAAGAGCTTCCCACACAAGAAAAAACTAAAGGAGTTTGTAAATTAGCAGTATAGGAAATATTTCAGGAAGAAGTCATAGTCAGTTTGGCTCACTAGATAGAGCATAGGCCTGTGAACTGAAAGGGTCCCATGTTCGATCCTGTCATGGGCATGTACCTCTGTTGCAGGTTCCTCCCCGGCCCAGGTCCTAGTCAGGGCACATGTAGGAGGCAACCAATTAATGTGTTCCTCTCACATCAATATTTTTCTCTGTCTTTCCCTTTCTCTCCCATTCTTTCTAAAAATAAATGGAAAAATATCCTCAGGTGAGGATTTAAAAAAAAAAAGAAGTGGAAGAAGACAACAAAGAAGGAGAAAAAAAAAAAAGAAACCCAAGATGGCAGCATAGGTGAACACCTAAACTGCTGCCTCCCACAACAATTTCAAAACTATAACTAAAAGACAGAACGGACATCATCTGGAACCACAGGAAAGTTGGCTGAGAGGAATTTTTTCAACTAGAAGAAAAAAGGGGCTCACGGAGACACAGAGAAGCTGCAAAAAGCTGAGGTATGGAGACGCGCACATGGAGAGAGCTGGGGTCGGAGTGCCTGGCTGGCTTCCTCTGGTGGGAGGGAGACAAAAACTCCCAAATGCATGAAACCCCTTATCCTACGGCACTAAACCCCCGTTCTGGAAGAGACTCATACGGGGGGAGTCTGGACTTTGAAAAGGAAAGAGTGCACAGAAATTTAGGGAGCCACGAAAGGGCAGAGGTCTGGGGACGTGCACACCACTATGCGCAGAAGACAGATTGCTGATTGTGCCACTGGCTTTCTCTAGTAGGCGGGAGACAGAGCCTCCCAACTATGCCACTTCTAACGGCACTGAGCTCCAGTTTCGGGCGAGACCCTGGGGACCCAGACTCATATGGTGCCAGAGCATAGGAGAGCCTGAAAGGCAGCAGTCTAGAGGCACTCACGCATGTGCACAGAGACAGTTCCCGTGATTATCAAGAGACACTTGAAACCCAGGGGCCACATAAAGAGGGGCTGACTGGAAGCCAAGGTGCTCTGAGACTCCACCCCATCCAAGCTCAACAGAGAGGCTTTTGCACTTTTGCAAGTCTTGTATCATAAGGCTGATTCCAACATAAAATTTCTCCTGGCATAGTGAAAATGTGGAGACAGTAACAGATCACAAACGAAACAAATAGAGGAAAACAAATGACTGTATATAGAGTTTAAAACCACAGTTA
Organism: Lasiurus cinereus; assembly: GCA_011751065.1. Lineage (NCBI taxonomy): Eukaryota > Metazoa > Chordata > Mammalia > Chiroptera > Vespertilionidae > Lasiurus > Lasiurus cinereus. Next base: position 62,167,465 of record JAAGEH010000286.1, read on the forward strand.
CAAGGTTTTTCAAGAATTTCCTAGAAAAGATGGATAAATTTAGCAAGACGCAAGAGGAGATGAAAAGGACCAACTAGAAATTAAACATACACTGACGGAAATAAAAAATATTATACAGAGACCTAACAGCACACTAAAGGAAAGCAAGAATCAAGTCAAAAATTTGAAATATAAAGAAGCAGAAAACACTCAACTGGAAAAGCAAGAAGAAAAAAGAATCCAAAAATGTGAAGATAGTGTAAGGAGCCTCTGGGACAACTTCCAGCATACAAACATCAGAATTATGGGGGTGCCAGAAGAAGAGAGACAGCAAGATACTGAAAACCTATTTGGACAGGAGAAACCAAGATGGCGGCATAGGCGAACACTTAAGCTCCTACATTGCACAACAATTTCAAAACTACAACTAAAAGACAAAATGGACACCATCCTGACCCACAGGAAAGCTGAGTGAAAATTCTACAACTAGAAGTAAAGAGAGGGATTCACGAAGACTCAGAGGAACTGTAAAAAGCTGAAGTACGGAGACATGCTCATGAAGAAGATGGGTGGTGGAGAAGGGTCTAGCTGGCTTCCTCTAGCACAGCGTTTCTCAACCTGTGGGTCGCAACCCCTTTCGGGGTCAAACAACCCTTTCACAGGGGTCGCCTAAGACCATTGGAAAATGCAGATATTTACATTACAATGCATAGCAGTAGCAAAATTTCTTGGTTGGGGGTCACCACCACATAAGGAACTGTATGCAAGGGTTGCAGCCTTAGGAAGGTTGAGAACCACTGCTCAGCGGGAGGGAGATGGAAAATCCCGACTGCAATGAACCCCACTTCTGAGTGTACTGAACCCCAGTTCCAGGTGAGATTCATACAGGAGAGAATGGACTGTTGTGAAAAGGAAGGAGTGCACGGAAACTTAGGGAGCCACGAAAGACAGAGATCTGGGGTCACGCAAAAGTGCGTAAGCAAGTGCGTACACAGAGCACTGACTGCTGATTGTGCCGCTGGCTTTCTCTAGCGGGAGGAAAACAGAACCTCACAAAAGCATTGAAATCCAGGTCCAACTGCACTGAACTCCAGTTTTGGGCGAGACCCTGGGGACCCATACTCATACGGGTCTGTAGAGCGCACAGAAACTAAGGGGAACCAGAAAAGTAGAGGTCTGGAAACTCACACGCGCACGAAAGTCAGAGGTCTGGAGGCAAGCACGCATGTGCAGACACAGCTGATCCTCACAACAAATTGGCTTGGAGGTCAATTCCCTCCAGTGATACCAACAACAATCAAGAATTATCTATAACAAGACTGTACACACGGTTCACAAAGGAGTGCACCAAGAGTGTCCACCTCAGGTAACTGGGGAGGCAGAGCTACTGGCACATAAAGCTACTCTACCAACTCAGGGAAACAGCAAAATATGCAGAGACAAAAGAAAAGATCACAAACAAAAGAAATGGAGGATATAGAGTTCAAAAAACTGAGATATGGAGATGTGCAGAGCAATCTCTGTATGCATATGTGGGTGCGTCTAGACTACTGCCTTTCATATTGGATATAGAGTTCAAAACCATGGTTATAAGGTTTTTCAAGGATTTCCTAGGGGGAGAAAAAGGATAAATTTAGCAAGATCCAAAAGGAGATGAAAAAGGGCCAACTAGAAATTAAACATACACTGACTGAAATAAAAAATATTATACAGAGACCTAACAGCAGACTAGAGAAACACAAGAATCAAGTCAAAGATTTGAAATACAAAGAAGCAAAAAACACTCCACTGGAAAAGAAAAAAAAATTTAAAAATGTGAAGATAGTGTAAGGAGCCTCTAGGACAACTTCAAGCGTACCAACATCAGAATTATGGGAGTGCCAGAAGGAGAGATAGAGCAAGATACTGAAAACCTATTTGAAGAAGAATTAATGACTGAAAACTTCCACTACCTGGTAAAATAAATAGACTTACAAGTCCAGGAAGCTCACAGAACCCAAAACAAAAGAAATTCAAAGAGGAGCACACCAAAACACATTATAATTAAAATACCAAGATCAAAAGACAAAGAGAGAATATTAAAAGCAGCAAGAGAAAAACAGTTAATTACCTACAAGGAAGCACCCATATGATTTTCAGCTGATTTCTCAACAGAAACTATGCAGGCCAGATGGGAATTGCAAGAAATATTCAACGTGATGAATAGCAAGAACCTACAACCAAGATTACTCTACCCAGAAAAGCTATCATTCAGAATTGAAGGGCAGATAAAGAGCTTCACAGATAAGAAAGAACTAAAGGAGTTCATCAACACCAAACCAGTATTATATGGAATGCTGAAAGGTATTCTTTAAGAAGAGAAAAAAGAAAATGGTAAAAGTAAAAATTATGAACAACAAAAACATATCTATCAACAAGTGAATCTAAAAATCAAGTGAATTGAAAATCTGATCAACAGAATGAACTGGTGAATATAATAGAATTAGGGGCATAGAAAGGGAGTGGACTGATAATTCTCAGGGAATAGAGATGAGCAGGGGGAGCGTGCAGGGAGAGACTGAACAAAAATCACACACCTATGGATGAGGACAATGGGGTGGAGGTAAGGACAGAGGGTAGGGTGAGAACTGGGTGGAGGGGAGAAATAGGGGGAAAAAAGAGAAACAATTGTAATAATCTGAACAATAGAAATTTATTAACATAATAAAAAATAAATCTTATTTGAAGATATACTGACAGAACACTTCCCACATCTGATGAAAGAAATGGACTTACAAGTCCAGGAAGCACACAGAACCCCAAATAAAAGGAATCCAAAGCAGACCACACCAAGATATATCATAATTAAAATGCCAAGAGTAAAAGACAAAGAGAGAATATTAAATTCAGCAAGAGAAAAACAGTTAGTTACCTACAAGGGAGCACCCATACGACTGTCAGCTGATTTCTCAACAGAAACTATGCAGGCTAGACGGGAGTGGCAAGAAATATTCAAAGTGATGAATAGCAAGAATCTACAACCAAGAATACTCTACCCAGCAAAGCTATCATTCAAAATTGAAGGGCAGATAAAGAGCATCACAGATAAGAAAAAGTTAAAGTTCATCAACACCAAATCCATATTATATGAAATGCTGAAAGGTATTCTTTAAGAACAGGAAGAAGAAAAGGTACAGATAAAAATTAGGAACAATAAATACATATCTATCAACAAGTAAATCTAAAAATTAAGTGAATTAAAAATCTGATGAACAGAAGAAAGTGGTGAATATAATAGAATCAGGACCATAGAAAGGGAGTGGACTGACAATTTTCACGGGGGAGGTAATGAGGGGGTTGCAGGGAGAGACTTGATGAGGACAATGCTGGGGGAGGTAAGGGTAGAGGGAGGGGTTGGAGCCAGATGGAGAGGAGCTATGGGGGCGGGAAAAGAGAAACAAATGTAATAATCTGAACAATAAAGATTTATTAAATAATTTTTAAAAAGAAGACAAAAGAAAGGAACATAGTTTAAAAAATAAAATGGCCATAAATACATACCCATCAATAATCACTTTCAATGTAAATGGTGTAAGTACTCCAAATAAAAAATACGTAAGGTAGCTGAATGGGTAAGAAATCAAAATCCATAATTATGTTGTCTTCAAGAAACCCACCTCAGAGCAAAAGATACACACGGATTAAAAGGATGGAAAAAGATATTTCATGCAAATGGAAAGAAAAAAAAAAGCTGGGATAGCAATACTTATATGTGACAAAATAAACTTTATAACCAAGGATATGGTAGGAGCCAAAAAAGTATCATATCTAATAAAAGAGTAATATGTAAATTGACCATACCTCTGCTACACCCACAAGCCATGCCCACCAGCCAATCAGGAGCAAGTTTGCAAATTAACCCAACCAAGATGGCCGCGGCCATGGAGCTGCAGCAAGCAGGAGGCTTGAGTTGTCCCCAGTGATGGAGGAAGCCAACCTCCTGCAGCCCTGGTCTCCCCTACAAAGTTTTAATTATAGAAGATAAATAAATCCCAACAAAAATGGTGTGACCATGCAGTGAGCAGAAGGTTTGGGCTTCCCTCAAGGCTACAAAGTTTCAATTATAGAAGATAAATAAATCCCAGATACCAGGGCCTCTGCTTGGTTCATCAGAGTGGGTGGCTAGCCTGCAAACCACCACAGGCCTCTCTCCAAGGCCGCCCCATGCCCCAAGGGAACACCCACCCTGATTCAGGACACCCTTCAGGGCAAACTAACTGGCCCCCACCTGTGCATGAATCTGTGCATTGGACCTCTAGTACAATATAATGACAAAGGAATCATAACCCTTGTAAACATTTATGCAAGTCTTGATGGACATAAAAAGAGAGACTGACAGTAATATAGTTATAGTAGGGATTTTAATATCCCATTAACATCAATTGATTGATCTTTCTGACAGAAAATCAATAACGAGATGGAGGCATTAAATCACACAGTAGATAAGAAGGTCTTAATTGATATCTTCAGAGCATCTCCCACCAAGGTAGCAGAATATATGTTCTTTTCAAGTGGATATGTAATATTTTCTAGGATAGACCACATGTTAGGACACTAAACTTAAAAAGACTGGAATTATATCAAGCATCTTCTATGACTTTAATGCTATGAAACTTAAAATGAATCACTAGAAGAAAACTGAAAAAATACATAAAGACATGGACAAAAAATAACGTTACTAAACAATGATTCGGTTAACAAAAAGATCGAGGGAAAAAATCAAAAGGTACCTTGAAGCAAATGAAAATGAGAATATACAAATCTGTGGGGCAGAGGAAAAGCAATCCTACGAGGAAAGCCTATAGCTTTACAGGCCTACCTCAAGGGAAAAAAAAGCTCAAATAAACACTAACTTTACACTTAAAGAAACTTGGAAAAGTACAACAAACAAAGCCCAAAGTGAGTAGAAGGAAGGAAATAATAAATAACAGAGCAGAAATAAGTGAGATAGACTCTAACAATACAAAAGATGAATGAGACTAAGAGCTGGTTCTTTGAAAAGATAAACATGATTGACAAATCTTTAACCAGATTTATCAAGAAACAAAAAGAGCGAAATTAAAAAGGATAAGTAACAACTGACATCAAAGAAATACAAAGGATTGCAAAAAAAAAAAAAAAGCAACCAAAAAAATTCAAGAGGAGGGAAGAGGCCAGCATTATCCTAATTCCAAAACCATATAAAGGTATGAGAAAGAAAGAAAATTATGGGCCAATATCTGTGATGTTAAAATCCTCAACAAGATATTAGTAAATCAAATCCAGCAATACATTAAGAAGATCATACACCATGATCAAGTGGGATTTATTCCAGAGATGCAAGGTTGGTACAATATCCACAAAACAATAAACATGATACACCACATTAACAAAATGAGGGATAAAAACCACATGATCATATCAATAGATGCATTAAAAGCAGTTGATAAAACTCAGCACCCATTTATGAAAAAAAACTCTCAGCAAAGTGAAAATAGAGGGAACATACCTCAATGTAATAAAAGCCATGTATGACAAACCCACAGCCAACATCACACTTAATGGACAAAAACTCAAGCATCCCCCTTAAGATTGGGAACAAGGCAGGATGCCCACTTTCACCACTTTTTTAAATATATATATTTTATTGATTTTTTACAGAGAGGAAGGGAGAGGGATAGAGAGTTAGAAACATTGATGAGAGAGAAACATCGATCAGCCGCCTCCTGCATGCCCCCCACTGGGGATGTACCTGCAATCAAGGTACATGCCCTTGACTGGAATCGAACCTGGAACCTGTCAGTCTGCAGGCCAACACTCTATCCAATGAGCCAAACTGGTTTCAGCCACTTTCACCACTCTTATTCAACACTGAAGGCCCAGTGCATGAATTTGTGCACAGGTGGGGGTCCCTCAGTATGGCCAGCAGTTGGGGCCAATCGGCCAGGGGGAAGGGACAGCGGGAGGTTGGCTGTCCATGGGAGGTTGGCTGTGGGAGCACAATAACCACCAGAGGACAACTCCTGCACTGAGTGGTGGTTCTGTCACTTAGGTTTACACACACACACACACACACACACACACACACACACACACACATACCAGAAGCCCGGTGCATGAAATTCATGCATGGAGGGAAGGTGTCCCTCAATCCAACTTGAATCCTCTCTAATCTGGGACCCCTGGGGAGATGTCTGACTGTCTGTTTAAGCCCGATCCTGGAATCAAGCCTAAATCGGCAACTGGACATCCCTCTCACAATCCGGGATCTCTGACTCCTAACTGCTCACCTGCCTGCCTGCCTGCCTGATTGTCTCTAACTGTTTCTGCTTTCCAGCCTGATAACTCCCTAACTGCTACCCTGCTGGCCTGATTGATGTCTAACTGCTCCCTGCCAGCCTGATCATCCACAAGTACCCTCCCCTGCCAGCCCAACTGCCCACAACTGCCCTTCCCTGCAGGCCTGTTTGCCCTCAATTGCCCTCCCCTGCTGGCCTGATCACCCACAACTGCCCTCCCCTCCTGCGACCCATCTCCTCTGCCAAGACCTGCCTCTTCTTCACGAGGCAGCGGAGACACCAGGACCAGCCTTCTCTGTGCTGTGCAGAGCTGTGGGACCCCCAGGCCTCACCATACAGAGCAGTCACCAGGAATCGCCTCTACTGTGCATGCAGCCATCTTATGGTGGCCATCTTGTGATGACGTTGTGCAAGGGCGTCATGTGAGGGCATAACTCTACCTAGGCTTTTATTATATAGGATAGTAATGGAAGTGCTAGCCACAGCAATCAGACAAGAAGAAGAAATAAAAGACATCCAAGTTCAAAAGGAGGAAGTTAATTTTATTCTTAATAAGCAAAATCTCTAATTAAAAAAAAAGCCTTAAACAAAAAATAAGCTCTGAGTTTTAAAATTTGAAAGACATACCAAAAGAAAGAAGAAAGGAAGGGGGGAGAGGAGGGGAGGGGGGAAAGGGAAGGGAGGGGAGGGAGATAGAAACCAAAAAGCTTTATTCTGCTACCAACTGAAACAATTCAACTTCTGAAATATATTTTATAAAGCATTCACTTATGGAGAATTAACCCACTTGTTGCATGTTTCTGTACACCCCTCACCCAAAAATGAATGGAAAGATCTTAGTTTTTTTTATTAAAAATAATATGAATTTACTTTTCTTTCATTTTTAGCATAACATATTAATCAAAATGTGTAACCTTAACCCTTTTTATATGTCAGTCTTGCCCTTTCTCTTGAATGATGTCCCCCATTTTAATTTTTTAACATCTTTTTTTGGTGAGGACATTTACACTTCTAATCTCTTAGCAAATCCCAATTGTACAACACAGTGTTAATCAACTACAGTCATGTCATACTTTAGATTTTCAGACCTTATTCATCTTATAACAGAAAGTTTATACCTTTTTAAATTCATTTCACATGTTCTATGCTCAAATATTCTGCATTTCTTTATATTTTTATTATTTATTAAAATATAAAATTTTTAAAGGTAATTAAAGTGGCCATCCATGACCCTATTTCTGACTTGTTATATATTAACAATGTCTCAAATGAAATGAGTCTTCTTTCAGAAGCACACTGCATTTTTCTCTTTAAAAAGTCAGGTTTAGGGGCCTTCAGGGATCTTCTATTAAAATTTAGATATCTGAGAATTACACAAAATGTGTTAAAACTTCCAATTCTGGCACTTTCAGTCAACACAGGGACAATTAACACTTTTGTTCATATAATTAACAAATATTTATTGAATTCCTTCTATGTAATGAGGACTATGCCAGGCTTAAAGAAAACAGAATGAATAAAACATGCAGAATCCCATTTTCCTTAAATTTACCTTTTAGTGCAGAGTTGGAGAACCTTTTTTCTGTCAAGGGCCATCTGGATATTTATAACATCATTCAAGGGCCATCCATACAAAATTATCAACTTGAAAATTAGCCTGCTATTTTTGGTCAAATATTTAATTAACTCATCCCTAATGCCTTGGCAAGGGAGAGACCAAATGATATCGCAGGTCTTATACAGCCTGCTGGCTGGATGTTCCCTACCCTGATCTACAGGGAAGAGACAGAAAAAAAGTAATCAAATCAACAAATGAGAACATCTAAGAAGACACTGATTAAAAAAGGAATTGTTATTTGATGTATCACCAAAAAAGAAAAAAATTCTGGCAATTGAATTATGACTTACATATAATATTAAGATACAATTATGGTTCAAAATGCAGCCTAATGTCAAAAATGTTAAAATAAGAAAAACGTTGAGAGGGTCAAGATGGTGGCCAGCAAGATGGCAGTGAGGAAGAGACTGTAAGTGATTGAGGGGGCAAAGGGAAGTATGTACATGTGTGTGCTGTGTGTATGTGTGTGTGTGTCTGTGTGTGAGTGAGTGAGGGACAGTTAGATCCTGTAGGATTTTTTTTGGGGGGGGTGGACCAGGCTCTCCAAGATGGGGAATCCCTGCTATCACTGCAAACATTCCAGGGTGGCTGGCTTTTACACAGAAACCATACCATCTTGAAGGGAAGAGCTGTTGTGATTGGAGTCCAGCCTCACCTCCACCCAGACTGGCCTCAGACATCACCCTGGACTTTACAGCCACTCCAGCCAAAGACCTGCTACCTCAGCTGTTAAACCATGGATACAGGGATTCCAGCTTCCCTGGACACAAGCGCCTATAAGTTCTATAGTGTGCTCCCTTCCCACCATCCTGCTGATTCAAACCTGGTCCCCACAACTGCACGATCCGCCTGTCAAGCCAACTGCTTCATCCTCAGCCTCATGAATCCCGGTGACTGAGCCCATGGGTGAGACTAGGACTGTACAACCCACTTGACAAGCCTGCCTGGGTGCTATGACTGTGCGATCATCTGCAAAGCCCGCTGCTTCAACCCTGGCCCAGCACATAGCAGTAACCTGCAGGGCCCACTGTCAAGTCTCAGACTGTGAAACCTACCTGCCAAGTCTGCAGCTTCAAACCTGGGAACCAGGCATCCTGGTGCCTGGGCTGTCCAGATAGTCTCAGAGAGCATGACCATCCTGCCAAGCCTGCTGATGCAACCACAGGCCTCATGTGACATAAAGCCTAAATCCTTCAGTGAAAGCAAAAATGGGGAAAGAAAAGGAGTACCAGAAAAGGAACTAAATAAAATGCAAGCATGCAATATGTCAGAAAAAGAATTAAGAGTATGGGTCATACAGTTTATAAACAAGCTGAATGAGAAAATCAACAACTTATGTAAGAATCAAAAGAAAATAAAGAATGACATAGGTATAATAAAAAACACAATGAAATATTTCAACAGTAGACTAAAAGAAGCTGAGGACCAAATTAGCAAATTAGAAAACAATCTGAACAGCAATGGAAGAATAAAAATAAAAAGGAGGAGAACCTAAGGAAGCTTTGGAACAACATGACACAAAGCAACATATGTGTAATAGGGGTGCCAAAACAACAAGAGGAGGAGCAAGGATTAGAATCACCATTTGAAGAAATAATGTCAGAAAACTTCCCTGATTTGGGGAAGGAAAAACTCACACATGCACAGAGTTCCAAACAAGATGAATCCATAAAGACCCACACTGAGACACGACATAATTACACTGGCAAAAGTTAATAACAGAGAACCTTAAAGGCTGCAAGAGATGGAGAGTTACCTACAAGAGATCTCCCTTTAGATTATCAAATGATTTCTCAATAGATACACATCAGGCCAGAAGAAAATGGAATGAACGAGAGAATCCAAGATGGCAGTATAGGCAAACACCTACACTGCTGCCTCGCACAACAATTTCAAAACTACAACTAAAAGACAGAACGGACATCATCCAGAACCACAGGAAAGCTGGCTGAGTGGAAGTTCTACAGCTAGAAGGAAAGAGAGGGGCTCACAGAAACTCAGAGGAGCTGCAAAAAGCTGAGGTACAGAGACGCACGCGCTGAGAGAGCAGGTGCCGGAGTACCTGGCTGGCTTTCTCTGGAGGGAGGGAAACGGAGACTCCCAACGGCATTGAACCCCTTATCTATGACACTAAACACCAGATCCAGCCGAAACTCATACGGGGGAAGTTTGGACTGTGAAAAGGGAGAGGTGCATGGAAATTTGGGAGAGTCACAGAAGATCAGAGGTTTGGTGGCCCGCACACCACTGCGCAGAAGACAGATTGCTGATGGTGCTGCTGGCTTTCGCGAGTGGGCGGGAGGCAGACCAACTGTGCCACTTCTGAGTCCACTAAGCCCCTGTTTCAGGTGAAACCCGGGAGACCTAGACTCGTGTGGTCCTGGTGTGCAGGGGAGCTGGAAAGGCAGCGGTTAGAGGCACTGCGGGTGCGCGCGTGTGCGCGCACACAGGGACCGCTCCAGGGATTACCCAGTCACGTGAGACTCAGGGGCCGTGGAGGGCGGGGCTGACTGGAAGGCAAAGCGGTCCCTTAAGCCCTGAGACTCCACCCATCCCAAGCTGAACAGAGGCTTCTTCGGTTTTGCAAGTCTGGTATCATAAGGCTGAATTCAACACAGAAGTTTCCCCAGCATAGTGAAAATGCCGAGACAAGGGAAGGGATCACAAACAAAAGAAATGGAGGGAAAAAAATGACTGGATATAGAGTTCAAAACCACGCTTATAAGGTTTTTCAAGAATATGCTAGAGAAGTTGGATAAAGTTAGCGAGAGCCAAGAGGAGATTAAAAAGGACCAACTAGAGATGCAAAAGATCCAACTAGAGATGGAAAAGGTCCAACTAGAGACGAAAAAGGAACAACTAGAAATTAAACATACACTGACTGAAATAAAAAATATTATACAGAGTCCTAACAGCAGACTAGAGGAAGGCAAGAATCAAGTCAAAAATTTGAAATATAAAGAAGCAAAAAACACTCAATTGGAAAAGCAAAAAGAGAAAAGAATCCAAAAATGTGAAGATAATGTAAGGAGCCTCTGAGACAGTTTCAAGCGTACCAACATCAGAATTGTGGGGGTGCCAGAAGAAGAGAGAGAGCAAGATACTGAAAACCTATTTAAAGAAATAATGACTGAAAACTTCCCACATCTGGTCAAAGAAATAGACTTACAAGTCCAGGAAGCACACAGAACCCCATATAAAAGGAATCCAAAGAGGACCACACCAAGACACATCATAATTAAAATACCAAGAGCAAAAGACAAAGAGAGACTATTAAAAGCAGCAAGAGAAAAACAGTTCATTACCTACAAGGGAGTACCCATACAACTGTCAGCTGATTTCTCAACAGAAACGATGCAGGCCAGTCGGGAGTGGCAAGAAATATTCAATGTGATGAATAGCAAGAACCTACAACCAAGAATAATCTATCCAGCAAAGCTATCATTCAGAATTGAAGGGCAGATAAAGAGCTTCACAGAGAAGAAAAAGCTAAAGGAGTTCATCAACTCCAAACCAGTATTATATGAAATGCTGAAAGGTATTCTTTTAGAAGAGGAAGAAGAAAAAGGTAAAAGCCAAAAAATTTATGAACAACAAATACGTATCTATCAACAAGTGAATCTAAAAATTAAGTGAGTTAAAAATTTGATCAACAGAATAAACTGGTGAATATAATAGAATCAGGAGCACAGAAAGGGAGTGGACTGATCATTCTCAGGGGGAAAGGGGTCAGGGGTGTATAGGGAGAGACTGGACAAAAATCAGACACCTATGGATGAGATCAATGGGAGGGAGGGAAGGGCAAAGGGAAGGCTGGGAGCTGGGTGGAGGGGTGCTATGGAGGGAAAAAAGAGAAACAAATGTAATAATCTGAATAATAAAGATTTAATAAAATAAAATGAATAAAGTATACAAAATGATGCAAAGCAGGGGACTAAATCCTAACCAGCCAGGCTATTATTCAGCCAGGCTATTATTGAAGGAGAAATCAAGAGCTTCACAGACAAGAAAGGGCTAATGGAGTTTATCCATACCAAGACAGTAATGCAAGAAATGCTAAAGAGACAGGTGTAAAAAGAAGAAATAGAAAGAAAACAGACACAAAACTAAAAAAATGGCTTAAACAAGTACCTATCAATAACCTTAAACATAAATGGATTAAATGCTCCAATCAAAAGACATCAAGTAGCTGAATGGATAGGAAAACATGACCCATATATGCTGTCTATAAGACACCCATCTCAGAACACAGACTAATAGTGAAGGGATGGATATGAAAATGAAAGGCAAATGAAAATTGAAAAAAAAAAAAGCTGGAGCAGCAATACTTATCTCTGAAAAAAAATAGACTTCAAAGTGAATGCCATAACAAGAGATAAGGAAGGTTCACTTCATAATACTAAAGGGATTGATACAATAACAGGATATAACTCTGTTAAACATATATGCACCCAATACAGGAACACCCAAATACATAAAAAACTGGAAGATATCAAGAGAGAGGTTAACAGTAATATATAATCATAGTAGGGGATTTTAATACCCCTTTGACATCACTGGATTGATCCTCTATACAAAAAAATCAACAAAGAAACATCAATCCTAAATTACTCCCTTGATCTGATCAGATAGATTTAATCGACATTTTTAGAACATTTCACACCAAAGCTACAGAATACACATTCTTCTTAAGTGTACCTGGGACATTTTCAAAGATAGACCACATAAGGGGTCATAGGCAAAGTCTCTCCAAATAAATAAGATTGAAATCATAGCAGGCATTTTCTCAGATTACAATGGCATAATATTAGAAATCAACTATATTTAAAAAAAAGACAATCAAAAAGATGCAAACATTTAGAAGCTAAATAGCATACTATTAAACAATGACTAGTTTACCAAAGTGATCAAAGAAGAAATTAAAAACATCCTGAAAATGAATGACAATGAAAATACAACAACCCAAAATCTATAGGACACAATGAAAATAGTCCTGAGAGGGAAGTTCATAGCATTACAGGCCTACCTCAAAAAAACAAGAAAATTGGTAATAAATTATCTAACTCTACAATTTAGAGGAATAGAAGAGAGCAATAAGAAGAGTTGACAGTGAGTTGAGGAAGTAGATTATAAAGATCATAGAAAGAAGATGGCTGCTGACAGGAAGGCATAATGCAAGATATTATGTGAGTGAGAAAACAAAGGGAGAGTGTGTGGTTTCACAGGGATTGTTTGTTGGTGAGCTGAGGGATAGCTATACTCCAAGAGACAATGGGGGACTGATGGACAGGGCTCCCTGATGGGGCAGCACCCACTGCTGCTGGGTTCCCTCCTGGAGCGACTGGCTTGGACGCAGACAGTGCCATCATGAAGGGGAAAGTGGATGTTATTGGAACCTTAAAAACCAGGGGAATCTACAACTACAGCACCCATCAAACAGCTGCGAACTTGAGAATATCAGTCCCCAAGTGCCAAAAACACATGGATTCAGAGGAGCTCTCCACTCCCTCACAGAAAGGTCAGATTTTGCCAGAGATAGGTGAGATGTGTGGTCCTGTCAAAAGAGAGAAGTGCATGCACTAAAGGAGCTGGAGAACCTGGGGAAGTCTGTGCCTAGAAAAATCTATGGCTGTTGGGGCTGGCATGATTCATGAATGTGGAAGGGGGTCCTCAGAGCTGCTAACAGAAGGGAACTCTAAAAAGCAACCCATTTTGATCTGGGCACAAAAGGACAGCCTAAACATTTTAAAAGTGTGCTGGCTGCTTAGACCCAAGGGGAAAAAAGACTGTACAGACTTGCACACAGTTCCACAGTTCACACACTTACTCTGGCTCTTTTTTTCTTCTTCTTCTTTAAATCCTTGCTTTTGATTACTAAGCCCAATATATAGGATCACCCAATTGGGGATACTATAAGAGTCTGCAGAGGAAAGGTCTTTTTCTGGAACCTGCAGATCAGAACAAGGAATAACCATCCGAAAACCACTCACTCTGGGGAAACCCACTCCTCTAAACCAGTATAAAGTGCCACAGAAAAAAACAAAATCTAAATTAGCTTGAGAGGACTATAGATCCAGAGGTCAATCCACAAACACTGTTATCCAGAGGTTGAATCACAAATTGATTCTTGTGTAAACACAAATAAAGGAATACAAGAAATAAAGACATACTGCCTGCTTAAAAATCATGACAGACTTACAACACTGAAAAGGAGTGAAATGCAGGGAACTTCAATATTGTCCTGACTAGAAAACAGGCATGCCAAACAGAACAGTAGAGGAAGTGAATGACCTTCACTACTGCACTTTTTTTTTTTACCTTTTACTTAAGAAACTAATTTTATTTCTTTTTTCCTCACTAGATTTTTTTAAAATATATTTTATTGACTTTTGTACAAAGAGGAAGGGAAAGGGATAGAGAGTTAGAAACATCAATGAGAGAGAGACATCGATCAGCCACCTCCTGCATGCCCCCTACTGGAGATGTGCCTGCAACCAAGATACATGCCCTTGACTGGAATCGAACCTGGGACCTTTCAGTCCACAGGTGGACGCTCTATCCACTGAGCCAAACCAGTTTCAGCATTTTTCTCACTAGATTTTACTTTTTTAATTATTGCATTTTTATTTTCAATCAGTATTATTTCTAGTAGCATTTTGTTTTTTAAGTGTCATTTTATTTTCTCTATTTTGGAATTAGTGTTCTACATTTTATTTTCATCTTTCTTTTAGCATCATTTTACTCTACCTCAACTTCACCTTTATGCCATCACTCTCTTCCTCACTTTCCCCTTTTGTTGTCCTGTCTGTTTCTCTTACCCTATTCCTGCTACAGATTTTCCCTATTCCTTCTTTTTATCCCCTGTTAAAATTTCACCCTACTTATATATCTAATTTCTAATACCATGCTCAAAATCCATACACACCTCTATTTCACTATCCAAATTTTTTTTCTATCCTTTTGTTGTTGTTTGCTTGATTATTGATTATATTGATTTTTTATGCTTGTTAATGAGACTGTTTTTCTTTTTCTTTGTTTTGTCTTTGTTTGTTTTGTGCTTCTGTTTTCCCTCACCTCACTTGATATTAGTTGTTGTTTGCAATTTGCATTTATCTCCAGGTACTTGTTGCTAACATGTGTTGGGATTAGTGGCTGTTCTATTGGGAGTTTTCCCCCCCATATATATAGCTTTTACCCTCTTCTTTCTTATTCTCTCTCTTTTCTCTCTCTTTTTATTTTTCTTTTTACCAATTTTATTTTTGCACTCCTTTTTTTTCTCTCCTTTCCCTTTTATCCTCTAATTCACCTTTCTTGGGTGGTCACCTTTATTTAGGGTTATTAAGATTGTGAATACATTTGTGTTCAGTGCCTAGGGCATTGTACCTTGTTATATTGTATTTTGTGCCTTTAAATAAATACAGGAGAGAGAGAACTACATAACCAGACACCAGGACAAGAGAGATCATGGGGAGATAAAGAACATCCCACATATGAAAGAAAACCAGGAATCACCAGAAAAGGAAGTAAATGAAATAGAGGCAAGCAACCTGTCAGAGATAGAATTCAGAGAAATGCTCATAAAGTGGATGAAAAAAATGGAAGACGAATTTAACAATATGTGTAAGAACCAAGAGGAAATGAAGAAGAACCAAAAAGAAATAAAAAATGACATTGCTGCTGTAAAGAACTTAATAGAAAGCATCAGGAGTAGACTAAAACAAGAAAAGGACCACATCAGTGAGCTTGAAGACAAGGTAGGAAAAAATAACCCAAGTAGAGCAGCTTATAGAAAAAAAATTTAAAAATCAGGAGGGGAGCCTAAGGAAACTCTGACACAACACAAAACAAAACAACATCCACATAAGAGGGGTGCCAGAAGGAGAGTAAACAGAGCAAGGAATAGAAAACTTGTTTGAAGAAATGACAGAAAACTTCCCTGATATAGGGAAGAAAAAACCTACATAATCCAAGAAACTCACAGAGTCCCAAGCAAAATGAACCCCAAAAGACTGACGCCAAGGCACATTATAATTAAATTGGCAAACACCAATAACAAAGTAAAAATTTTAAAAGTGGCCAGAGAGAGACAGAAAGTTGCCTACAAAGGAACATCCATCAGACTAGCGACTGATTTCTCAACAGATACTCATCAGGACAGAAGGGAATGAAATGAAATATACAAAGTCATGCAAAGGAAGGGTCTAAATCCAAGAATACTGTACCAAGCAAGGATATCAATAAAAATTGAAGGTGAAATCAGGAGCTTCACAGACAAAAAAATAATTAAGGTAGTGTATTACTACCAAACCAATAATGTAAGAAATGTTAAAGGGTCTGCTGTAAAAAAAAGGAAAAGAAAAAGGAAAAGAAAAAGAAAAAAGAAATAGGAAGAGAAGAATGAACATAGGAGTAAAGAATTAAAATGATGACAAACAAGTACCCATTAATAATAACTTTAATATAAATGGATTAAATGCCCCAATAAAAAGACATAGGGTAATGGATTAGATAAGAAACCATGACCCATATACCTGCTATCTAAAAGAAACCTGCCTCAGAAAAAAAGACTGACACAGACTGAAGATGAATTGATGGAAAGAGGTGTTTCAGGTGAATAGAAATGGAAAAAAAAAAAGCTGGCATAGCAATACTTATATTTGAGAAAGTAGACCTCAAAGTGAAGGACATAAAAAGACATAAGGAAGGCCACTTCATTATACTAAAGGGAGCAAACAGTAAGAAATAACTCTGGTAAATATATACACACCCAATACCAGAGTACCCAAATACATAAAAAAAAAAACAGACCTAGAGGATATCAAGGGAGAGATTCACAGCAATACAATCACAGTAGGAGACTTTAATACCCCACTATTACTATTGGACAAATCCTCTAAACAAAAAATCAGCAAAGGAACATCAATCCTAAATGACTCACTAGACCAGATGGAATTAATTGACCACTTCAGAACATTTCACCCCAAAGCCACAGAATATACATTCTTCTCAAGTCCACATGGGTCATTTTCAAAGATAGACCATATGTTGGATCATAGGCAAAGTCTCTTCAAATTCAAGAAGATAGAAATCATATCAAGCATCTCCTCAAATCACAGTGGAATAAAACTGGAAATCAACTACAATAAAAACAATCCAAAAAAATCAAACACATGGAGATTAATAGCATGGTATTAAACAATGACTGGGTTATCAGATAGATCAAGGAAGAAATAAAAAACATCATGGCAACAAAGGACAATGAAAACACAGTCATCCAAAATCTATGGGACAAAAATCCTAAACAAAATTTTAGCAAATCGGATCCAGCAGTACATCAAAGAGATCAAACATTATGAGCAAGTAGGATTTATCCCAGGGATGCAAGGATGGTACAATATTCACAAATCAATAAACATGATACATCACATAAACAAATTGAGAGATAAAAATCATACAGTCATATCAATTGATACAGAAAAAAACATTTGACAAAATCCTACACCCTTTCTTGACAAAAACTGTCAGCAAGGTGGGAATAGAAGGATCATACCTCAACATAATAAAAGCCATATATGACAAACCCACCGCTAACATCACACTCGATGGGCAAAAACTAAAACCATTTCCCCTAAGAACAGAAACAAGACAGGGATGCCTGCTCTCACCACTCCTGTTCAACATAGTGTTGAAGTACTAGCCATTTTTATCAGACAAGAAGAAGAAATAAAAGGCATCCAAATTGGAAAACAAGAAGTAAAACTGTCCTTATTTGCTGATGACATGATTAGACTTAATAAAAAATTATTAGACTTAATAAATGAATTCGGCAAGGTAGCAGGATACAACATTAATGCCAAGAAATTTATGGCATTTCTATACACCAATAATGAACTTACAAAAAGAGAGACTGAAAAAGCAATCCTATTCACCATTGCACCAAAAAATTAAGATATCTAAAAATAAACTAAGGAGGTTAAAGACCTATAAGTGGAAAACTACACAACACTAAAAAAAGAGATAGAGGAAGCTATAAACAGATGGAAGAACATACCATATTCATGGATTAGTAGAATCAACAGCATCAAAATGTCCATACTACCCAAAGCAATCAATAAATTCAATGCATTCCCCATTAAAATACCCACAGCATATTTCACTGACCTAGAAAAAACTTTCTAAAAATTGATCTGGAATAAAAAAAGATGACAAATAGCTACAGCAATCCTGAGAAAGAGGAACAAAGTAAGTGGGATCTCAATAACAGATATCAAGCTGTATTACAAAGCCACTGTTCTCAAAACTGCTTGTTACTAGCACAAGAACAGACATACAGACATATAGATCAATGGAATATAATAGAGAAGCCAGAAATCAACCCAAATTACTATGCTCAATTAATATTTGACAAAGGAGGTATGAACATACAATGAAGTCAAGACAGTCTCTTCCATAAATGGTGTTGGGAACATTGGACAGATATATGAAAAAAATGAAATTAGACCACCAACTTACACCATACACAAAAAAATAAACTAAAAATGGATCAAGGACTTAAACATAAAACTGGAAACCATAAAAATACTAGAGAAATTCATAGGCAGAAAAATCTCTTGGCGTATGCCAAAGCAATTTCTTCACTGATACTGCTCATAAGGCAATGGAAACTAAAGAGAAAATAAACAAATTGGACTACATTAACATAAAAAGCTTTTGCACAGCAAAGGAGACCATCAATTAAACAAAAGGAAAGCCCACTGCATGGGAGAACATATTTGCCAATATTAATGATAAGGGTTTAATCTCCAACATTTACAGGGAACTCATGCAGCTTAACAAAATGAAGATAAATAACCCCATCAAAAAATGGGTAACTGATCTAAATAGTTGAAAGAAGAGAGAAGGCCAAGAGACATGAAAACCTGCTCAAAGTCAGTAATCATCAGAGAGATGCAAATCAAAACAACAACGTGGTACCATCTCACACCTATCAGAATGGCTATCATCAACAAATCAACAAACGACAAGTGCTGGCGAGGATGCAGAGAAAAAGGAACTCTCGTGCACTGCTGATGGGAATGCAGACTAGTGTAGCCACTGTGGAAAACAGTATGTAGTTTCCTCAAAAAACTAAAAATGGACCTCTCATTGACCCAGGGATCCCACTTCTAGGAATATATCCCAAGAAACCAGAAACTCCAATCAGAAAGGATATATGCACCCCTATGTTCATAGCAGCACAATTCATCGTAGCTAAGATTTGGGAACAGCCTAAGTGCCCATCAGCAGATGAGTGGATTAAAAAACCGTGGTACATCTACACAATGGAATACTATGCTATGGTAAAAAAAAAAAAAAGAGTTCTTCCCATTTGCAAAAACATGGATGGAGATGGAGAGCATTATGCTAAGTGAAATAAGCCAGGTAGAGAAAGAGAAATATCACATCATCTCACTCATTTGTGGAATATAATGAACAACATAAACTGATAAACAAAAATTGATCCAGAGACAAAAACATCAATCCGAACGTTAAACCTCAGGGAAGGTAGGGTATTGTCAGTGTAAGGGGGAGAGATCAACCAAAGGACTTATATGCATGCATATAAGTCTAACCAATGGACCCAGACAATAGGGGGGTGGGGGCATGAGTGGGAGGTGGGGATAATGGAGAATAAGGACACATATGTAATACCTTAATCAATAAATTAATTTTTAAAAAAACACAAAATTTATGGGACACAGTGAAAGCAGTATTGAGAGGGAAGTTCATAGCTCTACAAGCCTACTGCAAAAAACAAGAAACAATGGTAACAAATTACCTAACCCTATAACTCAAAGAGATAGAAAGAGAGCAACAAGAAAAGCTCAGCGTAAGAAGAAGGAAGGAAATAATAAAGATCAGAGTGGAGATAAATGACATTGAGACCAAAAAGAATATTAAGATCAACAAAACAACTAGCTGGTTCTTTGAAAGGATAAAGATTGATGAACCTCTAGCCAGGCTCACCGAGAAGCAAAGAGAGAGGACCCAAATAAACAAAATCAGAAATGAAAGAGGAGAAATAACAACAGACGCCACCAAAATACAAAGAATTGTTTAAAAAATACTATGAACAACTCTATTCCAACAAACTGGACAACCTGGAGGAAATGGACATATTCCTATAAAAATGTTAACTTTGCAAAACTCAATTATGAAGAATCTAAACATCTCAATAGGCCAATAAGTATGGAAGAAATTGAAGTAGTCAACAAAAAGCTTCCAGCAAACAAAAGCCTGGGGCCAGACAGCCACACAGGGGAGTTTTACTAAACATTCAAGGAAGAATTAAAACCTATTCTCCTTGGCCTAATCATTCAAGAGGAAGGAACACTTCCATGCTCATTCTATGAAGTCAGCATCACCCTAATTCCAAAACCAGATAAAGACAACACAATGAAAGAGAATTACAGGCCAATATACCTCATGAACATAGATGCCAAAATCCTCAACAAAATTCTAGCAAATTGGATCCAGCAGTACATTAGAAAGATCATAAACCATGACCAAGTAAGATTTATCTCAGGAATACAAGGATGGTACAATATCACAAATTAATAAATGTGATTCATCATATAAACAAATTGAGAGATAAAAATCACATGGTCATATCAATTGATGCAAAAAAGTATTTGATAAAATCCAACACTTTTCTTGATAAAAACTCTCAGCAAGGTGGGAATGGAAGGATCATACCTCAATATAATAAAAGCCATACATGATAAACCTAGAGCCAACATCATAGTCAATGGGCAAAAATTAAAACCACTTCCCCTAAGAACAGGACCAAGATAGAGGTGCCCACTCTCACCACCCCTGTTCAGCATAGTACTGAATGTGCTAGCCATAGCTGACTTAAAAAACTAGTCATGGCTCAGGAATGTTGGATAGATCAACCTATTAAAAGCTAAAGTTATACATTAAAGCAGCAGTTAGTCAACCTTTTGGACCTCACAGATCAGCGGTTGGTGACCGCTGCTCCAAAGGTTTCCTTAAACCAGTGGTCACCAACCTTTCGGATCTCACAGACCACCTCCTGGACTATACAGCCACTCCAGCCAGACCTCCTACCTCAGACCATTGGTTAGTGACCGCTGCATTAAGGTATAAAATTACACATAAATAATTTAAAATTGTACCATTTAAAATCCATGACTTCTTACAACCTCTTTCAACACCTTTAATTACTGTCTTTCCTGTAAATAGCACCTCTCTGTATTCAGCCTCACAAGTTATTACAGTAAGGTGCATTTTTATATGTTAAATGAACAAAAGGAAAACTCAATGTGTGTGAGATTATCACAAGTGTCTCACTCATGAATTGCTGTCATAGTCTATAATATATCATGTTTGTTTTAATATAAAATTAATGTCCCCAAATACTTAACAAGTAAAACTGCTGCTCCTGACATTCCCCCTGCACTGTGTGGTGTGAGCACCTTAGCTGAGAAGATATCTAATTTTGTAGCATTAGAAGTATTAAAATAATCAATACTCAATATTGATTATACACCAAATATAGTGAGTTTCACCACAGTTGATGAGCTAGAAAATTGTCTTTCCCCTCACTCAGTTTCCCACCAGGAGTGAAATGGTGTGGATGCTACTATGTCTGTTATCATTACTTGCTTACTATGTGCCAGGTATTATATTAAGAGCAACTAGTCTACTATCTCAATATACACTGAGTGGCCAGATTATGATCTCTGAACACATAATAATCTGGCCAGTGAATATTGTACCCTCGACCAGGAATTCAACCAGCAGGCAGGCTGGCCAACTGTGCATGTCCCCTCCCCCTGGCCAGGTTGGCTGGACCCTACCCATGCAAAAATTCATGCACCAGGCCTCTAATATATACTTGTGCACACACAAACACTGTACTGAGTGGCCAGATTATTATGCATTCAGAGATCATAATAATTTGGCTACTCAGTATATATTCTCCACTTTTATAACAAAAGATGATGAAATTTGGACATTGCTACATCTTTTCTGGTCATAGTCTGTATTTTTTCCATTTCTCCAGGAATGAAAACATGAATTCTCACTAGCATGTGAATCCCTAGTCCACCTCATACCTCCTCTAGTCTTCTTGAAGTGTAGCTGTTAAGCACTTTGGTCTACCACATATGCTTTTGGGTAACTATTATTAAATTTTGCTGGTTTGAAAGTGTGCATGTGGTATTCTCGGATTAATGTCCAAAAACAGCACAGGTATGAAATTATACAATTAAGTCTACAGTTAAAGGGTATTTTCAAGGAAACCCATAATATCCAAATTGCAGAGAAGAAAAATATTACCTTCATTATAAGAGAACTATTCCAAGATTTTACAAGTTCAATAGCTCTCAGATCTTGCCAACTAATGAAGTTGTGAAAATGATTTCCCGTTTTCCTAAGAAAAATGGAAACATTTTGAAAGTCAATATAAATCAGAGATTATCCTAATAAAAGAGTAATATGCAAATTAATCATCACTCCAACACACAAGATGGCTGCCCTCATTATGGACAGAAGATGGCTGCCACAGGGGAGGGCAGTTGGCAGGGACCAGGCCTGCAAAGGAGGGTAATTGGGGGCGATCAAGCCTGCTGGGGAGGGTAGTTAGGGGTGACCAGGCTGGCAGAGGAAGGAAGCTGGATGCGACCAGGCCTATAGGGAAGGGCAGTTGTGGGGGACCAGGCCTGAAGGGAAGGGCAGTTGGGGGGGACCAGGCCTGCAGGGGAGGGCAGTTAGGGGTGACCAGATCTGCAGGGGAGGGCAGTTAGGGGCAATCAGGCTGGCAGGGGAGCAGTTAGGCATCAATCAGGCTGGCAGGGGAGTGGTTAGGAGGTGATCAGGCTGGCAGGCAGAAGGGGTTAGGGGCAATTAGGAAGGCAGGCTGGTGAGCAGTTGGGAGCCAGCAGTCCTGGATTGTGAGAGGGATGTCCGACTGCCCATTTAGCCCCGATCCGGATCGGGGCTAAATGGGCAGTCGGACATCCCTCAAGGAGTCCCTGATTGGAGAGGGTGCAGGCTGGGCTGAAGGACACCCCTACCCCCATGCATGAATTTCATGCATATTCTATGTAATAAAAGTCTAAGCAACCATTTCATGAATATTCATGAATATTCTATATAAGTCTAAACAACCATTATAGTGAAATGACCAGAACAATCAGTCACTGTGATGAGCACTGACCACCAGGGGGCAGTTGTTCAATGCAGGAGCTGCCCCCTGGTGGTTAGTGTGCTCCCAAAGGGGGAGCACCACTCAGCCAGAAGCCAGGCTTATGGCTGGCATGCATAGTGTCGGTGGTGGGAGCCTCTCCTGCATCTGTGACTGCTGCAGCAGCACTAATAGGCAGCAAGCCAAACGAAAAGGAGTTGCAAGCAGGTGAGTGGTAAGGAGCAAGGGGAATCAGGCCTAAGCCGGCAGTCAGACATCTCCCTAGGGGTCCTAGACTGCAAGAGGACACAGGATGGGCTGAGGGACACCCTCCCCTGCCCCCCAGTACATGAATTTCATGCACTGGATCTCTAGAAACCTAAGCGACCATCTGACCAGTAGCTATGATGCACAATGACCACCAGGGGGGCAGATGCTGAATGCAGGAGCTGCTGAGCTGCAGTGACTTGGCAGTTGCAGTTCTCGGGTGATGCACCCAGAACCAGAGAGAAGGAAGCTTGATTCTGGAGTGCGTCACCCAAGAACTGCACTCTTGCAATCCAGGACCCCTCTGGAGATGTCACAGAGCTGATTTCTGCAGGCCAGGCTGTAAGGACCCCATGGGTTCATGAATCCATGCACTAGGCCTCTAGTACTATATAAAAGATCTGCTGCAAAAGATAACAAAATTAGAGGACAAACTACTTTCAAAGTAGTGTTTCATTAGATGGGCTTTCCAAATGGCTTTCTCTCTTTGATTTATAAATTGAAAACACTTTATAACAATCATTATGTGATTCAGAATATGAAATTTTAATCAGATTCTATCCAAAAGATATTTTTGAAGCACTACAACATGTATATTTCTAAAAAATTAAAAATGAAATTACTGTAATGAAAAGACCTTTAACAATTTGCTTATACATTTTTTATTAATTTATTTTTTTAATAATTCTTTATTGTTGAAAGTAGTACATATGTCCCCTCTCCCCACCCATTAATCCCCTCCAGTCCACTCCCACCCCCAGGCTTTCACCACCCTATAGTTTGTGTTCATGGGTTATCCATATATGTATACAAGGTCTTTAATTATCTCCCCCTCACCCACACTTACACACTTTTAAAAGAGGTCAGTGCTTTCCCACTTTGGGGTACTTACCTAGATGTATAGAGATTAACACCTCTGTGCCTATAGAAGAGCCGAAATAGTGCCTGAGCCCATTTCTACACCTCTCAACTTTAGGACTGACTTAGCCACTGTCAACCTACCAGGCTTACCAAAATTTGACTAATAAAAAGATATTCAACAAACTCTGTGTCAATACTATCATAAAAGTACACAACAAAGAAATAGAATAGAAGTAAATAATTTTTCCTTTGAGACCCCTGCAAATCAACCACTGACAACTACTCATCTTCAACATCCAACTCAGGTTTGCTTTCTACCCTCTCTCCTCTGTAAATTTATTTATGTTCAATTCTCAAGACTGTCATTTCCTACTCGTATCCACAGCCATGGTCACATCCTCAATTGTATTAACTGGAAACATTCGACCACTGAAATTCAAACATTCCAAAAACATCAGGCAACACATCTCACAGTTATAGTCATGGTCTGCTTAACAATGGGGATTCATTCTGAGAAAGGCTTTATTAGGTGATTTCATCATTGGCAAACATCAAGTGCACTTAACCAAACTTAGATATTTCAGCCTACTACACACCTGGGCTGTGTGGTATCGCCTACTGCTCTTTGGCTACAAGCTTGTACTACAAGAAGCAAGCCTATATACTATAAGCATAATATACAAAATTGTACAAAACAACACAAGATTAAATCAAGCACAAGAGAAAATGATACAACTAAGAGATGTAGTAAATAGATGTATGGGGTTGCTGCAGGTTTTTACAAGCAAAAAAGTGCACTCTAAAAATGATAAAAGATATAGTACAGTAAGTATACAACACAGAAAAAGTCATTTATTATCATCATCAATATTACATACTGTACATTATTGTATATGTTATACTTTTTCCGGACTATGATGCAGTTTGTTTCCATTAGTATCACCACATAACATGAAATGCATCATTTAAATGTTTTTTTCAGTGCACAATTCAATGGCATTAAGTACATTTTCACAAAGCTATATAGCCATCACCACTTTTTTTAAACATTCTGGTTGCTTCTACCTTCTTGCTCCTGTTAATAATGTCACCATAAATGTGCTGTACAAGGATCTGTTTTCAGTTCCTTTGGGGTGTTTACTAAGAATTGCTAGGTTATATGGTAATTCTATGTTTAGTTTTTGAGGAACTGCCAACTTTTTTCTACAGTAGCTGCACTATTTTACATCCCCACAACCAATATACAAAAGTTCCAATTTTTCCACATCCTCACCACCAGTTGTGATTTTCGATTTTTTAAGTTATAGCTATCCTAGTGGGTATAAAGTGATATCTCATTGTGGTTTTGATTTGCATTTCCCCAAATACTAATGATGTTGAGCATTTTTCATATGTTTTATAGATCACTTGTATATTATTCAAGTCCT
Source organism: Lasiurus cinereus (assembly GCA_011751065.1). Taxonomy (NCBI): domain Eukaryota; kingdom Metazoa; phylum Chordata; class Mammalia; order Chiroptera; family Vespertilionidae; genus Lasiurus; species Lasiurus cinereus. Next base: position 62,193,124 of record JAAGEH010000286.1, read on the forward strand.
TTGTACATTTATGAATTGGGTTTGAGGGTTTTGTAGTTCTATGAATTCTTTATATATTCTGTACATTATTTATCAAATACATGGTTTTGCAAATATTTTCTGCCATGTTGTGAGTTTTCTTTTCAACTTGTTTCCTTTTTGTTTTGTTTTCACCTTTATTAATGGGAATCACATCATTCACCTGCCTCATAAACATGTTACTTCTTTCTCATTCAGTGATCTAGTTATCACTATCATCAATACAAATCAGAGATGTGAATCTATTATTTGAGTCCTTAATCTTTGGTGAAATTACAAACCAAATATACACCTTCCATATTATATACTACAATGATTTTTAGAAATCTTAACTGCAGGTTTGAGATATCAATGACTGAATTTTCTCAGATACAGTTTTAAAATTCAATAATATGCACATTATGTCAAAATAATTTCAGTATGGCTTTCTGTCTTCTTATTTATGATTAAATCTAGAATTATTATTCTACTTTGAAAATTTCTAGTAGTTAAGAACATTAAAGAAAAATTAGCCATCATTAATAGATAAATATATTTTTAAATTAAATCTTTATTATTCAGATTACATTTGTTTCTCTTTTTTCCCCTCCATAGCACCCCTCCACCCAGCTCCCACCCTTCCCTCTGCCCTTAGCTCCCTCCCATTGATCTCATCCATAGGTGTCTGATTTTTGTCCAGTCTCTCCCTATACACCCCTCACCCCTTTCCCCCTGAGAATGATCAGTCCACTCCCTTTCTGTGCTCCTGATTCTATTATATTCACCAGTTTATTCTGTTGATCAAATTTTTAATTCACTTAATTTTTAGATTCACTTGTTGATAGATATGTATTCGTTGTTCATAATTTTTTGTCTTTTACCTTTTTCTTCTTCCTCTTCTAAAAGAGTACCTTTCAGCATTTCATATAATACTGGTTTGGAGTTGATGAACTCCTTTAGCTTTTTCTTCTCTGTGATGCTCTTTATCTGCCCTTCAATTCTGAATGATAGCTTTGCTGGATAGATTATTCTTGGTTGTAGGTTCTTGCTATTCATCACGTTGAATATTTCTTGCCACTCCAGTCTGGCCTGCATCGTTTCTGTTGAGAAATCAGCTGACAGTCGTATGGGTGCTCCCTTGTAGGTAATGAACTGTTTTTCTCTTGCTGCTTTTAATATTCTCTCTTTGTCTTTTGCTCTTGGTATTTTAAATATGATGTGTCTTGGTGTGGTCCTCTTTGGATTCCTTTTATTTGGGGTTCTGTGTGCTTCCTGGACTTGTAAGTCTATTTCTTTGACCAGATGTGGGAAGTTTTCAGTGATTATTTCTTTAAATAGGTTTTCAGTATCTTGCTCTCTTTCTTCTTCTGGCACCCCCACAATTCTGATGTTGGTACGCTTGAAGCTGTCCCAGAGGCTCCTTACATTATCTTCACATTTTTGGATTCTTTTCTCTTCTTGCTTTTCCAGTTGAGTGTTTTTTGCTTCTTTATATTTCAAATTTTTGACTTGATTCTTGCCTTCCTCTAGTCTGCTGTTAGGACTCTATATAATATTTTTTATTTCAGTCAGTGTATGTTTAATTTCTAGTTGGTCCTTTTCATCTCTAGTTGGACCTTTTCCATCTCTAGTTGGAGCTTTTGCATCTCTAGTTGGTCCTTTTTAATCTCCTCTTGGCTCTCGCTAACTTTATCCAACTTCTCTAGCATTTCTTGAAAAACCTTATAAGCGTGGTTTTGAACTCTATATCCAGTCGTTTTTTTTCCCTCCATTTCTTTTGTTTGTGATCCCTTCCCTTGTCTCGGCATTTTCACTATGCTGGGGAAACTTCTGTGTTGAATTCAGCCTTATGATACCAGACTTGCAAAACCGAAGAAGCCTCTGTTCAGCTTGGGATGGGTGGAGTCTCAGGGCTTAAGGGACTGCCTTGCCTTCCAGTCAGCCCCGCCCTCCATGGCCCCTGAGTCTCACGTGACTGGGTAATCCCTGGAGCGGTCCTTGCGTGCACGCGCCCGCGCGCGCCCGCAGTGCCTCTAACCGCTGCCTTTCCAGCTCTCCTGCGCACCAGGACCACACGAGTCTAGGTCTCCCGGGTTTTGCCTGAAACAGGGTCTTAGTGGACTCAGAAGTGGCACAGTTGGGAGGGTCTGTCTCCCGCCCACACACGAAAGCCAGCAGCACAATCAGCAATCTGTCTTCTGCGCAGTGCAGTGTGCGCCAACAAACCTCTGATCTTTTGCAACTCCCCTAAATTTCCATGCACCTCTCCCTTTTCACAGTCCAAACTCCCCCCGTATGAGTTTCGGCTGGATCTGGTGTTTAGTGTCATAAGATAAGGGGTTCAATGCCGTTGGGAGTCTCCGTTTCCCTCCTGCCAGAGAAAGCCAGCCAGGTACTCCCGCACCTGCTCTCTCAGCGCGCGTGTCTCTGTACCTCAGCTTTTTGCAGCTTCTCTGGGTTTCTGTGAGCCCCTCTCTTTCCTTCTAGCTGTAGAACTTCCACTCAGCCAGCTTTCCTGTGGTTCTGGATGATGTCCGTTCTTTTAGTTGTTGTTTTGAGATTGTTGTGCGAGGCAGAAGTGTAGGTATTTACCTATGCCGCCATCTTGGATTCTCCTCCATAGATAAATATATCTTAATAATATTCTTTGATGTACAAGTTTTTTTTAATTTTGATAAAGTCTGACTTTGTTCTTTTATAAGCTGTGCTTTTGATGCCATTTAAGAAATCACTGTTAGTCTACATTCCCACCACTAGTGAATGAGAGTTCCCTTTTTTTCCACAAATTCTCTAGCACTTATTACTGCTTGTCTTATTGATAATGGCCACTTTAACAGGTGTGAGATTGTATCTCACTGTAGTTTTGATTTGCATTTCCCTAATTGCCAGTGAGATTGAACATCTTTTCATATATCTAGCTATTTGTATGTCTTTGTGGGGGAGGTGTATTTTCAGATTCTCTGACCACTTTTTTATTGTTTTTTATTTTTATTTTTTGTTTGGTGTTGAGTTTTATGAGTTCTTTATATACTTTGGAAATTAAATATTGGAGCTACTGTTTGCAAATATGTCCCATCTGGTTGGCTGTCTCTCGTTTTATTGTCAGTTTATTTTGCTGTGAAAAAACTTTTTAGTTTGATATAGTCCCATTCATTTATTTTTGCCTTTACCTCTCTTGCCTTTGGGGGCAAGTCCATAAAATGTTCTCTTAATTTCTCAAAATATTAAGAACGGAGCTAACATATTACCCAGCAACCCCAGTCCTGGGTATATACCAAAAAAACTGGAAATCATGTATTTTCAAAGATATATGCACCCCTCTGTTCAATGCAGCATTAATCACGGTGGCCAAGACATGGAAACAACCACAGAGTCCCATGATAGAGGAATGGATAAAGAAGATGTGGTACTATTCAGCCGTAAGAAAGGATGTAATAGTGTTATTTGCAATAACATGAATGGACCTTGAGAACATTATGTGAAATGAAATAAGTCAGACAGAAAAAGCTAAGAACCATATGATTTCACTCATATGTTGGATATAAAACTGAAACTTATGAACACAAACAGCAGAGTGGTGGCTGCCAGAAGGAAGGGGGTGGGAGAAGACGAGGGTCCTAATATGTGGAAACAGAAAATTTGCCTTTGGGGGGTCGGCACATAGTGCAATATACAGATCTTATAACATAGAAATCCACATCTGAAACCTATATGTTCATGTTGACCAATGTCACCCCAATCTATTTAATAAATAAAAAATTTTTTAAAGAAATAATTGCTAAATCCATGGTCATAAAGACTTTCCTCTTTGTTTTCTTTTAAGAGTTTAAGAGTTTTGTATTTTAAGGTTAGTCTTTGACCAATTATTTGAAATAATTTTTATATATGGTATAAAGTAAGGGTCTAATTTAATTTCTTTGCATGTGGATATTCTGTTTTCTCAGCATCGTTTGTTCTTTCTCCTTACCAAAAATCAATTGTGTTAGTTTCCTTAGGATGCTATAACTAAACATCACAAACTGAGTGGCTCAGACAATAGCAACTTGCCTCACACAGTTCTGGAGGCTAGAAGTCACAACGAAGATATTGACAGAGCCAGACTCCCTCTGAAATATATCAAGCAAGCCTTCCTTACCTCTTCCTGGCTTCTGTGGTTTGAAGCAGTCTTTGACATTCCCTGGTTTACAGATGCATCATTCCAATCCTCCTCCTTCACATGACAATCTCCCTGTGTCCATACTTACATGGCTGTCTTCATATGAGGACATAAGTCATACAAGATTAGGAACACAGCCTACTGTGTTATGGCCTCATTTTAACTAATTATATCTGTAATAAACTTATTTCCAAAGTTAACATTTTAAGATACTGCTGTTGCTTCTATTGGTTTATCTTCCCCCCCTCAATCTTCCTTATCCCAAAATTTGAAGTTACTGAGTCAAAGGGGAAAACAATTTTCTAGCTTGTCAACTATGTAAAACCTGCAATATTTGGTGTTATAATCAATATTGAGTATTGATTATTTTAATACTTTTAATGCCACAAAGTTAGATGTCTTCTCAGCTAGGGTGCCCACCCCAGACAGTGCAGAAGGGAGTGTCAGGAGCACCAGTTTTACTTGTTAAGTATTTGGGGACATTAATTTTATATAAAAACAAACATGAAATATTATAGAATATGACAGCAATGCATGAATGAGACACTTGTGACAATCTCACACACACTGATTTTTCTTTTTGTTAGTTTAACATATTAAAATGCACCTTACTGTAATAACTTATGAGGCTGAATACAGAGGGGTACTATTCATAGGAAAGACAGTAATTAAGGGTATTGAAAGTGGTTATAAGTAGTCATGGATTCTAAATGGTACAATTTTAAATTATACTATTTATGTGTAATTTTATACCTGAATGTATCATTTTAGTTTTTAATAGGTCAATCTGTCCAACGTTCCTGAGTCATGACCAGTTTTTTAAAGTCAGCCAGTGCTCCAGAACCTGCCTTCCCACCCCGACCATGCTGATTTCTCCAAATGTACCCATAAAGGTAATGGGCCTTTAAATCTTCCAACAGATGCTGCCTAAGGAAGTCGCTGTAGCTCAGAGGGCTGAGAGTGCCATAACTGGAACAAGCATCAGAACCAGTCTTGTAGGGCACTGCCAATTCATCCAACCTTATCAACGGACATTTCTATAGGACAAGGTCCCCACATCTTCCCTGGTCCAGCTACTTGCTCCAGGGATGTGAGCTGCTTTCCTCACACCTGCACAGGGCTGAGGAATGGAGGACATGCCTCTCTTATCTAAGAGCAGCAGACTTTACTTTCATACAGCACTCCCCCAGTTGTTAAAAGAGTCAATTAGGTTCCAGAGTTCTGAGATAGTTTATTTCAACCTCTCTTTCCAACTTCATACTCCACTATTTTACATGATGCCCCTTGTTAACAACCTTTTCAACTCCTAATCTGGGATCTTCTCTCTCCATTTTCAATATCAGACACATTGAAAGGGGTTGAAGAAAAGTCACACAGCCTTGTAAATTGGTACCATATTTCACACTTAGGGAATACAACCTTGTCTATGCTCTCAATATCACTTAAAATAATACAAGTTTGTCTCTTGTCCTACATTACTTTCTTCTCCATTCCCCACAAATGGCACCTCCAAATTTTCATTTCTCAAGCCCTAGGAATCTCAAGAAAATCAGAAGACTAAAATTACCTTCCTCAAGTTCCCAATCCGCTACCAGCTATAACTGAAGCCATCATACGTTTTCCTAAGTTCAGAGGAAAATCTTTCCTCTCAAGCCTAAGGCTGGTGTCTCCACCTGTGCGCTCTCTCTCCATGCCTTATCTCTTCCATCACTTCATTAAATCAAATATTCCTTCAACTCTCTTCTCTAAATATACCTAACATCCTCATCTTTGAAGTAGAACCAAAAACATCTCTTCTAACCCCAGGTGTCCCCACCTAGCTGAGCCCCTCAATGTTTCCTCATTCCCCCCAGTACCTCAATCAAGTACAATCCAGTAAGGTCACCAGAGCTCCCAGGTTTACAGGACCCTTTCGGTGTGATGTGGCCTTCCTGCAAGAGTGCTCCACTGTCCCTCCCCTAAGCTTCTGTGATAGCACTATGCTGTGTCTCCTCGTACCTCTCTAAGTGCCTCTTACTGGTTTCCTTTGTAGACTTCTCTTCCTTTGACCTCCAGTTAAAAGCTGGTGTTTGCTGAGGGTTGCATCCCTGGTCTCCTTCTCTTTTTAACAAGCTGCACTCACTGAAAAATCTGACCCCCACTCATGAATGCAATCATCACAGAAACACTCACCAATCCGTACTTGCAGGGCAGCCTCTCATTTCAGTTCTGTCCCCTCAGAAATAGCTGCCCTCCTTGTGTCTTTTGTTTTTGTTGTTGTTGTTGTTGTTGTTTTTAAATATATTTTATTGATTCTTTACAAAGAGGAAGGGAGAGAGATAGAAAGTCAGAAACATCGATGAGAGAGAGACATCGATCAGCCGCCTCCTGCACGCCACATTTAAGACTGCCCCTTGTAATCTCAAATGCAGCATGTCACCCTAAACCTGCTACTGCTTTCTCTAGCACGCCACACCAAAAACTAAGAGTGAATGGTTCTTAGCATCCCTGGAGCTTATAATCTGATGGGGATAAGAAACAAATGAGTAAATAAACATATTATTTCATATAATGATTATTCTAAAGGAACAGAGTAACTGAGGATGAGGTATCTTTTCAGATATGACATCAAAGACCTGAATAAGCAATAGCCTTCAAAGAGATTTCCCAGTTGTAGTCTCATTCTCTCCAAATCCACTGTCCACCTTGCTTCAAGAATATTCTTTCTAAAATGTCAATTTGGTCATACTATTCTCCCACTGGTTATAAGAGGCAAACTTCTTACTACAATCTAGGAACCTTCAGTTTCACCTCAATCCCACAAAGATTTGAGTGTTTACTATGTGCCAGGTACTGTCCTAAGAGTGAAGTATCCAGTGAGAACAGGGCAGACAAAAATCCCAATACTCATGGAACTTCTTACTTGTCAGAGAGATATAATAAATATATATGCAAAGAAGTACACAAAAATTTTATATAGTACGTGATTTGAAAACAATAAAATAACAAAGTGATGGGAAAGTGAAATGGTCATGGAAGGCCTCTTAGAAGAAATGATCTTAAAGGTAATTAGGTTCAGGTAAGAGAGATCCAGGCAGAGGGGAACAACAGGTGCAAAGCCACTCCTCCCAAATGTAGCAGCCAGGGTCAGAAACAGAGAGCATGCCCATGTGGCTGGAGACTAGGAAAGGAGGAAGCTGGTCAGAGGTACAGTCAGAATGGGGAAGGAGGCCAATGCTGCGGTATGGCGCCATCCCTATTTCACCCCCTAATTTCCAAAATACTTTTGATGCTTCCGATACATGTCTCTTATTCTTCATGCCCTTTAAATTTTATTTTTATATTTTACTGATTAATACAAAGAGGAAGGGAGAGGGATAGAGAGGTAGAAACATCGATGAGAGACATGGATCAGCTGACTCCTACATGCCCCTCACTGGGGATGTGCCTGCAACCAAGGTACACGACCCTGACCGGAATGGAACCTGGGACCCTTCAGTCCGCAGGCTGACGCTCTATCCATTGAACCAAACCGGTTTCGGCTTATTCTTCATGCCCTTTCCAATAATTTGCTCCTCTTACTTTTCCTTCAAGACTTGGTTCCAGCCCTAGCGGGTACTCAATGGTTAGTGTCAGCCCATGGACTGAAGGGTCGCAGGCTCTATTTCCAGTCATTGACAGGTTTAATCTCTGGCACGTGAAGGAGACAACCAATCAATGTTTTTCTCTCACACAGATGTCTTTTTCTTTCTCCCTCCCTCCCTCCATTCTACTCTCTAAAAAAAAATAAAAACAAAAAAAATCAATGGAAAAAAATATCCTCAGGTGAGGATTAACAAACAACAAACAAAAAACACCTGGCTTCAGTGCCTCTGGGAAACCTTCAATAACTCCCTCTTCTCCACTATTCAGTCTCACCCTCCAGCTCTTCCATTGCCAGGGCAGATATCTATCAGGCTGTACCCCAACTATCTATGTACACATCTGTATCTACCACTGGACTGTGAGCCTCCTGAGGGCACAGTCTTTTCACTTTCAGGTTCTCACCACCTGGTCCAGATACCAAAGAGGTATTTGGTAAATAAAAAAATGTTCACTACCAATGATAATTATCAGGTTGTGTTACAAGATATTAAATCTATTGATATATGATTTTTTAGATCATATAGCAGCTACTTATATACTTGAATCTTATTATTAATCACTGATTCAGCAAAAATTTATATGGCAATATGTGCCAGGAGCTGTGAACAGAGAGACTTCTCATCTTTGCACCTGTGAAGTCAAACAAATAATTATACAATGGTCTACTTATAACAGTAATCTGTACTAACAAAAGGGTAATATGCTAATTAGACTGGATAGACCAGGTGTTTTCCAGTCATCCTTCTGGACAAAGTTGTGGTGGCTGTCTTGAGAAGGGCCAGCAGCCACAGAGGCTGGCAGTGGCAGCAGCAGCCTTCCCCCTAATCAGCCCGCAGAGGGAGGCCAGAGGCAGCGGCAGCAGCAGCAGCAGCAGCAGCAGCAAGGTTATGGGGCAGTGCCTTCCCCTAATCAACCCCAGTTGTCTCCAGCAGAGGGAGGCCAGACTGTGGCTTAGGCCCACTCTCTGGGGAGGGGCCTAAGGTGTCAGTAGGACATCCCCTGAGGACTCCTGAACTGTGTTAGGGGGTAGGCCAGGCTAAGGGACCTGTGCCCCACCCACCCCCACCACCCAGTGCACAAATTTTTATGCACCAGTTCTCTGGTAAGTCCTATATAGGAGAAACTCTTGTGCATGTGTATATTTTACAGGAAGATAGATCCTGCCTACTCGGGGGTCAGGAAAAGCTTCTTTGAGAAGTGACAATGGAACTGAGCTCTGAAGGATGAATCAGAAAAAACAATGAGGGTGAACACTCCCAACAAAACGTATTATATGTTCCAAGTTTCCAAGACAGCATGAAACATCATATGTTTACAGCTATTGTAGCAGGTAGAAGATTTAAGATGAAAGTAGCATATTGATTCATAACATAGTAGAAGACTATGTAGAATCCTGAGCTCCAGTAGTAGCATATATTCTGATATTCACTGAGCAGTGATTTAAGTTTATCTCTGCCAACAGTAAATGGAGAAATTAAGGAGAAACATGAAGGCAATATTATAAGTGAATTGCCTTAAACTTCCCTAACACTCTATAGCACTCTGTGGCTCTTAATGTATTTTGTGTCATAAGTAATTAGTAAGAGCCATTAACAGAAGTACTACACAAAAAGATATTTTGTTACTGTGAGAACATAGTAATTTATGGACTTGTATTATGAAACTACTAGAGGCCCAGTGCACAAAATTCGTGCACATTAAAAGGGAATTAGAGGAAATACTTTACTATTGCTATTTGCCCTTTCTCTATGATAGAACTGTGAAAGATGAAAGGAAATTAGTAAAATGTATATGAAAAAATATATATTAATAAATAAACAGTAACAAAAGGATATAATAACAGAGCCATGATATAAAAACAATGATATGAAAACAACAAAAACAATATAAAAACAACAAAAACATGATATAAAAACAACAGATATGCAAACAATGACTGATAAAGTGATTAAACTTATTTTAATATCTCCCTGATACCACATTAAGAGTGAAAACACTTTCAGAGTGCTTGACTAATTTCCCTTGTGAGGAAGTATTTAGAACTTTAACGTCACACACTCTTTGAACTCGAGAGAGAGGAACATATAACTGACCATGTGTGAAAATGGGTTCAGGTAGGAATATTCCTACTCTGTCTAGAGTTTGTCCTTGTGATTTATTAATAATCATCGCAAATGCTGGCATCATGGGAAACTGTCATTAAATCAATTTACATGGGAGGCCAGTGTCAGATGGGGACAAATCAATTCTTGAAATCAGAATAACCTCTCCCTATACAGATCCTATTAATATTGTAGCTTCAATAATGTTAGGTCATAATCTTCTGATAATAAATCTAGTACCATTACGAGATTCCATTTACTATTAGGATTTCTCAATAGCATGATGATTCCACCCACTTTAAATTTTAATTTATGACACAGCATTCCTGAAGAAGTAATACTATTGAGAAGTTGGATGGCAGAATTTTCCTTTTTAGCATCACTCAAATATGTATGAAAATCTCCATCGAGTATATCAAAAATTTTTTTTAAACATATTTTATTGATTTTTTACAGAGAGGAAAAGAGAGGGATAGAGAGTCAGAAACATCGTTGAGAGATAAACATTGACCAGCTGCCTCCTGCACGCCCCCCACCAGGGATGTGCCCACAACCAAGGTACATGCCCTTGACTGGAATCGAACCCGGAACCCTCCAGTCCACAGGCCGACGCTCTATCCACTGAGCCAATCCAGTTTCGGCTATCCAAAATGTCTTCATTTAATTTTTGAACGTGCTCATTTTTTGGACAAAGAATTGCACATTTAGATATATTTTTAATATTATCTATAGATACACTATTTCAGGTAGTGTATAATAAAAGGTAGCTTCAATAAAAGATCCATTACAAATCATTTCTCAGGGGATTTCAATAATATCCATGCCTAAATGAAAACTGCTATCAAGTTTTCCATCTCCAAGTTTAGTAACCATTCACTATAAGTAGAATTCTCTGATCTCATATTTGTTGTAAGAGACAACTTTTTGAAACATCCCCAAACATTACAGTACTTTAATCTCATTTGTACTATGCCTGATTGCATAGCATGCAGTACAATGCCAAGACATTGTCGAAAAATGCTCTCCAAGAAGGAGAACCTTCCCACCAAATACAACATTCAAATTAATAATTTCTCTTAGTACTGTCTATGGAATTTATAGTATGACTGGATGCCACAGTGCATTCATCAATACAATGAGAAGTTGGGCCTTTTTAATAATTTTAGCAACTTCACCGTTTATATTGCATCTAGAAATTGAAGTTTCATTTAATGGAATTGGTAATTTATATTGGGAATGAAAGGTTCTTCCACCGAGAAGTAAATTTGCAGCAATTCCTGTAGATTCTGTGGGTAAAACAGTACCACCACGACCTGTAATATAATATATTAAAACTTTATAAGGATATGCCTCCATGCTCTGAAGGCGGGTTCCTCCCTCAAACCTCTGGAAACAGCTCAGGAAGGGTGCAGCTATTGCCTCAGTGACCCAGGACTCAGTGCCTCCACATTCCAAGGGTCGCTCCAAAGGCCGTTTCCTCCCTCACACCTTTTCTGTCCTCAGCGGAAATAGCTTGGGGAGGGCACAGCTGTTGCCAAGGTGACCCCTGCAGGACTGACTGCCTTCCAATTGGTCGAACTTCTGTCGTGACAGGTGTTAACCAGGGTTTTTATATAAATAGATAACTGCCTTGAGGGCTCACATTCTTATTCATCTTTACATTCAGTTCAGCAACCAGCACAGTGTTATCCATCCTCCCTCTCAGTGCCCGGTGCTGAATGAACCCTGGCTCCTGGGACTCTCAGATTATGTTATTAATTGACACACACACTGAATTGAAGTTAGTTGGCAGAAGCCTCCCTGAGAGGTAGAGGACTGAAGAAACAAAACAGCTTAAGAATTTTTTTTTACAAAAAGAATTTAAAGCAACCAAAATGGAAGAGATATTATTTAGAGTAATTTTAGAATACAGGTAAGTGGGGGTTAGTGGAAAGATGACATGATTAAATGTATTGAAAATTTTTAACCTAAAACTTTGAAACACACACACTGAAGAAAAGTGAAAAAATAACAAGTTTCCTGGCATCAGAAGGTGGTAAGATGGAAAGGGGACAAGGAGAAAAACAAAAAGAAAGTTCAAAGTTTAGACTTCTTGACAGCGTCTATAAGGAAAATACTGTTTCTGTGGCCACAGAGGCAGAACACACTGTGGACACAGGAGAAGACAATGAGTTGGGAAGGGAAGTTGCTGGCTGGGACTAGAATGAAAAATATATTAGATCCAGTCTGCTTCTCTTTTTCTCTCAAAAATGAGCAGACCTGTCATGCCAGGAAGCCTGTAGAACCTGCCAGCATTATAGGCACAATGGCTCCCCAGAGCCCATGGAGCAGAAAAGGTTCCATTATTTATAGTAATAAAAGTTTAATATGCTAATTAGACCAGACAACATTCGACCTTGAGGTGGAAGCCACAGCTACAAAGGCTGAGGCAAGCCACCATGGCTGCAAGAACTGAGCTCTTTGCATGAGTTTCATGCATTTGGCCTCTAGTCCTAATATATAAAACCCTGGGTCAATCAATTCTCAATGACTGGGAGGCTTGACCAACCAGAAGTCAGTCCTTCAGTCAGTGCTGGGCTACCATGGTTGCAGGGATGGTGACCCAGCATTAACTACTGAGCGGGCCGCGAATCAGGCCCAGAGAGAAGCCTGAAGAGAGAAGAAGGGTCTGACCCATAGCCTCTGTGGCAGCTGTTGATCAGAACTTGGTTCTTTCTTTCTTTTTGGCCTGCTCAGCAGCCCCACCTTTCTGATTAGTCCCCATTGATAGACCCAGAGATGCTGACTGGCATAGAAACAGACCAATCAGAGCCAAATTGGCCGGCAGAGGAGGGCAGTTGGAGGCGAAATTGGGCCAGCAGGGGAGGGCAGTTGGGGGCGAGAATAGGCCAGCAAGGAAGTTGGGGGAGATCAGGGTGGCAGGGGAGGCCAGTTGGGAGCAACCAGGCTGGCAGGGGAGAGTAGTTGGGAGCAAGATAAGGCTGACAGGTGAGGACAGTTAGGGGTGATCAGGCAGGCAGGCAGGCAGAGGCAGTTAGGGGCAAGCAGGCAGGCAGGCAGGTGAGTAGTTAGGAGCCAGCAGTCCCAGATTGTGAGAGGGATATCCAACTGCCAGGTTAGGCCCATTTCCACAGGGTTCCCGATTGGAGAGGGTACAGGCTGGGCTGAGGGAACCCCCCTCCATGCATGAATTTTGTGCACCAGGCCACTAGTATTTTAATAAGGCAGAAAGTAAGCTTATTTTCATCCCTCTTAACAAAACAAAACTGTTCTTAATCCACAAAATTGAAACTCCCAAAACAGGTATTCACTGTGATATGAACCTAGCAACAGAAGGCTTATCACTTACTTGTTCCATGTAATAAACGTTGCTCTCTGTGTTGAAATGCCAAGGCCAACAATTTGATTCATCTCTATTCCTGCAGCTGAAAATAAAGATGGATAAATCACATGTTTAAAAGTCAATGAAATTTTTCTTTATAAACTGTAGTATAATCTTTAGGAAAAACATCTAGGGTTAGCATTTTTTTCTTTTTATTGTTTCAATATTATTTTATTCTGATTATAGGTGTACAGCATAGTAGTTAGACAATCATATACTTTACAAAATGTTCCCCTGATATTTCCAGTATCTAACTGGCATTTAAATTAAAAAATATATATTTTTTTGAGAGGAAGGAAAAGAGAAACATCCATCTGTGAGAGAAACATTGATTGGCTGCCTCCCCTAAAAACCCCAACTAAGGATTGAATCTGCAACCAAAGCATGTACCCTAACCAGGAATTGAACACTAAACCTTTTGGTATATGGGACAACACTCTAACAACTGAGCCACCTGGCCAGGGCCCTACATGGCATTCTAATAACACATTTGGCATTAATAAAGACAGCATTACTAAGATGATTCCTTTAAGGGAAAGTGGCCATATTCCAATAATAAAAAAAATTATCTACATATTTAAATGTTTGAAAAAAACAACAAAAACTATTAAAAGTCAGATTATATTTACTTTTTGATAATGCTAAAACATTGAACCTCAATTTAAGCAATGATCAATAATAATAGAAGTTGGTAAATGGCAATAAAGGAAAATCCCCAGTGAAACTCAGTGCTTATTTTCCACATGAACAGATGCCAGGACACAAATAAAAACATAGTGAGGGTTTTTGGTCCAAATTTCTTAAAATATAACAAGTTTTTTGTGAAATTCTTTTAAAAAAGCATTTATCCCATTGAGCAAATTAGAGTCAACTTCAATACAGCAGAGGAAGACAAATCATCTCCTAAACAATACGCCTCCCCAAAATACTTAACCTGAACCATGAGGAAGTAATCAGATAACTCCAAAATGCAGGACAGTCTACTAAGCTGGTCTGTAATTTTGAAAACTTGTCAATGCCACAAAGAACATACTCTAGATTAAAGGAGACTAAATCGATTGACTGCTAAATGCAATACCTCATCTTAGGTTAGATTCTGGATTAAAAACAAATTATTAATGACTGAGGTAACAGGGGAATATTGAAGTCTAATAGGCATTAGAAAATAATACTGTTGTGGACTCTGAGAAGGAAGATACCCAATAAGAAGGATTCCCTGATGGCTACCTGAATTCAAAAAAAAACAAACAAAAAAAAACAGAACCTAGCAGCCATTTCTACACAGGGCCCTCTCATGCCAACTGCACTTTAGGGAGAATTATGCACTAAGCTGCCTGCCTGCACTGTGTTCCTGCTAGCGGACCAGGCTCCTTATCAAGAAGTTCCTGGAATCTACTTCAACCAATGGAATTAAGGCTTCCCCCTATTCAATTGGAGCTGCACAGCTATATCTCCATCATCATTTTCACTGACCAATTGACCAATCAGTGCAGTTTCATTCTGACCAATCAGGAAAGTGCCTTTAGACCAATCAAACTGTGAGGATTTGGGGTCCTTATTTGACTGAAAACAGACCAATTAGGGACCAGGGAACAGAGACATCTGACTATATGTCAGCTCCCCTTTGGCTCTGGGAGCCTACTTTCTTCCCTTTCCATCAAGGACTAACAGCTGTGTTTCCATTGCTGAGCTGACACACTGAAGATGTCTCATGGAGCAGAGCAGAACAATGCAGAAGAAAGCAGTCTAGCTTAGAGCACAGCTGTCTAGCCAGAAAGGAGCCTGGTACCAGGGCCACCTGGTCCAGAACTGCCTCACTCCTATGCTGTTTTCACAGCCCTGCTGTGTTGCAATTGAGCTGCTTTGCGCTAAAGTTTCCTTCCTCGCAGTACTCCAAAATGGAGATTCCTGCTAGTGTTAAATTGGTGTGAAGGTCCATTAGTTGACACCATATTAATGTTAAATTTCCTGGCTGTGTTGATATAGGAGAATACTACTTTTCTTTGGAAATAATGCTGAAGTATTTAGGGATAACGTTAAGTCACAACCAACCTTCAAATGAATCAGCCAAAAAAAATTGTAGAGGATGATACAGTAAACATTGCAAAAAATATCTGAATTTCTACAGGTGGTTAGTGTACTATTCATGCAAAATTTTATAAGTTTTGAAATATTTCAAACAAAAAGGAGAAAAGTAATTCAGCCAGAAAAATAAAGTAAGAGAGAGACCTTCCTGGATTTACATTTACAAGTCACCTTTCATATGTTCTTTAAAAGAGTGGCACTGAGCCGAAACCAGTTTGGCTCAGTGGATAGAGCGTCGGCCTGCGGACTGAAAGGTCCCAGGTTCGATTCCGGTCAAGGGCATGTACCTTGGTTGCAGGCACATCTCCAGTGTGGGGTGTGCAGGAGGCAGCTGATCGATGTCTCTCTCTCATTGATGTTTCTAGCTCTCTATCTCTCTCCCTTCCTCTCTGTAAAAAATCAATAAAAATATTTAAAATTTAAAAAAAGAGTGGCACTGAAAACATTCTTAAAGAGCTAAGATTTTGGACCACAGCAGCAGCTAGGAAAGTATTTTGAATGGAGAGGCCACACAGAGAAATAAAAAACATATTTTATAATAAAGGTTACTCAGTGTAACTCCTGACAGCAGGATCTGTGTGTTATAATTTTGTTTATAACCCTCTGGCATTTTGTACACAACAGGAAATCAAATAGGCACCAGCTGCAACCTAGAATAATAATGTGAGCCTTTAAACTATGGCTGAGGAAACTTAAACGAGAGGGCAGAGTTGCTGTTTCCATTCCTTAAGAAAGCAGTTCACTATAAACTGAAATGTCTCCTAAAAAATACTGGAAAAGTGCTGTGAAAGAAAAACAGCAAAATGGAGTTGGTATTGTCAAGAGAGCAATCTAAAATAGAGCCAGAAGGTTTCCAGGAAGCTAAACTAGATCACACTCACCAAGTGAAACTGAACATTTGAACTGGGATAACCCAAAGGGCTACCTCCTGGCTTTACATCACTGAACTTGCTGTTAAAATATAAACTTTTCGGAGATCCAAGATGGCTGCCGATGGAACTGTAGGCTGCTAGTTTGTGAGAGAATGAAAGGGGAGTGTGTGGACATGCAGGGAGTATCAGTATTTGTGTGTGAGGGACAGCTATACTCCAAGGGACTGTTGGGAACTGGTGGATCAGGCAGCTTCTACTGCACCTGAAATCTCACCCAGAGCAGCCAGTTCTGCCGCAGAGGCTGCACCACCTTGAAGGGGAGATGGCTGTGATCGGAGACTGATTGTGATCAGTACCCTAGCCTTACCTTCAAATAAGAGATCTCAGAGGCCTCCCAGGACCTTACAATCACAATGCCAAGGGACCAGTTACCTCAGCTGTGAATCCATGAATGCCAGCACTCCAACCTCCCTGACTATGGGCGCCTGGGAGGTCCGCTCAGAGGAAAACACTCGCGCAAAATCACAGATGGGCCCTGCACCTTCTCACAGAGCAGAAGGAACAGCTGAATCAAAGAGCACCCACCAGGAACTGGCGAATTAAACACAGCAGGCAATGCCTAAAGAAAGGTAAGATTTAGGATCCAGGCTAGAGGGAGAAACACGAGCAGTGGGAACAAGAGCCTCAAAGAAAGACTGATCCCACAAAATTCTCGATTGTTGGGATCAGTGTAGGCCTCGAATGTGGAAGGGGGTCCACAGGGCTGCTGGCAGAAGGGGATTCTAGATATTAACCCACAGCTGGACTGGATCCAGAAAGGCAGTCTGAAGTACTGTACCAGCTGCACAGAGTTGCCCAGAGAATTGCATGCAGAGCCAGAAGTAGAGAGGCCTTTTATTTAGCCCAAGATATTAAGACAGAAACACTGCCACCTAAGGACTGTAGCACAAATTGACTCTTGTGTGTAAATACAACTAAAAACAGACTGAAAACCACAGAGAGCAGAGAGAGATCCTGCCTGCTTGAAAATAAGGTTGTGGCTTACAACACCAGGGAATTTCAATACTATGCTGACTACCTGCAAGATAAAAGATGTGACAAGCAGAACAGTGAACAACCTTCACTACCTAACATTTTTTTAAAAATATATTTTATTGATTTTTCACAGAGAGGAAGGGAGAGGGAGAGAGAGCTAGAAACATCGATGAGAGAGAGACATTGATCAGCTGCCTCCTGCACACCCCCTACTGGGGATGTGCCCACAACCAATGTACATGCCCTTGACCGGAATCCAACCCCGGGACCTTTCAGTGCGCAGACCAATACTCTATCCACGGAGCCACACCGGTTTTGGCTAACATTTTTATCTTTTATTTAAGAAACAATTTTTCTCTCACTTGATTTTATCTTATTTTTATTATATTTTTATTTTTAACTATTAGTATTAATACTATTATTTTACCCTTTTAAAAAAGTTTTATTTTGTTACTTTTATTTTATTTTATTTTATGATTAGTGTTATACATTCTATTTTGATTTTCCCTTTAGCATTATTTTACTCTATCTCAATTTTTCTTTTATGCCAACATTCTCTTCATCAGTTTTCCCCTTTTTGTGCTGTTTCTCTTACCCTGTTCCTGCTTTAGTTTCTCTCTTTTTTTTTACTCTGTTAAAAATTGAGCTTACTCATACATCTAATTTCCTTTTCCCTGCTCAAAACCATTACACATTCTCTCTTCACTTTGTTCACTACCCAAATTCTTTTTCTTTTTCTTTTTTTCCTTTTTCTTTATGTCTTTTTGTTTGTTTGGTTATTGGTTAGTTCTGTTGTGTGTTTTTTTTGGGGGGTTGGTTTTTTGTTTTTTTCCTCTCCTTACTTATACTTTTCTTCTATTAATAGCTTAACTAATTCCAACCACCAATTTAGGCCTAGCAACTCTCTATTCTCCTTTTCCAATAGTAAACAAATACATAGATAGATAGATTAAAGGAAGAAACTTTTATATATATAAATATATATGTCAATATATATAAATATATTTATATGTCAATATACATATATTTAATTTGTTACTATTCTTCTTATACACACATTCTCTTTCTACCTTCTCTATAATGAATTGTGCTATTTCCCCATTCATTCAATTCCTTGACCTTACCTTCAGGAAATAAGCTCTGCCTCCTCAGATTCATCTGGGAGTTTGTTATTTGCATTTTTTGGGTTATTTGTTCTTAGTAGTTTGCATTCATCTCTGAGTGTTTGTTGTTTGCATTTTTTGAGGGGGGTTAGTTCTTTTATTGGAGTTTCCTCCCCATATATATTTTCGTCTTCTTTTTTCCTTTTCTCTCTCACATTATTTCCTTTTCTCAATAACATTTTTGCACTCTTCTCTATTCTCTAATTCACTTTTCTCTGGTGGTCACCTTTATTTAGGAGTATTAGTATTGTGAATATATTTGACTTAGGTGCCCTGTGTGTTGTGTCTTGTTGTGTAGTATTTTGTGCCTTTAAGTCAATGCAGGAGAGAGAGAACTATATAACCAGAAATGCTGTGAGACAAAGAAACAGCCCATGTATGAAAGAAAAGGAGGCATCACCAGAAAAGGAACTAGATGAAATGGAAGTAAGCAATGTAACAGAGAAGGAATTCGGAGCAACAGTCATAAAGTCACTAAAAAGGATGGAAGACAAATTCAACAATATGTGTAAGAACCAAGAGAAAATGAAAAATGACATTGCTACAATGAAGAACTCAATAGAAAGCATCAAAAGTAGACTAGAAGAAGCAGAGGACCACATCAGTGAGCTAGAAGACAAGGTAGGAAAAATACTATAGCAGAGCAGCTTCTAGGAAAAATATTTAAAAACAGGAGAGCCTAAGGGAACTTTGAGAAAACACAAAACAACATCTGCATAATAGGAGTACCAGAAGGAGAGGAAACTGAGCAAGGAATAGAAAACCTGTTTGAAGAAATAATAACAGAAAACTTCCCTGATATTGGGAATAAAAACTCACACAAGTCCAAGAAGCTCACAAAGTCCTCAAAAAATCAAGACCAAGACACATTATAATTAAATTAGCAAATACCAACAACAAAATAAGAATCTTAAAAGCTGCCAGAGAGAAACACAAAGTTACCTACACAGGATCTCCCATCAAATTATTGACTGATTTCTCAACAGAACACATCAGCCCAGCAGGGAATGGAATGAAATATACAAAGTCATGAACGCAAGGGTCTAAATTCAAGAATATTGTACCCAGCAAAGATACCAATAAAAATTGAAGGTAAAATCAGGAGCTTCACAGACAAAAAAAAGGACTAAGGGAGTTTACTACCATCAAACTAGCAATGCAAGAAATGCTAAAGAGTCTCCTGTAAAAAGAATAAATAGGAAGGGGAGAAGGAACACAGGTAAAAAATAAAAATGGCGAAAAAAGTACCTATAAATAATAACTTTATATATAAATGGATTAAGTGCCCCAATCAAAAGACATAGGGTGGATAAAAAAACATGACCCATATGTCAACTATCTATAGGAAACCCACTTTAGAATAAAAGACCCACACAGATTAATGATAAAGAGGTAGAAAAAGGTTTTTCAGCAGAATAGAAATGAAAAAAAGCGAGTGTAGCAATACTTATATCTAAAAAATTAGACCTCAAAGTGATGGCCATCACAAGAGATGAGAAAAACCACTTAATAATACTAAGGGAAACAATTCAATAAGAAGATATAACTCTGGTAAAATATATATATATATATATATATATATATATATATATATATGCACACACACACCCAATACAGGGGCATCCAAATAAATTTAAAAAAAAAAACTTCTGGAGGATATCAAGAGAGAGATTGACACCAATACAGTCATAGTAGGAGATCTTAATACCCCACTAACAACACTGGACAAGTCCTCTAAACAAAACATCAGAAAAGAAACAGCAATCCTAAATGGCTCACTAGATCAGATGGAATTAATTGACATCTTCAGAACATTCCACCCCAAAGCCACAGAATATACATACTACTCAAGTGCACATGTGTCATTTTCAAAGATAGACCACATATTAGGGCACAGGCAAGAAGACAGAAATCATATCAAACATTTTCTCAGATCACAATGGCACAAAACTAGAAATCAACTACAATAAAAACAATTTTAAAAAATTAAACACCCGGAGGCTAAATAGTATGTTTTTAAACAATGATTAGGTTACCAAAGAGGTTAAAGAAGAAATAAAAAGCATCATGGCAACAAATGACAATGAAAACACAGCGATCCAAAATCTATGGGACACAGAGAAAGCAGTCTTGAGAGGGAAGTTCATAGCTCTGCAGCTCTATCTCAAAAAAACAAGAAAAGATAGTAATAAATTATCTAAGCCTCAAAGAGTTAGAGAGCAACAATAAAAGCACAGTGTGAACAGGTGGAAGAAAATAAAAAGATCAGAGTGGAGATAAATGACATAGAGTCCAAAAAATAATACAAAAGATCAACAAAACCAAGAGCCAAGAGCTGGTTCTTTGAAAGGATAAAAAAAGATTGATGAACCTCTAGCCAGGCTCACCAGGAAGCAAACAGAGAGGACACTAAATAAACATCAGAAATGAAAGAGGTGAAGTAACAACCAATCACACAGAAATACAAATGATTATGAAGAAAATACTATGAACAACTATGCAACAAAATTGACAACCTAGATAAAATAAACATATTCTTAGAAAAATACAAGCTCCCAAAACTCCATAAAAAAGAATAAAAAAATCTGAATAGGTCAATAACTACTGAAGAAATTGAAGCAGTGATAAAAACCTTCCAGCAAACAAAAGCCCTCATCCGGATGGCTTTACATTGGGAGTTTTACCAAGCATTCAGAGAAGAACTAAAACCTATCCTCCTCAGACTATTTCAAAAAATTCAAGAGGAAGGCATACTTCATTCTATGAAGCCAGAATTACCCTAATCCCAAAAACAGATAAAGATACCACAAAAAAAGAGAGCTACAGGCTATTATCCTTGATGAACATAGATGCTAAAATCCTCAACAAAATTGTAGCAAATCGAATTCATCATTACTTTAGAAAGATCATACACCATGACCAAGTGAGATTTATTCTGGAGATGCAAGGATGGTACCATATCCACAAATCAATAAATGTGATACATCACATAAGCAAATTGAGAGATAAAAATCACATAATCATATCAATTGATGCAGAAAGGCATTTGACAAAATCCAACACCCTTTTTGATAAAAACGCTCAGCAAAGTGGGAATAGAGGGATCATAACTCAACATAATAAAAGCCTTATATGACAAACCTACAGCAAACATCATACTCAATGGGCAAAACCTAAACTCATTTCCCCTAAGAATGGAAACAAGACAGGGATGCCCACTTTCACCACTCCTGTTTGATATAGTACTGGAAGTGCTAGCTATAGCAATTAGACAAGAAGAAGAAATAAAAGGCATCCAAATTGGAAAAGAAAAAGTAAAACTGTCCTTATTTGGAGATGACATGATACTAAACATAGAAAACCCCAAAGACTCCATCAAAAAAACTACTGGACCTAATAAGTGAATTTGGCAAAGTAGCAGGATACGTAATTAACACCCAGAAATCTATGGCCTTTTTATACACTAATAACACACTCACAGAAAGAGAAGCGAAAAAAAAATCCCATTTACCATTGCACCAAAAAAAATTAAGATATCTAGGAATAAACTTAACTAAGGACATAGAAGACCTATACTCAGAAAACTACAGGACATTAAAAAGAAGACAGAGGAAGACATGAAAAATTAAAGAATTTACCATGTTCATATATTGGTAGAATCAACATCATTAAAATGTCCATACTACTCAAAGCAATTTATAAATTCAATGCAATCCTCATTAAAATGCCAATGGCATATTTCAAAGCTTAGAACAAACTCCAAAAATTCATCTGGAACAAAAAAGACCCTGAATAGCTGCAGCAATCTTGAGCAAGAAGAACAATGTAGGAGGTATCACAATACTAGATATCAAGCTATACTACAAAGCCACTTTTCTCAAAACTACCTGGTACAGGTACCAGAACAGACATATAGACCAGTGGAACAGAACAGAGAACCCAGAAATCAACACAAGCCAGTATGCTCAATTAATATTTGACAAAGGAGATAAGAGCATACAATGGAGGCAAGACAGTTTTTTCAATAAATGGTGTTGGGAAAATTGGACAGATACATGCAAAAAAATAAAACTAGACTACCAACTTATATCATACACAAAAATAAACTCAAAATGGATGAAGGGCTTAAATGTAAGATGGGAAACCAGAAAAATCTTAGAAGAAGCCATAGGCAGCAAAATAGCAGACATTTGTCATAGCAATACAATTCCTAGGGCAGTGGAAACTAAGAAGAAAATAAACAAATGGGACTACATAAAAGTAAAAAGCTTCTGCATAGCAAAAGAAACCATCAACAAAGCAACAAGAAAGCCCACTGCATGGGAGAACATATTTGCCAATGTTATCTCTGGTAAGAGTTTAATCTCCCAAATTTACAGGGAACTAATACAACTTAACAAGAGGAAGATAAACAATCCAGTCAAAAATGGGCAATGGGCCTAAATAGACACTTTGAAAGAGAACATTCAGAAAGCCAAGAGACATATGAAAACATGCTCAAAGTCACTATTCATCTGAGAGATGCAAATCAAAGCAACAATGAGGTACCACCTCACACCTGTCATAATGGCTATCATCAACAAATCAACAGGCAACAAATGATGGCAAGGATGTGGAGAACCCTTGTGCACTGCTGGTGGGAATGCAGACTCTGGTGCAGCCACTGTCAAGAACAGTATGGAGTTTCCTCAAAAAGTTAAAAATGAGCAGAAACCGGTTTGGCTCAGTGGATAGAGCATCAGCCTGCGGACTGAAAGGTCCCAGGTTCGATTCTGGTCAAGGGCATGTATCTTGGTTGCGGGCACATCCCCAGTAGGAGGCGTGCAGGAGGCAGCTGATCCATGTCTCTCTCTCATAGATGTTTCTAACTATCTATCTCTCTCTCTTCCTCTCTGTAAAAAATCAATAAAATATATTTTTTTAAAAAGTTAAAAATGGAACTCCCATTTGATCCAGTGATCCCACTTCTAGAATTATATCTCAAGACACCTGAAACACCAATCAAAAAGGATATATGCATCCCTATGTTCATAGCAGCACAATTTATAATAGCTAAGATTTGGAAACAGCCTAAATGTCCATCAGCCAATGAATGGATTAGAAAACTTTGGTACATCTACACAATGGAATACTACACTGCTATAAAAAAAGAAGGAATTCTTATTATTTGCAACAGCATGGATGGAACTGGAAAGCATTATGCTAAGTTAAATAAGCCAGTCAATGAAAGAAAAATATCACATGATTTTGCTCATTTATGGATAATAAAGAACATTATAAACTGATGGAAAAAAAATAGATATAGAGGCAGAGCAGCATTGAATAGACTGTCAAACTACAGCAGGAAGGCTGGGGAGGTTTGGATGGGCAGGTAAGAGATCAACCAAAGGACTTTATGCATTCATATAAACATAACCAATGGATACAAGATACTGGGGGAAAGAGAGACCGGGAGAAGGTCAATGGGGGAAAAAAGGAGACATGTACTATTTTTTGTAATACTTTAAGCAATAAAATAAAATTTAAAAAATAAACTTTTCACCTAGCAATAACATACACAATTAGTCATGTACACCATACTGTAAGTCTGCTTGCCAGTACCAGTCACAGCTCTTTCAAAGCAGTTCATATAACTCTTTGAAAGCCACCTTGTTCTGTCTTTACAAACTCCCTGTCTTTCATATTCGAAACACAGTTGAGATTTCTAACCAAATGTATGCTTCCAATCCCAGAAGTAACACTTTTGTTTGCCTTGATATTCTTGGTCAAAACGGATTGATATTGTGACACCAATAAAATAATCTATATATAATTAGAACCTATGAAACCCACAAAATTTTACAGACTCTTCAGGAAAATTCTTATTACAAACAAAATATACTTTACCATTTTTATTTTCATAAATCTAATTACCTTTGACAGATTCTTTTATTACAGCAACAAATTGAAGCCAGAGAACATCAGGATCAATTTCAACCCAGCCAATTTGAGGACAAAGACTTACTACCTATGGAAAAGACAAGATTTAATATAAACAATCTAAGAATAAGTCAGTAGTATGTGGGTCTTAAGATTACTTGTTAAAATCATTAATATTATTTTATTGATTATCTAATTATTTTTAAGTGGGAAAAATATTTATACAAAATATGATACACCAAAATAACAATTTTCTTCAGTTTGAGTTCACAGAAGATTTTAGCTTTATTTTATCTTTATTTTCCAAGCTTATCTTTATTTTCGAAGATTTCTACAATAAATACGTATTATTTCTGCAATAAGAAAAAAGTCAGACACTTAGAAAACAAAAATTAACAAATAAGTTCTGGTTCAATACTATGTTAGAGCAAACATACTCCTCTCTCTCCCTCTCACTGAATGCAGATATAAAAGCTGGGCAGAATACATAGAATAGTTATCTGGGGACTCAAGGAAGTATATTGGAACCGGTGGAGAGGGTTAAAAGATAGGAATTCAAGTACCACTGGACTGGTGGTAAGTTTCCTATTTTTCTTCTGGTATTCCCTGGCCTGGACTCAAGGCAGCCTGAAAACCAGAAGTGGGAATCAGGATGTAGTAAATACCAAAGAAAAGCACTTTTCTTTTGGCTAACACTCAGAGGGAATGGGAGAAAGTCCCCAGATTTCTTTTCTTTCCCCAACCCTTTGCCTCCACACTTGTGTACCCAAGCTAACCCGTAGTGGTGGCTGCCTTAGTAACCACAAGCACCTAACGTACTGAGGGGGTAAAACTTTCTCTCCAATCAAGGGAGCTGTGGGTCCCGCTGGCTTTTTTCTCTCTCTGCTCCTAATTCCTACCCCCAGATATGGGAAATGCCTGGCAGAATAGTGTAATGAAAGCTCCAGCTTTCTAGGAAGATCTCAGAGAGAAAGGAGTTTAAGAAAGCTATTCCAGAAAGCTGTGTATAAATTTCCTAGGCTCACCTCAAAGCTGCACATCTGTAAATGTAATCCTAAACAGCATAGCAAAGATGTTAAGATCAGAACTGGGGGGGCACACCAGTTGACCACTGGGTGGCACATACACAGGGCATAACCAAACAATACTTCCAAGTGTAAGAAAAAAACGCTGAAATTAAAGTCCACAGAAGGCTGGTCAGAATTTTTAGTCTGAGCCCAACTACATTAAATTACCTGCTAAAAGGAAAATACAAACATTCACCACAGGATTTACACAAGATCCAGAATATTAAACCATGATGTTCAAAGGGTCCAGGATACAATCCAAAATTATAAAAGAAGAGAAAAATCTCAAGTCAGACAGGAAAAGATAATAGATACCAATGCAAGATCACATGGGACATACCTGAAAAGGGTTTAAAGCAGCTCCAAGAAGAACACATTATTTTGAAACAAATGGAAAGAAAGTCTCAGCAAAAAAACAGACATAAAAAGAAAATTTTTAGAATTGAAAAATACAATAATTAGGGGAGTGGAAGAAATTGAGTGATGACGGTCAAAGGATGCAAATTTTCAGTTATAAGTTTTGAAGACGTAATGTACAGACAGCATGGTGACTATAGTTGTTAATGTGTTGTATATTTGAAATTTTCTAAGAAAGTAATTCTTTACATAAACATACACAAATCGTAATCTTCTGAGGTTATAGATATGTTAATTAATTTGATTGTGATAATCATTGTATGATGTGTAGGTATACCAAATATAATGTTCTCCTTAAATATTTACAGGTTTTATTGGTCAACCATACCTCAGTAGAGTTGGAAAAAAATCAACTTAAAAAAAGAAGAATTAAAATTAAAAAACATACTGGATGGCTCAACAGTAGAATGCAGACAGAAGAAAGTCAGTAAACTTGAAGACAGATCAATACAATTTATATATTCTGAATAACGAAGAAAAATATTGGAAAAAATGAATAAGGTCTCGGGAATCTGTGGGAAAGAGCTAAAGGTCTACTAGTTAGGCAATCACTAGAGGCCCAGGCACAAATTTGGGCACAGGTGGGGTCTATCGGCGTGGCTGGCGATCAGGGCCATCGTGATTGGGGCCAAGCACCCAGGGGGGGGGGGTTTAGGGGGGTACTATAGAAGGTTGGCCAGCTGGCTGTGGGGAGGGACTGCTGGAGGTTGGCTGGCGGCAGGAAGTTGGTTGTGGGAGCACACTAACCAGCAGGGGGCAACTCCTACATTGAGTGTTTGCCCCCCTGGTGTTTAATGCACATCATAGCTATCATCCAGTCATCAGGTTGTAAAGGTCAATTAGGCCTTTATATATATAGATAACTATTAGTAAAGAAATGAGAGTTCCATGCAGAAAAATATGATGTCAGGGAAGTAATAGCGCTTAAAACTCTTCTAGTTCAGTGAGATTTCAAATCTGTATATTCTAGAAGCTGAGAAAACGCCTAACAGGATAAGTCCAAATTCATACACATCCAGATTCAGCATAATTAAAATGAAAACCAAAAACAAAAATTTTGAAAGCAGCCAGACACATTACATATATAAAACAATAATCTGAATGAGTGTAATTTTTTCCTCAGAACAATGAACACCAGGAGGAAGTATCTCAACATTCTTAAAGTGCTAAAATAAAGTCATCCACAACTCTATAGAATTTTTGTAGATATAGACATGATGATTCTAAAATTTATATAGAAGGAAAATAGCCAAAAATGTTGGAAAGAATAAAACTGTGGGAATCACACTATCTAATTTCAAGACTTACTAATTATAAAGCTACAGTAATCAAGTAGGTGTAGACAAATAGATCAATGGTATAGAATAAAGTGCAGAAATAGACCTATACAAAGATAGCTCATTAATTTCTAACAAATGTATAAGGCAATTTAATGGAGAAAAGATAGCTTTTTCAACAGAGGTTGGACAATTATACACTCATGTGCAAAAAAATTAACTTCAATCTAAACCTCACAACTTATACAAAAATTAACTCAAAAGGTATCATAAATCTAAATGTAAAACTGTACAATGTTTAGAAGAAAATACAGGAGAAAATCTTTGTTAATTGGGGTTAGGTGAACAGTTAGAGATGACACCAAAAGTATGATTCATAAAACAAAATAAATTATATTTCATCAAAATTAAAAACATTTGCTCTGCAAAAGATACTGTTAAGAAAACAAAAAGACTACATAGACTGATTTTAAAAATATATGCAAATCATATTAAGACTATATAAAGAATTCTCAAAACTCAACAGTAAGGAAACAACTCAATTAAAAATGGGCAAAAGACTTGAACAGGTACTTTACCAAAGAAGATATATGGGTAGCAAATAAGCACATAAAAATATTCAACATCATTAGCAATTAGGGAAATGCAAGTCAAAATCACAATGAAACACCACTACATTAATTAGGATGCATAAAATAAAAAATACTAATAATATCAAATGTCATGAAGAACAAATGGAACTCTTATTCATTGCTGGTGGGGATGCAAAATGAGACAGCCAATCAGGAAAAGTTTGGAATTTCTTGTTAAATTAAACATTCACTTATACTAAGATTTAACAATCCCACTCCTAGGTATTTATCCTAAAGAAATGAAAACTTATGTTCACATTAAAATCTGTACAAAATATTCATATTTTATCCAGTTCTATTCAAAATTACCAAAAAAACCAGAAACAACCCAAAATGTATTTCAACAGGTAAATGAATGTGATATATCCATAATGGGTTATTACTCAGAAATAAAAAGGAATGAATAAGATTGATACACACAACAAGGTATTATGCTGGGAAAAAAAAGCCAGTTTCCAAAGAATATTTACTATGTTGTTCCACTTAGATGACGTTCTCAAAAAGAAAAAACTGTAATGATGAAAAATAGATCAATGGCTATCAGAAGTTACCTACAGAAGGAGGGTATGACTACAAGGACTAACACAAGGGAGTTTTCTGGGATACTTCTATACATGTACTAAAACTCACAGAATTTATTCACTACAAAAGTCAATTTTAGTGTACATTAATTTTTAAAATAAAAGGAACCTATAGCTTTAGGTTAAAATAACTTACATATAGTGTTTTATCTCTAATTCCTCTCAAGACTCAATTAAGATAAAAACATTAAAATGGTCTATGTAGGACAAGAGAGCAAATAAGTTCAGACCAGGTTTTAATAAATGTTTTGTTTTTTTAATTATATCTGTACTAGAGGCCCAGTGCATGGTGGGGGGAGGTGGGGAGGCGGGGAGTTCCTCAGCCCAGCTTGCATCCTCTCAGGGGATATCCAACTGCTGGCTTAGGACGGCAGATATCCCCCGAGGGTCCTTAGCACTGCCAGGGAGGCAGGAGAGGCTCCTGCTGTGGGGGTTGACTGACCACCAGGGGACAGCTCCTGCATTGAGTGTCTGCCCCCTGGTGATTAGTGTGTGTCATAGCGACCAGTCATCCTGCCATTCAGTTGATTTGCATATTAGCCTATTATTATATAGAACTAGAGGCCCAGTGCACAAAATTCATGCACGGAGGTGTCTGTCCCTCAACCCACCCTGCAACTTCTCCAATCTGGGAGCCCTCGAGGGATGTCTGACTGACCGTTTAGGCCTCCCAACTGCTCGCCTGCCTTCCTGATTGTCTCTAACTGCTTCTGCCAGTCAGCCTGATTGATGCCTAACTGCTCCCCTGCCAGCCTGATTGCCCTTAACTGCCCTCTCTTGCAGGCTTGATCCCTCCTAACTGCCCTCCCCTGCAGGCCTGCCCTCCCTCTCACAACTGCTCTCCCCTGCAGGTTTGGGTTCCCCCAACTGCCCTTCCCTGCAGGCCTGGGTCCCTCCAACTGCCCTTCCCTGCAGGCCCAGTTGCCCCCAACTTCCCTCCTCTCTATCCTAATCACTCCTAACCACCCTCCCCTGCAGGCTTGATCACCCCCAAATGCCTTCCCTTGCAGGCCTGGTCCCTCCCAACTGCCTTCCCCTGCTGGCCATCTTGTGGTGGCCATCTTGTGTCCATATGGGGGCAGCCATCTTGTGTGTCCGAGTGATAGTCAATTTGCTTATTACTCTTTTATTAAATAGGACTGTTGAGAGTATTTCAGCTGTTCTCCCTTCCCCTCCAACCATTGGCTTCCTCCATCCAATCCCACTTTGCCCCAGGCCTGTACCAACCCTATTTTCTGTGTCCATGGGTAATGTATTTACACAAATAAGTTCTTTGGTTAATCTCTTCCTCACCCCTCCCCCCATCAGTCTGCTCTGTGTTTCCAAGCCTGTGGTTCTATTTTATTCATTGGTTTATTTTGTTCATTAGATTCCTTGTTTATTTATTATCAGATTCAATTGGTGGTAGATACGTATTTATTGCCATTTTACTATTTATAGTTTAAGTATTTTTTTTCTTCCTTCTTCTTAAAAGAAATCCTTAAAGAAGCTTAGGTGACTGGGGAGGCTGAACTACTGAGGCCTATAGAACACTTACTACACAAAGTCACTCTACCAATTCCAGGAGACATTGCAGATCTATCCAATACAAAGAAACAAACACAGGGAACCAGCCAAAATGCAGAAACAAAGAAATATCACAAATGAAAGAACAAAAGAAATCTCCAGAAAAAGAACTGAATGAAATGGAAACAAGCAAACTACTAGATACAGAGTTCAAAACAAAGGTTATAAGGATGCTCAAGGAACTTAATGAGAGTTTCAAGGATCTTAGTGAGAATATTAAGAACTTAGTGAGAATTTCAAGGAAATTAGTGAGAACTTCAAAGGACCAGTCAGAAATGAAGGATACACTAACTGAAATGACAAATAATTTATAGGAAAGCAACAGTAGAGTAGAGGACACTGAGAATCACATCAGCAATTTGGAATATGAGGAAGCAAAAAACAACTAAACAGAAAAGAAAAAAGAAAAAAGGATCCAAAAATAAGAAGTTAGTATAAGGAGTCTCTGGGACAACTTCCAGGGTACCAATATTCACATCATGGAGTGCTAGAAAGAGAAGAGAGGGAGCAAGAAATTGAAAATCTATTTGAAGAAATAATGACAAAAAAATGTCCCCTGTGTGGTGAAAGAACTAGACATACAAATCCAGAAAGCAAAGAGAGTCCCAAGCAACATGAATCTAAAGAGGCCCACATGAAGACATATCATAATTAAAATGCCAAGGGTGAAAGACAAAGAGAGAATCATAAAAGCAGCAAGAGAAAAGCAGTTAGTTACCTACAAATGAGTGCCCATAGAACTGTCAGCTGATTTCTCAACAGAAACTTTACAGGCCAGAAGGAAGTGGTAAAAAATATTCAAAGTAATGAAAAGCAAGGACCTACAACCAAGATTACTCTACCCAGAAAAGTTATCATTTAGAATTGCAGGTCACATAAAGAGCTTCACAGACAGAAAAAGATAAAGGAGTTCACCACCAAATCATTATTATAAGAAATGTTAACAAATGTTTTTACTGTCAACAGTGAGTGGGTGGAGTGGTACATGGTTAAGCAAAGAGAAGAAAACTGCTCTCATTCCCTGCTCAAATTTAACCAATCTGTGCTTAATCTCTGGCACAGATTTTAGGACGGAAACTAAAAATTAGAGGTATCTCCACAGGCTGGGATATCAGGTGGAGCTGAACAAAGAATAGTTCAGTCTTTACTAGTATAAGTACATATCCCCATTTCCCCTCCTCTAGCCAGCTCACTGCCCCTCCCTAACTATGCAGAAGGTAAGATGTTTACTCTGGGGCTGGGGACTGGTGTGAAAAGAGAAGCTTTTTGCTTGCAAATACCAGGTATAGTGGTATAAAGCATTATACTAAAAATATGAGCAGATAAGCAACCAAAGATTACCAAGTAAGGAAAACCCTATAACATGTAGGGAATGGCCAAAATAAGAGAAATAGGGGAACTCTGAAGAAATATTGACAATGTAAGGAACATTAGGGTGATTTGAAAAAATAATCCAGTGAGCTCATCAGAAACAAATAGACCTAACAAAATATATTCCATTCTATCAAATAATATTTCTGTTCTTACCATGTAAGATTTTCATGACCACAGACTGTAATGGCTTAACTGCAATACACACTTCCTTACCCCCAAAATACTCAATGTGGAATGGATATCATTGTTTCAAGCCTACAAGCCTTTAGACTTAATGGTGGCACTCCAGAGTCACTTCCCCCCACTCCATCAACATTCCCAAACATGTCACCAGAGTGAAATCAAACCATACTAAAATTATATAAAGAATATAATCAAAGCTAAGAAGAAAATTTGTTTTATTGATTAAAAACAAAGACAATCAGATTTTTTTTTCAAGAGTGTACAGAAGATACACAGTATTGGTGATTCCACTGTTTTTTCTGGAGTGACCTTTCTGTACAGTAAACCCTCAATTTTGTGGATCTCAACTTAATGGACTTCAGATTTAACAGACAAAATTTTCAGTGCCTATATTATATGTGAAAATTAACACCCTAATTTTAAAATTCTTTTAACCAACATTTGCTTATAATCAAATTAATAGGTTATTCTGTATTAATTCAGTTATTTCTAACAAATTTTAACAAGCCATATGATAGAAAAAAAAACCCTGTAGTAATTAGTAATTTCACTGACGTAAACTAAATATTACATATCTACAGCTGTAGTCTACATATTTAAATACAAGAGTTACCACCCATAAACAATGTTTGGCAAATGATAAGCATGTGATCACATAGCATCATTCATGCTAACTGGTTCTGTTGTTGCATGGTGTGACTTTGTAACGTCCCAGCCATGTGCATTTTTTTACTTTCAGTGACAGGTAAATGCAGGCATTCACCAGGCTTATTCAGTATAAATTTTAAATTACAGTAATGCATATAGAAAACTTTTCTGTGAAATTAAACTTTTCATACAAACTTAATTTTAATTACACAAATGTGTATAATGTAAGTAAAAACAGATAAACTAATTTGCCAATTTTTTAACATATGCATTCAGAAAACCTACTTTATTATGTAACAGACTTTCAGCTTCAACAGACATCCCCTCGCCTGAATTAGTCTGTTATATAGTTTTACTATATTATTCTTTCAACAAAATTTTATCTATCAGTTTCTTCATAATGGCATGCTGTTCCAAAGGGGAACATGATAAACTTTCTCCATTTTGAAGAGCTAAAATCATCCAATATTCACATGTGGAATTCTCAACTCTGAATATTATTTTACGATATAACACTAACATTTGAGTCCATGAAAAGTTTATTTAAATTATTTCTGAATTTTTAATTGACATAATTAAGGTGTACAGAATTTACTAATGATCATCCCAATAAATCTCACACCTATCTGACATTTAAGAGTATTATTGATTGTATTCCCTATGCTGTACTTTACATCCCCATGACCAACCAATTTGTACTTTGTAATCCCTTCACTTTTTCACCCATCCATTCAATCCCCCCTCCAATTTGGCAACCTTCAAAACATTGTCTATCAGTCTATTTCTGTTCTGCTTGTTCATTAATTTTGTTGTGGTTTTTTTTAGATTCAATTGTTGATAGATATGTACTTATTGCCATTTTATTGTCCATATTATTTTTTTTTCTTCTCCTTAAAGAAGAGACTTTAACATTGCATATCATACTGGTTTGGTGGTAATGAACTCTTTAGCTTTTTATTGTCTGGGAAGTTCTTTACCTAAAGAACTTTTATTCTAAATGATAGCTTTGCTAGGCAGAGTAATCTTGGTTGCAGTTCCTTGCTTTTCATGACTTTGAATATTTCTTACCAATCCCTTCTGGCCTGCAAAATTTGTTAAGATATCGGCCAACAGTCTTACAGTAGCTCCCTTGTAAGTGTTTTTCTATTGCTGCTTTTAAGGTTTGTTTTGTCTTTAACCTTTGGCATTTTAATTATAACTTGCCTTGGTGTGGACCTCTTTGGGTTCATCTTATTTGAAACTCTCTGTGCTTCCTAGACTTGTATGTCTATTTCCTTCACCAAGACAGGGAAATCTGTCATTTTTTCAAATAGGTCCTTAATTTCTTGCTCTCTCTTCTCCTTCCCACACCCCCATACCGAAAATGTTGGTACT
The DNA here is from genome assembly GCA_011751065.1 of Lasiurus cinereus. Taxonomy (NCBI): domain Eukaryota; kingdom Metazoa; phylum Chordata; class Mammalia; order Chiroptera; family Vespertilionidae; genus Lasiurus; species Lasiurus cinereus. The sequence goes on from JAAGEH010000286.1 coordinate 62,226,578, forward strand.
TCTGAAGTTGTCTCAGAGCCTCCTTACACTATCATCTTTTTTTGCATTTTTTTTTTTTGGTTCTTCTGATTAGGTATTTTTTGCTTCCTTATATTGCACATCACTGATTTGATTTTAGCTTCATTACTTACTGTTGATTCCCTGTAAGTTATTCTTTTCAATTAGTGTATCCTTTACTTTTGACTGGTTCTTTTTAATGCTGTTGAGGTTCTCACTAAGTTCATTGAGCATCCTTTTAATCAATGTTGTTGTTGTTTTAAAGTTCTTTCTTTTTACTTTTTTGTTAACCCTCCACCGAAGGATATTTTTCCATTGCTTTTTAGAGAGAATGGATGAGAGAGGGAAAGAGAGAAACATTGATATGAGAGAAACATATCAATTGAATGCCTCCTGCATGGGCCCCAACCAGGGCCAGGGCCAGGAAGAGCCTGCAAACAAGGTACATGCCATTGACTGGAATCAAACCCAGGACCCTTTGGTCCACAGACCAACACTCTATCCACTGAGCCAAATCAGCTAGGGCTATAACCAGTGTTTTGAACTCTGTATCTAGTATATTTTATTTATTTTCCTAATGTTGTTCTGTTCTTTCATTTGGAACATTTTTCTTTGTCTCCTCATTTTGGCAGTCTCCCTATGTTTGGTTCTACATATTAGGTAGAGCTACTACTTCTCACAGGCTTTGTAGAGTGGCCTAATGTATTAGGTATCCTGTAGGTTCCCATGGCATAGTCTCCCTGACCACCAAAGCTGGGCACTCAAGGTATACCACTCTATGGGCTATATACACTATCCTCTTATAGTTGAGCCTTGATTGCTATTGGCACAATCAATAGCTGTGATTTTCCCTCCCTCCCCCACAGGTCAATCAGCTGCAAGGATTGGCTGTGACCACTGATTACCAACCTCCAAACACCATGGAAAATTAGCTATTCAGGAACCCACTCAAAGAGCAGGACTTATTTCGGCCGGATTCTGGTTTCTGTTGAGTCTGTCCCTTGAGTGTGTCACTGGTGGAGGTGACTGAATAGTGGTACTTCAACATGGTCTGATGCTGTCCACTGGGTGCTCTAGGACCTCCCAGAAAGATGTAGGCCAAGGTGCAGGACTACCTGTGTCCTGCCAAGGATCATCCATTATGAGCTACAAAGTGATCTGCAGATGGCTTCTTCTGTCAGGCTTGGAGGTATCCCAATGAGGCCAAGTTGTGAACCAAGGGCAGCTGCTACTGGAGTCAAGCCTGGGGCCACTTTGCAAGAGGTACAGAGCTCCATGAGGCCAGATTCTGCTTGTTTGAGACATTTTAGGAAACTCTGAAGCATGAATCAAGACATGCCATTCCTATGGAAAAGCCACTTCAAACAGGTTAAGTAGGACAGGGCCAGGATAGGGCAAATAGTGTGATCCAGGTTGGTGAAGTCTCAGACTTTGTGCCTGCCTGACACCTCTGTGAGAAATCTCAGACAAGGTACAATGGCTTCTGCCAGCACTTCTGTCCTTCCCCCAGCTCTCTCCCTGATATGGAATGATTAAGTTCCTCCCCATATATATCTGGTACCTTTCAAGCTCCTGCCCCCTTATTGAAGCACAGAAGGAGTGAGTCGCAGTTAGTCTGGGCCCTTTAAGAGGAAAGGCCTGGGACTCCAGCAGCCTCAAATGTATCTCAGCCTCACTCCCTGATAGTTTTTATAGCCAGAAATTATGGTGACTTCTCTTCCCAGCACTGTAATCCTGGGCTGGGGGTATTGGTGTGAGGCTGAGACCCATTATTCCTCAAGAGGGTACCTCCACAGCTGAGATATTCCTCCGGACTTTTATCTGCCATACTAGAGGCCTGGTGCACAAAATTCATGGGTGGGGAGGTGTCCCTCAGCCCATCCTGCACTCTCTCCAATCTGGGACTCCTCTCTCAATCCAAGACTGTTGGCTTCCAACCACTCGCCTGCTTCCTGCCTGATTGCCCCTAACCACTTCTGCCTACCAGCCTGATTACCCCCTAACCACTCCCTTGCCAGCCTGAATGATGCCTAACTGCTCCCTGCCAGCTTGATTGCCCCTAACTGCCCTCCCCTGCAGGCCTGGTCACTCCCAACTGCTCTCCCTGCTGGCCCAGTCACCCCTAACTGCCCTCCACTGCAGGCCTGATTACCCCAAATGGCCCTCCCTTGCAGGCCTGGTCCTTCCCAACTGCCCTCCCCTGCTGGCCTGATCACCCACAACTGCCCTCCCCTGCTGGCCATCTTGTGTCCACATGGGGGCAGCCATCTTTTGTGTTGGAGTGATGGTCAATTTGCATATTACCTCTTTATTATATAGGATGTGGGTGTAGGACTAGTCCATTCCATGTTTCCAGTCCTACTTGTCTTGATGGAACTTCTTTTTTAATTCCCTAGTAATAGGACTTCCATTCAGCTCAATTTTAGCTGGTTGTTCTGTAGTTTAGTTGTAATTTTAATGTGGTTGTGGGAAGAAGTGAGTACCAGGTTTACCTACTCTGCCATATTGGCCAGAAATCATGAAATTTTTTTTTAAATACAAATTATAGAAAAAAGACTAAATATGTACCTCTACTATTAAAAAGTGGATGCCAAAAGGAAAAAAAAAAACTGAAGTATTCTCAGAGGCCTAGTACTAGCCTGCTAATGTAAGAGTTCATGTTTTGGGATTTCAATTTTAACTAAAATACCAACACAGCCTATTTTGTTCCTGTTTCTAAATGATTTTTTTCAGTTGTTCTTTCTCCTTTAAAAAAAAAAAAGCTATTTATTTGGCAATATCAATCAAATACCATAGTAAGAAATTTGGGTGTTTATTATATATTAGAGACCTGGTGCATGCACTAGAGGTGGGGGGTTCCTCAGCCCGGCCTGCCCCCTCTCACAGACTGGGAGCCCTCAGGCGCAGGGGCAACACCCCCATCACACCTTTGTTGCTGTCACTGCTGGCATCGCAAGCCTGTGCTGGCCCTGGTTACCTGAGTCTCACTGGTGGTTGGGCAGCCACCATCTGAGGTTTGCCTGCGCTTTGGCCAGTCCTGCTTGATTGAACCTCAGTCAGAGGGTGTACAGGAGGACCTGAGGCCCCTGGCGGCACTGAGGGGACTCTAGAGGCAGATGAAGGGAGCAGCAGGCCCTGTCCATAGGCTGCCATCTTGTGAGGGTGTGATGGTCAATTTGCATATTACCTATTTATTATATAGGATGGTTTCCATCACAGTATTAGCAGAGGCACAATTTTGATTAAGAAAATAAACACAAGTTCTATGTCTAATCAACAGAATCCCACTTAAGCAAATGGAATTTCCAGTTAATTTGATCAAATGCAATTCAATAATTTATTCTGTAATCATGATGTAATAAACCAGATGCTAAGCATCAATGTAGGTTAACAAGACCCTCTTTCCCTAATAACTCAAACTATCTGTGGGACCAGTTGTTGTCTGTGTTCTTTCTAATTTCCAATCCATTGTATTCCAACAGTTTTAAGCAACAATAAATATTTGATCAAGATATCAGAGTAGCCAAAACCGGTTTGGCTCAGTGGATAGAGCATCGGCCTGCGGACTGAAAGGTCCCAGGTTCGATTCCGGTCAAGGGCATGTATCTTGGTTGCGGGCACATCTCCAGTTGGGGGCGTGCAGAAGGCACTGATCAATGTCTCTCTCTCATCAATGTTTCTAACTTTCTATCCCTCTCCCTTCCTCTCTGTAAAAAAATCAATAAAATATATTTTTTAAAAAAGATATCAGAGTAGGTAAATGTGCTCACCTTCTCCCAAGACTGTAACAAAATTACAAAACTAAATTATAGAATCACCACCCTTGAGAACCACCTGAAGACTAGTTGAACAGAACTATAACTAAGGATACAAAGAAGCCATGTCCAGGCTGATAGGAAGGAGAGAAACAAGAAAGAAGCTAGTCTTTTCTATGGTGTGGCAGTTTAAAATCAGGATGGATATATCAGCTGTGTAGGTCACCCCTGAAGAATAAGGGGTCCCAGCCCCACACCAGGACACCAGTTCTGGGAAGAGGAGTCCCCACAAATTTAGTTGTGAAAATCAATGGAGATTCCATTTGAATCAGACAAGTGCTGCAGTAGACTCTCCACCTCTTAAATAGCCCAAGCACAGACTCACTATCAAACACTTGCCCTAAGCTCCGGGAAGAGACAGCAGTTCAAAAAACATCAGGGATATATGGGGATGAACTGAATTGTCTAGCTTTAGGGTAAGGGTTAGAGCTCCCTGCCAGATAAAAGTGCTGGTAAGGACCACTGTTTCTTTGTTGAGCCCTCCCACTGCCTAGCCTGCAGGCACAGGCAGGTGCCAAATCAGTTTCCATCAACTTGGTTAACAGTTTGCCCCACCCTGGTGATTCCCTGAGATCCCACCCACCCAAATTATACACCAACCCTAACTACTTTCAGGGGCTGCTCCTCACAAGCAGCTGATCTTGGAACAAGCTGTGGACATTCCTAACCAGTTAACTGCCACATATCCAAAACGGAAACCATCCCCACATGCCACAATATTTTGAATTTAATTTAAAAAATCATATGACTCAGGAGTTGAATAAAGGATGTCATCTTCTTCTTCTTGCGAGGTGCTTGGTTCGATTATTTCTTCATCTGATGCCATTTATGGGGATTGAATTTTATTTGCACAGTATAATAAATTACAAAGATAAACTCAATAATAAAATAATGAAAATGTTCTATTCTATGGAAATATCAACAAAAGCAAGTGCAAAATAAAAATAAACTGTCAACACAAAAAGCCTCGGAAACACTAAATTTTGTTGATGCTCCAAAGACAAAATCTGTAAAAAAAATAATGAAGAATGCACACCATGTTTGCCATTTTAGGTGTGAAGCTCACAATAACACAAAAAAATATCGTGTCACAATGAACAAAAAAATCTCAAGTGTTGCAGTGTTTATCTCTCGTGCACATCTGAGTGACAGCCCTATAAATCGATATCGGAATTTCTTCCATTGTGCTGGAATATTTATGAATTTACCACAATTTTCTTTACAAACCCAGACATGTCACTAACAAGTGTGATTTTAAAATTGGATGACCTGAGTTGATATGTGAGGTTTGCAACTACAAATGTGCGTAGCGTGTGGGGAAGGTCAGCCACTTGTGTCTATTAGACATTTATGGCATATGAAGGGCTAAAATCTCTCAAAGGTCAACAAACCCCAAAGAAGCAAATGGACTCAGTGTGCCATATACCTCTTGCTAAATGGCCTCAAGTTTGGCATTAGTGTCAGCTGGCCTTAGTTTGCAGCATAGCCCCTCCAAGGCACAGAATGCATACAAGCAATAAAATAACAAGCCAGCACAGGTATTACCAACAGCAAATCAATCTGTATCTCCTACCAGGTGGACCTCTGCTAGGCTCAGGCAGCAGCAGAACTTGGCTTGCACCAGACCAGAACAACTCTCAAGAGGACTCAGAACCAACACATCTGGTGGCTGGCTTCAGACCATATCAGATATCACTCAATTAGCTCCACAAACAAAAAACCAAAGGGTGGACTCAACAGACAGCAGAATCCTGCTAAAGCAAATTCAACTCTGTGGGTACAGTCCCCAGACAACAGTTCATCTGCTGTAGTCACGGTCAGTCCCCAAAGCCAGTCAGCCTGAGAATCAATCCTACACACTAATAAGACCACAGCAATCAAGGCTCAACTACAACAGGAGGGCCGATGCAAACAACACAAGTAACACACCTAGACTTCCCAGCTTAGGTGAACAAGGAAGCTGTACCACTGGGCCCCACAAGAAACCTACTACTTAAGGCCATCATACCAAAACTGGAGATGTAGATCTACATAATGTGTAGAAACAGAATGAGGCAGTCAAAATGAGGACACAAAAAGCACGTCCCAAATGAAAGAGCAGGATAAAACTCCAGAAAAAGGACAAAATGAAAGAGACAAGAAATCTACCAGATAGTTCAAAACACTGGTTAAAAGGATGCTCAATGAATTTAGGGGAAGAGTAGATGAACTCAGTGAGACCTTACACAGAGACAGAAATCATATAAGTAAATCAGTCAAAAATGAAGAACACAATAATTTAAATGAAGCATATATTAGATGGGTTCAACAGTAGCTGGCCCCACCCCCCATCTCCCTGCCATTGCCACCAGCCTCCCTCCCTCTGTGGGAAGCAACCAGGAGTGCCGAACAGAGGACAGGACCAGATCAGAGGACAGCACCAGCTGACGAGTGGCCAGCCCTGCCCCCTCCTGATCACCCCATCTCTGCCACTGGTCACCGCTACCTCCCCTCTCCCATCTCCTCCCTCTGCCTGCTAGCACATGCCTTGGCTGGCCTGGCCCAACCCGCTAGCCAGCCCCACCCCGCACCAACCTGTTGTTCCACCATTCGGTCGATTTGGATATTATGCTTTTATTATATAAAATATCTAATAAACAATTTAACCCGAAACCTAAAAAAAAAAAAGCACAGAATGCATACAAGCAATAAACTAATAAAGGTCAGAGTGGAAATAAATGACACAGAAACTAAAAAAAAACAAAACAAAAACAAAAACAAAAAAACACAGTACAAAAGATCAATGAAACCAAGAGCTGGTTCTTTGACAAGATAAACAAGCTTGATGCAACTTTAGCCTGACTCTTCAAGAAACATAGAAGACCCAAATAAAATCAGACACAAAAGAGTCAAAGTAACAACTGACATCACAGAAATACAAAGAATTACAAGAAAATGCTACAACTATATGCCAATATACTGGACAATCTGAAAATTTTGGATAAATTCCTAGAAACATCTAATTTTCTAAGACTGAACCAAGAAGAACCAACAGTCTTAGCCAGTTTTGCTCAGGGGATAGAGCACTGGCCCTTGAACTGAAGGGTCCAAGGTCCAACTCCAGTCCAGGGCACTTACCTCAGTAGCAGGTTTAATCCCAGGCCCTGGTCTGGGCATGTGTGGGAACAACCAATCCTTGTGTCTCTCTTACATCAATGTTTCTCTCTCTGTGTCTCTCCCCGTCCCTTCCACTCTCTTTAAAAAATCAATGGAAAAAAATACTCTTGGTAAAGATTAACAAAAAAGAGAGAAGAACTAGAAAATGTGAACGTGCCTACTAATGATAACAACTAATGAAAATGAATTAACAATTAAAAACTCCCCAAAAATAAAAACTCTTGACTAAATGGCTTCTGAATTTTACAAAACTATTCCAAAAAACTAAAGAGACAGGAAGGCCCCCAAAATCATTTTATTACCTTGATTGCAAAACTAAACAAAAACTACACACGAAAAGGAAAATTATAGGTCAATATCACTGATGACTACAGATTCAAAAATCCTCAACAAATTATTAGCAAGCCAAATTCAGCAATACTTCAAAGATCATACACTATGATCAAGTGGGATTTTTTCCTGGAATGCAAGGCTGGTTCATTATCCATGAGTCAACTAACATGATATGCCACATAAACAAAATGGAGGGTAAAAATCATTCATCATATCAATAGATGCAGAAAAGCACTCAACAAAGCCATCATCCATGTATAATAAAAATTCTCAAAAAAGTGGGGACAGAAGAAAAATACCTCAACATAATAAAGGCCATATATGGCAAACGCTAACCACATACCCAATAGTGAAAAGCTAAAATCGTTCTTAAGATCAGAAGCAAGACAAACATGTTACTTCTATTTAAAATAGTATTAGAAGCCCTAGCCTTAGTAATTAGACAAGAAAAAGAAATAAAAAGCACCAAATTGGAAAGGAAGAAATAAAACTGTCATTATTTGCAGATAACATACTATATAGAAACCTAAAAAAAATCATTAGAACTAGTTAATAAATTCAGTAAAGTAGCAGGACACAAAATAAATATTCAGAAATTGATTGCATTTTTATACACCAACTAGGGGCCCAGTGCACAAATTCGTGCACCTTGAAAGGAACCGTGGGCCATGAGGCTGTGGTGAGCACAGGGTCAGGTCTCGGCCCATCCTCCACACCCCCACCCAACCCCTCCTGCCACAGCCCTGTCTGCTGGCAACCCCACTCCCTTGGCCACTGCTCCCATGCACTGATGGTGCTGGCCCTGCTCGCATCTGCTGACAACGCAGAGTGATCAGGGCTGGCGCCAGTAGCAGATGCAAGCAGTGGCTCCAGCGCTGGCTACAGGTGCAAGCGGGACAGTTGCTGGCAGCGGGTGAGAGAGGCAACTGCCAGACCCAATCGCCTCTCAGGAGCAGGGGGAGGTGGAGAAGCCCTGAGGAGTGATCGGGGTCAGCAGCCACTGCTTGCACTCACTGACAGTCCTGAGCAATCGGGGCTGGTGCCAGCAGTGGGTGAAAGCCCAGCTCCAGGGTGAGCAGCAGGTGCGGGCATCGGCAGCAGGTGTAAGCGCCTGGCCAGACTATGGCACATGGGAGCAAAGAATTTTCAGTAACCACCTGAGGCTCACCCCCTTGACAGTGGCGCCCCTGCTCATCTGCTCCACCATCCCACTGCAACCGATGCCCACCATGTTCCATGCTGTCACCTGCTGCCGACTCCCACCATGTTCTATGTGCACCCCTGGTGGTCAGCACACATCATAGCAAAAGGTTGTTCAGTTGTTTGGTTGTTCAGTTGTTCCACCACTTGGTCTATTTGCATATTAGGGTTTTATATACATAGATAATGAACTATCAAAAAGAGAAAAATGAAGAAAACCCATTTACCATCACTTCCAAAAATAAAATAACATGGAGGTAAAAGATCTGTACTTGGAAAATAGTAAGATACTGGAGAAAGAGACAAATAAGTGGAAGCATACAGCATGTTCTTGGATAAGAAGAATTAATATAATTAAAATGTCCACACAACCCAAAGTAATCTATAGATTCAACACAATTCCTATCAAAATAGCAATGGCAGTTTTCATAGATCTAAAACAAATCCTAAAGTTTATATAGAACTGTAAAAGACCCTAAATAGCCAAAACAATCTTGAGAAAGAACAAAATTGAAGATATCATGCTACCTGATATCAAACTATATTACAAGGCTATAGTTATCAAAACAGCATGGTACTGGTATAAAAACAGACACACAGGTCAATGGAACAGAATAGATAGCCCAGATATAAACTCAGGCATATACAGTAAATTAATGTATGACAAACAAGACAAGAATATACAATGGGATAAAGACAGTCTCTTCAATAAATAGTGTTAAGAACACTGTACAAATGCATGGAAAATACTGAAACTACACCACTTTCTTACAGCATATACAAGAATAAATCAAAATGGACTGAAGATTTAAATGTAATAACTGAGATATAAACTCCTAGAAGAAACTATAAGCAATAAACTCTCTGACATTTTTCTCAGTAATATCTTTTTTTAATATGTTTCCTCGGGAAAGGGAAACAAAATAAAAATTAAATAAATGGAACTACATCAAACTGAAGAGTCTTTACACAGGGAAGGAAATTATCAACAAAATAAGAACCTACTAAATGAGAGAAGGTATTTGCCAATAATAGGAGTTAACATCCAAAATATATAAGGGACTCATATAACTTAATACCAAAAAGAAAACAATCCCATTAAAAAATTGGCAGAGAACCTGAATAGACACTTCTCCAAAGCGACATATTTAAGAGATATTTAAGAAAATGGCCAAAACTGGTTTGGCTCAGTGGATAGAGCCTTGGTCTGCGGACTGAAAGGTCCCAGGTTCGAATCTGGTCAAGGGCATGTACCTTGGTTGCGGGCACATCCACAGTAAAGGGTGTGCATGAGGCAGCTGATGGATGTCTCTCTCTCTTCAATGTTTCTCTCTGTCCCTCTCCCTTCCTCTCTGTAAAAAATCAATAAAATATATTAAAAAAAAGAGAAAATGCTTGATGCCACTAGTCATCAAAGAAATGCAAATTAAAACCACAATGAGCTATCACCTCACATCTGTGAGAATGGCTATCATCAAGAAATCAACAACCAGTGTTGGCAAGGATGTGGAGACTGCAAATTTGTGCAAGCATGATGGAAAACAGTATAGAGTAATAGCCAAAAAATTAAAAATAGAACTACCATAAGACCCAATAATCCCACTTCTCAGTGCTTATATAAAGAAATCCAAAACACTAATTTGAAAATATATATTAATTCCTATGTCCATTCACAACAACCAAGATATGGAAGCAACCCAAGTGCCCATCAATAAACGAATACATAAAAAGGCTGTGGTACATATATACGATGGAATATTACTCAGCCATAGAAAAGAATGAACTCTTACCATTTGTGACAGCATGGAGGGTTTTATATCAAGTGAAATACATCAGACAAAAGAGAAAGACAAATACCATATGATTTTACCTACATGTGGAATCTAAAAAACAAAATAAATGAACTAATAGAAACAAATGCATTGATACAGAGAAGAACTGTTGGTTGCCAGGTGAGAAGGGTTTTGGGGGACTGCATGAAAGAGGTGAAGGGATTAAGAAGTACAAATTGACAGTTATAAAATAGTCAGCATTGGGAATATACTCAATAATACTCTAATAACTATGTATGGTATCAAGTGAGTATTAGACTTACCAAGGTAATCACTTCGTAAATTATATAAATGTTTAACCAATAGTTGTATGCCTGAAACTAATATAATATTGAATGTCAACTGTAATTAATATTTTTAAGTTTTTAAAGACACAACTTCTAGAAAAAAAATACATATAAAATAAAATCCCTAATGTTTTATTAAGGTCAATAATCATAAAATTAGTCTGCAAAATTGCTACACACTTTTCTAAATCTTAGTTTATCTCAACCCAGCAGCATAAAAACCATATTTTAAGAAGCACTGTTGTAAAATCCTACTACAGTTTGAGAAGCATTGCTATAAATTCTAAGACAGTGCTTTCTCCTTTGAGGTAGGGACTTTTTGTATTTTTATTTACTCACATATTTTTCCAGATACCTTCCCGCCAGTTTAGAATCTGAGCAAATCATTCTAGTCTCCTGCTATCCACAGCAATCTTGATTCATCCTTTAAGATTCTTCCCTTATTTCTAAAAAAACGAATGATTTGCCCCAAATAATGTAGCAACTGTGAAACTTTGTATCTCCTAGCAATTTCTGTCTCCCTTTGGTTCTAAATACTTCCATTTCTTTTTTAAAGAAATCATTGCTTAAAACAAAAGTACTCTGTGTCTAGAATTTCAAGGGAGACTGTGTTGAAAAGTATCACTGTGCTGCTAAAGGGTTATACAGAGATATGGAGCAGTTACTGAAGGATAGTGCCAGCCTTTCATCTATCCTTTTTGCTTGGTGTAGGCGGGTGCGTGTCCAGTGTCCCTGCACCCATAGCCAGAGAAGGGACCAAGGAGCTGCTGTCGCCCCAACTCACTGTCCTGGTCCCCAAACCAGAATGGAAATCGCTATTTCTTCAAAACAAGTGCCCAAAGTAGTCATTTGACTAGACCTGCTCCTAGGCAACAGCTGTGGATGAAAAACCGGTCTAACAGTATTGGAAGAAGGGTGGAACCGAGCAAATGGGGAGTCCAATGCTGATAGAATGGTGACTGATGGTCCTTATCCCAACTCTGCTAACATAAAAAGATACTGGTATTGGAAAGACGAGTGAATAAGAACACTAAATCCAATCAACGTTATTTTCCGTAAGCTGGTAATAGTGTAGACTTCTGCACTTCATTAAAATGAGAACAAATGAGTACCTGTCTGTTGGCTGCTTTACTAAGGATTTACTGACAACGAATGACTTGGTAGGTTTCTCAAACCGGAAAAGATTATTCTTATGAATTCTCAAAAACAGAAAGGAGAAAAGTAATGACAAAACAACCTTCAAAAGTTGTCCAATACCTTCCATATCCATGGAAATCAGATGGTCATGTGAGGAGCCAGCACTTGGACAAGCAGTTAATGAAGACAACGTCAGAACGAACAATAAAGTTAAAATCTATCAAGATTTGGAATTTTAAAATATAAACGGAGATGAGGCTGGAGAACTATCAAGGAAGTGCAGGAAAAAACCAGTGGCGACTGCAGCGGCCCTCCCATTCCCGGTCCCTGCAGTCCCACCCAGGTAAGGCCGGAGCGGCGAATGCCCAGGTGCCAGGACCCGTGAGCGGTGCGAGGCGCCCAACGCCAGCGCGGCCGCTCTGGCCTCAGAGGGACAGACAGGAAGGGCGCGCGAGCTGCAGCCTGCCCGGAGGGGCTGCAAAGTCCGCCTCGAGCGCCGCGGGACCGCGGGCCGGGCTGCAGGTGGCCGCCAGACGGCAGGAAAAGACGCACCCGCCCGCTCGCCTTGGCTACCCTGACCACGGCCCGACGCCCACTCCCCGTCACCTTCTGGGCGCTGGAGCCACGGACCCGCCCTGCGCGGTCATAGACGTGGCAGCGGATCATCGAGCTACCCATGTCCAGCCCCAGCACGAAGCCTGTGGGCGGGCGCGGCGCGCTCGGCTCCGGGAGCCCCTGCTCCGGGGCGGTGGGCAGAACAGGCATCCCGAACGCCAGCCTCCGCCGCAGCGGACGCCTTCCAAACACCGCACCTCAGAGACCTAGCGCGCCCTGAAGGCCACCGCCCCGCCCGCCCACTCCGCGCTCCCGGAGGCGGCCGGCCCTGCCGCTGGCCCCGCCCCGACGCCGTGACGTCAGGCGGCGCTGTGAACTTTTCGGGGTGCGTGCTCGGGGGGGCGGCTCGGGGGGACGTAGAGAGCGTGCAGGTGAGGAGGGACGAAGTGGAGCCCGGGGTCCTAGCACCCATAGCCGGGTTCTCCAAAAGCCAACCGCTTTTAGCGTTAACCCGGGCCTTAATTTTAAGGACCTCCCCCTTAGGATCCTTTAGGCAGTTTCTCTTAACCTTAGTTACGTTTTACGAATCTCAATTAAGACAAAGTGATCTGAAAGAAATATAAAATTTGGCTGAACGTATTAGTAAACTGAGAGTTTATCCCCAAGAGTTCTCTCCGCAGATCTGATAAAGATTTCACATGTGATGCACTTCAATAAATATTTACTAAATGAGTTACAATGAGGAAGACCTTCCCAGCGCTCTGATGGAGAAGGGCCACGTAGGGTAGCTGCTTTTACCATCAAGCTCCAATCCGCTGGCTGCTTTTTCAAGAAACTGAAAGCTTCTCAGCGACTCTTTATCCTTCCCTGCCGGCCAGAGAGCATGGGCTCTCTCAGGCACATAAAAGTGGGCATTTCAAAAAGATCCTGGCTGAAGCCTAAGGACCTTCCTAGGGGGGAGTCCCCCTCCCAAGGAAAGGTCCTGATCTGTAGGTAGAAGGGAGGTATTAACAATGCCTGCTGGAGCCGCCTTTCCACCACCAGCAGCACTACAAAACAAAACAAACAACAAAAAAACAGTGCCGAAATATACTCATTTTCTTTTTTGTGAAAATTATAAAATTAATATGGATATGTGCTTTTTGTGAAAACATTTAACAGTGCAGAGTGGCATATCTATTAAAAGGTTAAAGATACTCATTTTTTAACCAAATCGTTCATTTGACCTAATTGTTAACCTGCCTGCTTTCAGCCAATTTTACCAAATTGGTTTTTTTGGCTATATGACTTGAAGTTTGGACCATATATCTGGAAGAGTATGTTTTTCTATCTTTATATCCTGTCTCTGTCCAATAACACACTTGAAACAAATGGCCTTAGGATTACCTTCATCAGTGTTGACCATTTTAAAGTCATATATATGTAATCCCCAGAATTGTAATTTAGATAAATGCTAATGGATTGTGCATTGGTCAGAGTCCTCCAGAGAAACAGAACCAATAGGATATAAAAAAAAAGATTGAGATCTAAGTAATTAGCTAACTTGCTTATGAGGGCTGCCAAGTCCCAAGGTAGGCTGGAAGGCTAGCAATTCAGGTGAGAATTGATGTTACAGTCTTGAGTCAGAATTCCTTAGGACAGCAAGCTGGAAACTCAGGCATGGTTCCTATGTTGCAGTTTTTAGAATTCTTACTTCTCTTAAAAACCTCAACTTTTGCATATGAGTCCTTCAACTGATTGAATAAGGCCCACCAACATGATGAAAAGTAGTTTGCTTTACTCAATGTCTATTGATTTAAATGCTACTTACATCTTTAAAAAATACATCACAGTAACTAAAAATGGTGTTGGCCAAATAACTGAGCACCTTCACAATGTGTCCACTAGCCTAGCTCAAGTAACACTTAAAATTAACCATCACAGGTCCCCTTTCACAAAAGACAATACTGTTTTGTTTCCCTTATTAATATTTAACATATTTTTATTTTTTATTTTATTTATTTATTTATTTTTTATACATATCTCCCTATTGGCCCCCCCCTCCCTCCCAGGCATACCCCAACCCCCCAGTGTCTATGTTCATTGGTAATATTTAACATGTTTTTAAATGATAGTTCTTGGGCTTCTTGGACCCTGATATTTCCTTTGTGGTCCTTTATGTAAATTATCAAACTCAAGAACAAAAGATTCCTTGTGGTTAATTGGGCCCAAAAACTAAAGTCTAGCATCCATGGTTTACAGAACTCTCACACTGAGTTTCAGAGAAAAGCAGCAGACTAAGCTGGCAGCCTCCTATACTGCATTCCTAGTATGAGCCAACCCTTATAAAGTTCTTGGTATTATATTTTGACCAATGGCACTGAAACCTTCCCTGTCCAATAGAAGCTGCACAGCTTATGTGTTTAGCAACCAACCAGAACTGTTTCATAACAACCAGACAGTGCAATTTGGACCAATCAGACTGAAAATTTGGAGTGTTCATTTGCATGACATTGGAGGAAATTTTTCTCTACCTAGCCTCCCCTTTATCTGGTGGAACGTAGTTTCAGTTTCTATCAATGACTGGTTTGGATTGCAAACTTTCTGAGCAGTTTCACTCAAAGTTTCTCACATAACCACTCTCCAAATTGGGGACTCCTGGTGGCATTGGATTGGTGACAGTGACCTTTTGATGATAAAATTCAAGTCAATTATCCTATCTAATAAAAGAATAATATGCAAATTGACTGTACCTCCACTACACCAACAAGTCACACACACCAGCCATGCCCACCAACCAATCAGAGTGAGTATGCAAATTAACCCAACCATGATGGTTACAACCAGAGAGAGAGCAGGAGAGAGGCTTGGGTTGCCCCTGGTGATGGATGAAGCTTTCTGCACACCCTGGTAGGCCCAGGCCTCCGTTTAAGGCAACAAAGTTTCAATGGCTGTGCAAGCAGAAGGCTTGGCTCAAATCCAGGCTACAAAGTTTCAATTGTAGAAGATAAATAAGTCCCAGATACCAGAGCCTCTGCTTGGGGTTACTGGGGGGCGTGGCCAGCCTGCAAATCACCACAGGCCCTAGCCCAGACCACCTCATACCCCAAAGGGAACATCCACCCTGATCCAGGACACCCTTCAGGACAAACCAGCTGGCCCATATCCATGCACCAGGCCTCTATCCTATCTAATAAAAGAGTAATATGCAGATTGACCATCACTCCAACATACAGGATAACTGCTCCCATGTGGTCAAGAGATCCTGCCCCCATGTGAACACAAGATGGCCACCACAAGATAGCCAGCAGGGGAGGGTAATTGGGAGGGACCAGGCCTGCAAGGGAGGGCAGTTGGGGGTGATCAAGCCTTCAGGGGAGAACAGTTAGGGGTGACCAGGACGGCAGAAGAGGGAAGTTGCGGGTGACCAGGCCTCCAGAAAAGGGCAGTTGGGGGGACTGAGGCCTGCAGGGGAGGGCAGTTAAGGGTGACCAGACCCACAGGGGAGGGGAGTTAGAGGCAAACAGGCTGGCAGGGGAGCAATTAGGCATCAATCAAGCTGGCAGGAGAGTGGTTAGGGGGCATTCAGGCTGGCAGACAGAAGTGGTTAGGGGCAATCAGAAAGGCAGGCACATAAGCAGGTGGGAGCCAGCAGTCCTGGGTTGTGTGAGAAATGTCTGACTGCCCATTTAGGCCTGATCCTACCTGATCAGGCCTAAACGGGCAGTTGGACATCCCTCAAGGGGTCCAGATTGGAGAGGGAGCAGGCTGGGCTGAAGGACACCCCCACCCTATGCATGAATTTCATGCACCGGGCCTCTAGTCCTATATAATAAAAGCCCAGTGACCAAACAGTGGAATGACCAGTTGCTATGACATGCACTGACCACCAGAAGACAGATGCTCACTGCAGGAGCTTCCTCCTAGTGGTCAGTGTGTCCCCACAGTGGAAGCTCTGCTCAGTTGACCAGGATGAGCAGTACTCCCACAGCAGGCAATCCCCACAGGCCATGCCCCCCACCAGTGCATAAATCCCATGTACCAGGCCTCTAATCTTTAGTATTATCAAAGAATTATAGAATGTGAAAACAAGGACCTTAGCAACTACTTAGTACAGTGTTTCTTAATGTTTCCAATATTGAGCAGTTTGAGATCCAGATAAATGCTCAAATGCAAAACATTGTGCAGGTGTTTTCAGGTGCCAGTTGTGGAACAAACTAAAATTAAAGATCTCAGATTTAAAACCCAGAGCTGGCTCAAGAAGAGCTTCAGTTGGAGAACAGAGATGGCAATGTAGCTAAATGCCAGTACTCGCTGCTTCCCACATCACATCAAAATTACAACTAAAATACAGAATAACCATCATTCGGAACTGCCTGAAAGCTGGCTGAATGGAAGTCCTACAACTAGAGAAGTAAAGAATAATGCATATTGAAACTGGTAAGAGGTGCAGAGATATGGAGGGAGCTTGTCTGACACCCATGTGTGGCGTGTTCTTTGTTTGTTTCTTTTTTAATTGGGAGGGATATCTAGGCTGTGGAGGCATCCCATAAGGAAGAATGGATCCCAGTCCCATACCAGATCCCCAGCCCAGAGTTCCATAGCTGGGAAGAGAAATCTCTGTAACTCCAGGCTGTAAAAACCAGCAGGTGTTGTGACTGAGTGACACAGAGGCTTCTGGAAACCCAGAAAATTAATCTTAAAGGGTTGACACATGAGTATACAGGGACTCCCACACTCTGCGCTCCATTGCTGAGGCAGCAGCTTTGGGGGATACAGCAACATAGAGGAGGAAATGGATTATCTGGTATTGGAATAAGAATGCAGGGGTGGCTTTCTCCCAGAGAGGGGTGCTCAGAGGGTCATTGTTCCTATACTGAGACATCCCCCATTGCAAAGCTGACTGACAGCCATATCTGAATTTCCATCACTCTGGCTCACACTATTCACTCTTCCCTGGTGACTCCCTGAGACCCCACACTATCCAATTTGCAGCCCCACCAAAGCTGTTTGCATTGGCTTTTCCATATGAGTGGCCTGTCCTGGCTCAGGCTTCAGAATGCCCTAAAATCTCTCAAACAAGTATCAGTAAGGCCCAAAACTCAGCATTAGCACCAGCCTTCCTTCCTTCATAGCTTGGCCTTTTCTAGGCACTTCCAAAGTCAATGTAAGTAGCAGTCATCTATAGATCTGCTGGGTGGCCCCAGGAAGTAGCTGATTTTTCACATTCAAGGAGGCTCCACAGCCAGTGCATCCGGTGGACAGCTTCAGACCATATCAGATTATTACTCTACACATCCACAAGCAACACACAAAAGGGACAGATTCAGTGAGCATCAAAGCCCTACTGAGCAAGTCCTGCTCCACAGGGCTGTGTCCTGTACAACTCTTCACTATAGTGCCTGCTGATCCTCATGGCCAACAGCATCCCTCCCAGAGATGCCAATAGCAATCAAGGTTCAACTACAGCAAGACTATGCTCACAGCCCACAGAGGGGTGCACCTATAGTGCCCAGCTCAGATAACTAGAAAGGCTTAGTCACTGGGTCCTACAGGATATCTACTACAAAAGGCCATTCTACCAATTCCAGGAGATAGAAACAAACACAGGGAACTAGGCAAAACATGGAGATAAAGAAACATGTCAAAAATGAAAGAACAGAAGAAATCTCCAAAAAGAAAAAGAACTAAATGAAAGCAAATTTCTAAAGATAGAATTCAAAGAATGGTTATCTTAATGAGAACTGCAAGGTACTTAGTGAGAACTTCAAGGACATGAAAAAGGGGCAGTCAAAAATTATGCATACACTAACTGAAATAAAGAATAATGTACAGGGATTCAAGACTAGAGCAGATGGTTCTGAGAATCAAATTAATGATTTGGAATATGAGGAAGCAAAAAACACCCAATCAGAAGAGCAAAAAGAACAAAACAAATATGAAATAGTGTAAAGAGCCTCTGGAAAAACTTCAAGTGTACCAACATTTGTATTATGGAAGTGCCAGAAGGAGGAGAGAGAAAGCAAGATATTGAAAACCTATTTGAAGAAATAATGACAGAAAACTTATCCTACCTCGTGAAAGAAATAGACTTTTAAATCCAGAAAGTGCAGAATCCCAAACAAGATGACCTAAGACCCACAACATGACACATCACAATTAAAATACCAAGGTTTAAAAGATAGACAGAATTTTAAAAGCAGCAAGAAGAGAGGAACCAAGAAAGCAGCATAGGTGAGCACCTAAACTGTTGCCTCACATAACAATTTCAAAACTAGAGCTAAAAGACAGAACAGACATCATCCAGAACCACAGGAAAGCTGGCTGAGTGGAAATTCTACAACTAGAAGGGAAGAGCGGGGCTCACAGAGACTCAGAAGAGCTGCAAAAAGGTGAGGTACAGAGACATGCATGTGGAGAGGACAGGCAGCAGAGGGCTGGCTTCCTCTAGTGGGAGGAAGACAACTCCCAACAGCACTGAACCCCAGTTTCGGACAAGACCCTGGGGACCCAGACTCATATGGGTCTCTGGAGCACACAGAAACTCAAGGGAGCCAGCATTGCTTTTCATATCTCATTCAAGTTCCACCTTTCTAGGTTTATTTCCTTTGTCTTAGATTATATTAGCAAATAGTTCTTTCAGTGAGGGTCTTTGAGTATTAAACTTTCTTTGTTTTTAAATATCCAAAAATATCTTTATTATATCCTCACTTTCAGAAGATAGTTCAGCTTGGTAGAGAATACTAGTTTGGTAGTAGTTTCCTTTCTGCACTTTGAAAATATTGTTCCATTAGCTATTATTACTAATGAGAAATCAGTTACTAGTCTAATTCTTATTCTTTTGAGGGCAGTTGTCTTTTCTCTCTGGTAGCTTTAAGATTTTCTATTTAAATTCAGTGTGCTGATTCTCCTAGATGTGGCCATGTTTTTAATTTATCCTACTAGAGACATCCTGCTGTGATCCTTTAGACTAAGAACTTGGGTCTTCAATTCAGGAAAATGTTCTGCTTTTACATGTTGCTTCGTTCCATTGCCTGCATTCTCTTCTTAGGAAACTCCTATTAGGTATTTGATTTTTAAAAATTTTTTGACACAATTTCAGACTTACAGAGAGTTGCAAGATAGCACAAAGAATTCCTATATACCTTCTACTCAGATTTTCCAAACATTAACATTTTACCACATTTAGCTTATTCTAATTTTTATTTACCCATTCTTTTGTTTTTCTCATTAAACTTTGTTTTAATGTATCTCAAAATTCTGTGACAGATTTTTAGTCAAGTTTCATCTATTAAAAAGTACTGATTTTATAAACTAATAACTTAGTCCTGTTCGGTGTGGCTCAGTTGGTTGGATCATCATACCATACACCAAAAGGTGACATGTTCTATTCCCAGTCAGGGCACTTCAATCAGATTTCAAATTCTATCTTCCAGTTGGGGCACGTGCAGGATGCAACCAATTTTTTAAAATATATTTTACTGATTTTTTTTTTATGGAGAGGAAGGGAGATAAATAGTTAGAATCATCGATGAGAGAGAAACATCAGTCAGCTGCCTCCTGCACACCTCCCATTGGGGATATGCTGGCAACCCAGGTAAATGCCCTTGACCAGAATCAAACCTGGGACCATTTAGTCTGCAGGCCAATGCTCTATTCACTGAGCCAAACTGGTTAGGGCAGGAGGCAACCAATTGATGTTTCTCTCTCACATTGAAGTTTCTCATGCCTTTCCTTTCTCTAAAATCAATTTAAAAAAAAACACAAAACTTAAAAACTGCTACACACAATAAAACCAAATGGTCCACAAAACATACTTCTTTCCTTCTGAAGGTTTTACGTTGCATTGTAATCATTAACCAATCTTTTACTATTAAACTTAAATGATCAAATGAGACAAACAGTTCTGAGACTATTCTTCCACCCCTGATCAAGACTGGGTGGCACGTATTGGGGATAATATTGATTAGCCTTCTGGGCAGACTTGGTGACTTTGCAGCTACAGCTGCCTTCTTGTCCACTGCTTTGATGATACTCACAGCAACTGTCTATCTCAGTGGTCAGCAAACTAATTAGTTACCAGAGCCAAATATCAACAGTACAACAATTGAAATTTCTTTTGAGAGCCAAATTTTTTAAACTTAAACTATATAGGTAGGTACATTGTTATTAGCTTAATTAGGTTACTCCTAAGCTGGCCTTTGCTAAAAACTCAAAGGGCCAAAGAGCCGCATATGGCTCTCGAGCTGCAGTTTGCCAACCACTGGTCTATCTCATGTCACAAACAGCAAAATGGCCCAGAGGAGAATAGTCAGAGCTCTTGATACACTTGGGCTTGCTAGAAACCATATCCATAATGGCATTATTACCAGATTTCAAAAACTGAGCCATCTTCCAGCTTTTTCCCAGAACGATGGTCAATCTTCTTCAGCTCAACAAATTTGCAAGCAATGTGAGCTGTGTGACAATTCAGCACAGTTGCTTAGTCAGCATTGATTTGGCCTGGATTATTCAGGGTAATCGCCTGAGCTGTGAAGCCAGCTGGTTCTACGAGTAGGTTATTTTTGTTGTAACCAGTCACATTGCCACAACAAACATCTTTGACACACATTCTTTTCTTTTTTTTTAAATCAGGAATTATGATACTCTAGCTTTGTTTTTTGAAGGGGGTAAGTTAGAAATAACATCTTTTTAAAAAAATAATTCCTTATTGCTGGAAGTATTACGTGTCTCTTCCCCATCCCCGCCTCCCAAACCATTAATTCCTTCCAGGCCATCTCTGCCTCGCACCCCAAATCTTCACCACCCTATTGTCTGTGCCCATGGGTTATGCATATATGCATACAAGGTCTTTGGTTGGTTACCTCCCACCCATCCACCTCCCCCACATTCCCTCCAAGATTCCACACTCTGTTCCATGCTTCCATGTCTCTGGATCCATTCTGTTCATCAGTTTAATTTGTTACTTAGATTCCACATATGAGTGAGATCATGTGATATTATCTTACTCTGAATGACTTATTTCACTGAGCAAAATACTCTCCAGGTTTCTCCATGCTGATAGATACGGGAAGCCACCACTGTTCAATACTATCATGAGAGTACACCAAGGAACACGGTGTATCTAAAACTGAATAAAAAGTGTATAAGCCCAAGTTTCAGTGTGTCTCTTCAAGAAAGAGATTCCACCTGAACCCAATACCTTCTAAATTCATATTTCTTGTATAGCATTTTCATTTGCGCATTGGCCCCTCCTTCAGGTCCTGAACCCCATAGGGAAGGTCATGGCATCTGATGCCATGAACCCCTAGGGATTGAGGAGAAGATTCGCCTGAGTGAAAAATGAAGTGAAAAAGGAAAAGTGGAAACTCACCAGAAAGGTGGGAAGTTCGCCATACATAAAGCCCATGGCAGCTTGAGAGTCATGAACATAAGTGGATGGGGATGTTTTTATTTTATTATTATTATTTTTAACATATTACATATGTACATATCTTCCCATTGCTCCCTAAACCCCACTCCCATGCATGCCCTAATCCCCCAGTGTCTTGCGTCCATTAGTTATGCTTATATGCATGCATACAAGTCCTTCGGTTGACCTCTTATCTACCGGACCTCTCCCTAAACTTCCCAATGTAACTTGACAGTCTGTTTGATGCTTTTCTGCCTCTGTACCTATCTTTTTGTTCATCAGTTTATAATGTTCTTTATTATCTATAAATAAATGAGGTCATGTAGTATTTTTCTTTCTTTGACTGGCCTATTTCACTTAACATAATGCTCTCCAGTTCCATCCAGGTTGCTGAAAATGGTAAGAATTCCTTCTTTTTGATGGCAGCATAGTATTCCATTGTATAGATGTACCACAGTTTTCTGATCCAGTCATCTGCTCATGGGCACCTAGGCTGTTTCCAAATCTTAGCTATGGTAAATTGTGCTGCTATGAACATTGGGGTGCATATATCCTTTCTGATTGGTGTTTCTAGTTTCTTAAGATATATTCCTAGGAATGGGATTACAGTGTCAAATGGGGTTCCACTTTTAGTTTTCTGAGGAAATTCCATACTGTTCTCCACAGCGGCTGCATAAGTCTGCATTGCTACCAGCAGTGCATGAGGGTTCCTTTCTCTCTGCATCCTGGCCAACACTTGTCATTTGTTGATTTGTTGATGATTGCCATTCTGACAGGTGTGAGATGGTACTGCATTGTCATTTTGGTTTACATCTCTCAGATAATTAGTGACTTTGAGCATGTTTTCATGTATCTCTTGGTCTTCTTTCTGTTTTCCTTCGAAAAGATTCTATTTAGGTCCGTTGCCCATTTTTTTATTGAATCATTTATCTTCCTTTTATTAAGTTGTATAAGTTCCCTATAAATGTTGAAGATTAAACCTTTATGAGTGATAACATTTGCAAATATGTTCTCCCATTACGTGGGCATTCTTGTTGTTTTGTTGATGCTTTCTTTTGTTTAAGTTTTGTATCCATTTTTATGTTTAAGTCCTGTATCCATCTTATGTTTAAGTCCTGTATCCATTTTTAGTTTGTTTTTGTGTATGGTATAAGTTGGTGGGCTGGTTCCATTTTTTTTGCATATATTGGTCCAATTTTCCCAACACCATTTATTGAAGAGACTGTCTTGACTCCATTGTATGTTCATGCCTCTTTGTCAAACATTAATTGGGCATAGTGGTTTGGGTCAATTTCTGGGATCTCTATCCCATTCCATTGACCTATATGTCTGTTCTTGTGCCAGTACCAGGCTGTTTTGAGAACGGTAGCTTTGCAATGCAGCTTAAAATCTGGTATTGAGATACCACCTAGTTTGTTCTTCTTTCTCAGGATTGCTGTGGCTATTCAGGGTCTTTTTTTGTTCCAGATGAATCTTTGGAGAGTTCTTTCTAGGTCAGTGAAATACAAGTGGTACCTCGAGATACAAGTGCCCTAACATACGAGATTTTTGAGATATGAGCCGTCGAGCGAGCGATTTTTGTTTTGAAATACGAGCAACAGTTGAGATAGGAGTAATCGCACGGATCGGCAGGCTGCACACGACCCACCAGTTCACAGCGAGTGTCTCATAGTTTCCCACGCCTCAAGGTTACAGAACGAATTAAACTCGTTTCTCCAGGTACTACTGTATACCGTTGCTATTTTAATGAGGAGTGCATTGAATTTATAGATTGCTTTGGATAGTTTGGGCATTTTAATGATGTTAATTCTCTGAATCCATGAGTATGTAATTCTCTTCCATCTGTTTACATCTTACTCTATCTTTTTTTTCAGTGTCCTATGGTTTTCCGTGTATAGGTCTTTTACCTCCTTAGTTAAGTTTATTCTTGGGTATCTTAATTTTTTTGGTGCGATGGTAAATGGGATTGCTTTTTTAGTCTCTCTTTCTGCAAGTTCACCACTGCTGTATAGAAATGCCATAAATTTCTTGGTGTCAATCTTGTATCCTGCTACATTGCCAAATTCATTTATTAAGTCTATTAATATTTTGATAGAGGCTTTCAGGGTTTTTATGTACAATTTCATGTAATCTGCAAATAAGGACAGCTTTACTTCTTCTTGAATGCCTTTTATTTCTTCTTCTTGTCTAATTGCAATGGCTAATATTTCCAGTACTATATTGAACAGGAGTGGTGATAGTAGGCATCCTTGTCTTGTTCCTGTTCTTAGTTTTTGCCCATTGAGTATGATGTTAGCTGTGGGTTTGTCATATATGGCTTTTATGATGTTGAGGTATGATCCTTCTATTCCCACCTTGTTGAGAGTTTTTAGCAAGAAAGGGTGTTGGATTTTGTCAAATGCTTTTTCTGCATCAATTGATATGACTATGTGATTTTTTAAAAATATATTTTATTGATTTTTTTACAGAGAGGAAGGGAGAGGGATAGAAAGTCAGAAACATTGCTGAGAGAGAGACATCAATCAGCGGCCTCCAGCACACCCCACACTGGAGATGTGCCCCCAAGCAAGGTACATGCCCCTGACCGGAATCGAACCTGGGACCTTCCAGTCTGCAGGCCGATGCTCTATCCACTGAGCCAAACAGGTCTCTGCAAGACTATGTCATTTTTATCTCTCAATTGGTTTATGTGATGTATCATGTTTATTGATTTGTGGATATTGTACCATACTTTCATTCCTGAGATAAATCCTACTTGGTCATGGTGTATGATCTTTCTGATGTTCTGGTGGATCTGATTTGCTAGAATTTTGTTGAGGATTTTGGCATCTATGTTCATGAGGGATATTGGCCTGTAATTCTCTTTCATTGTGTTGTCTTTATCTGGTTTTGGTATTAGGGTGATGCTGGCTTCAAAGAAGGGGCTTGGAAGTTTTTCTTCCTCTTGAATTTTTTGGAATAGTCTGAGGAGGATAGGTTTTAATTCTTCCTTGAATGTTAGGTAAAACTCCCCTGTGTAGCCATCTCGCCCTGGGCGTTTGTTTGCTGGAAGATTTTTGATGACTGTTTCTATTTCTTCCATAGTTATTGAACTATTGAGCTGTTTAGATTCTTCCTGATTAGTTTTGAAAGGTTATATTTTTCTAGGTATATGTCCATTTTCTCCAGGTTGTACAATTGAAATAGAGTTGTTCACAATATTTTTTAACAATCCTTTGTATTTTGGTGGAGTCTGTTGTTATTTCTCCTCTTTCATTTCTGATTGTGTTTATTTGGATCCTCTCTCTTTGCTTCTTGGTAAGCCTAGCTAGAGGTTCATCAATCCTGTTTATCCTTTCAATAAACCAATTCCTGGTTTTGTTGATCTTTTGTATTTTTTTTTGTCTCTATGTCATTTATCTCCACTCTGATCTTTACTATTTCCTTTCTTTTTCTTACACTGGGCTTTTCTTGTTGCTCTCGTTGTAGCTCTTTGATTTGTAGGGTTAGGTAATTTGCTACCATTGTTTCTTGTTTTTTGTAGTAGGCTTGTAGAGCTATGAACTTCCCTCTCAAAACTGCTTTCACTGTGTCCTGTAGATTTTGGATTGTTGTGTTTTCATTGTCATTTATTGCCATAGTGTTTTTTATTTCTTCCTTGATCTCTGGTTACCTAGTCATTGTTTAATAGCATACTGTTTAGTCTCCATGTATTTGATTTCTTTGGATTGTTTTTATTGTAGTTGGTTCCCAGTTTTATGTCACTGTGATTTGAGAAGATGCTTGATATGATCTATCTTCTTGAATTTGAAGAGACTTTGCCTATGACCCAACATATGGTCTATCTTTGAAACTGACCCATGTGCACTTGAGAAGAATGTATATTCTATGGCTTTGGGGTAAAATGTTCTGAAGTTGTCAATTAATTCCATCTGGTCTAGTGAGTCATTTAGGATTAATGTTCTTTGCTGATATTTTTGTTTAGAGGATTTGTCCAATGATGATACTGGGGTATTAATGTCTCCTACTATGATTGTATTACTGATATCCTCCAGGAGTTTGTTTGTTTTTTTATGTATTTGGGTGCTCCTATATTGGGTGCGTATATGCTTACCAGAGTTATTTCTTCTTGTCGAATTGCCCCCTTTAGTAATTTGAAGTAGCCTTCCTTATCTTTTATGCCCTTCACTTTGAGATGTAATTTTTCAATGTAAGTATTGCTACCCCACTATTTTTTCATTTTCATTTACCTGAAAAACACATTTTCCCTCCCTTTAATCTCAGTCTGTGTGCATCCTTTTTCTGAGGTGGGTTTCTTATAGACAGCAGATATATGAGTCATGTTTTTATCCAATCCGTTACCCTATGTCTTTATTGGAGCATTTAAACCATTTACATTTAAAGTTATTATTGATACCCTGTTTCCCCAAAAATAAGACAGTCTCTTATATTAATTTTTGCTCCCAAAGATGCGCTAGGTCTTATTTTCAGGGGATGTCTTATTTTTCCATGAAGAAGAATATGGTACACATTTATTGTTGAACAAAAAAAAAGGAAATTTATTACTGTATACGGTACAGTAGTAGTTGTCATCACAAACCAACTCACTTATTGGCTGCAGCGCAGCAGGAGTTGTTCGGGCAGTGCAAGGTCTCTTTAAATCAGGAATGAGACACCTTACAGTAGCTTTGGGGCCTTATATTCCGGAGAGGCCTTATGTTCGGGGGAGGACTTATTATCACGGAAGTCTTATTTTCGGAGGGATGCCTTATATTACAGTGAGAGGCAAAACTGGAAGCAGGTCTTATTTTCAGGGGATGTCTTACTTTTGGGGAAACAAGGTATGTACTTATTTGTCACCATTTTTATTCTTTACTCCTGTGTTCCTTCTTCGCTTCCTATTTCTTTTTTTTTTTTACAGCAGTCCCTTTAGCATTTCTTGCATTGCTGGTTTGGTGGTAATAAATTCTCTTAGTCCTTTTTTGTCTGTGAAGCTCTAATTCAACCTTCAATTTTGATTGATAGCCTTGATGGGTACAGTATTCTTGGATTCAGACCCTTCCTTTGCATGACTTTGTATATTTCATTCAGTTCTCTTCTGGCCTGATGAGTTTCTGTTGAGAAATCAGTTGCTAGTCTAATGGGTTCCTTTGTAGGTAACTTTCTGTCTCTCTATGGCTGCTTTTAAGATTCTTACTTTATTGTTGATATTTGCCAATTTAATTATAATGTGCCTTGGCATTGGTCTTTTGGGGTTCATTTTGCTTGGGACTCTGTGAGCTTCTTGTATCTGTGTGGGTTTTTTCTTCCCTATATCAGGGAAGTTTTCTGTCATAATTTCTTCAAACAGGTTTTCTATTCCTTACTCAGTTTCCTCTCCTTCTGGCACCCCTCTTATGCAGATGTGGTTTTGTTTTGTGTTGTCTCAAAGTTTCCTTAGGCTCTCCTTCTGCTTTTTAATTTTCTTTTTTTTAGAAGCTGCTTTGCTTGGGTATTTTTTCCTACCTTGTCTTCTAACTCACTGCTGCGGTACTCTGCTTCTTCTAGTCTCCTTTTGATGCTTTCTATTGAGTTCTTTACAGCAGTGATGTCATTTATCATTTCTTCTTGGTTCTTCTTCATTTCCTCTTGTTTATTACTCATATTGTCAAATTTGTCTTCGATTTTTTTCAGCCACCTTATGACCATTTCTCTGAATTCTTTCTCTGGCAGTTGCTTACCTCCATTTGTTTACTTCCTTTCCTGGTGATGCTTGCTTTTCTTTCATATGCAGGCTGTTTCTTTATCTCCCCATGGTCTCTCTTTTCCAGGTGTCTGGTTATATAGTTCTTTCTCTCCTGCATTGATTTAAAGGCAGAAAATACAACATAAGACAAGGCACTGAACAGAAATCTTTCATGATATTAATAACCACAAATAAAGGTGACCACCAGACAGAGGCAAATTAGGAGATGGGAGAGAAAGAAGAAGAGGGAAAAGAGGAAAAAAAAGAAGAGAAAAGAAAAGAAAGGAGTACCAAAATGAAATTGGGAAAAGGAAGAAAAATGAAAAAAAGAAAGAAGGAAAAAAGGTAAGGGAGAAAAGAAAGAGAATAAGAAAGAAAAGGGGTACAAATTATATATATGGGGAGAAAACTCCAATAGAACAGCCACCAATCCCAACAAATGCCAGCAACAAGTATCTGGAGATTAATACAATCTACAAACAACAACTAATATCAAGTGAAGCGAGGGAAAACAGAAGTAAAAAACAAACAAAAACAAAGAAAACAAAAAAATAAGCAAAACAATCTCACAAAAAAAAGTATAAAAAATTGATATAATCAACATTCAAGCAAATAACAATCAAAGGACAAAGAGAAAAACAATTTTTTGAATAATGAAAACAGAGAAGAGAGAGGTGTGTATGGACTCGGAGCAGGGGATTGGAAATTAGATATATAAGTAGGGTGATATTTTAACATGGGGTAAAAAGAAAGAATAGGGAAAATCTAAAGTAGGAAAAGGGTAAGAGAAACAGGACAACAAAAGGGGAAAAGTTAGGAAGAGAATAATATCATAAAGGTAGAGTTGAGATAGATTAAAATGATGCTAAAAGAAAGATGAAAATAGAATGTAGAACTCTAATACCAAAGTAAAATAAAGAGAAAATATAATGACACTTTTATTTTTCAAAAAGGTAAAATAGTAGTAGTGATGATTGAAAATAAAAATCTAATAATTAAAAAGGTAAAATCAAGTGAGAAAAAAATAGTTATGTTAAGTAAAAGATAAAAAAATTAAAATTAAAAAAAGAAAAAAGAATGTGCCATAGTGAAGGTCATTCACTTCCTCTATTGTTCTGTTTGGCATCCCTCTTTCCCAGTCAGGATAGTTTTATAGTTCCCTGCATTCCACTAGCTCCCAGTGTTGTAAGCCAGTCCTGGTTTTTAAGCAGGCAGTGTGTCTTAATCTCTTTATTCTCTTATTTGTGATTACCCAAGAATCAACTTGTGAGTCAGACCCTGGGTGGCAGTGTTTCTGGATTGACCTCCGAGACTATAGATCCTCTCTAGCCTGTGCTTAGATCCTCTGCAGTCTCCTAGGTTGTCCCCAACTGGGTGATCCTATGTATTGGTCTTAGCAATCAGAAGCAAGGATCTGAAGAAGAAAGAGCGCAAGTCTGCACAGTCCCTCTTCCCTGCTCTTGTCTAAGGAACTGGCTGGCACACTTTATTTTTTTAAAAAATATATTTTATTGAGTTTTTACAGAGAGGAATGGAGAGGGATAGAGAGTTAGAAACATCAATGCGAGAGAGACATCTATCAGGCACCTCCTGCACGCCTCCCACTGGGGATGTGCCCACAACCAGGATGCATGCCCTTGACCAGAATCAAACCTGGGAACTTTCAATCCACAGGCCAACACTGTATACACTGAGCCAAACTTGTTTTGGCAAGCAGCTAGCACAATTAACTCCCAGGCTACTCTTCTTTGTCAGATCAAAATGAGTTGTTTTCTAGAGATCCCCTCGGTTAGCAACTCTGAGGACCCCTCTCCATATTCACGGATCACGCCAGGCCCAATGGCCACGAATTTCTCCAGGTGCAGATTTCCCCCAGTCCTCCAGCTCCCACAGTGCACATGTTTCTTTGTCCTGTGGGACCAGAAACCTCACTTTATCCCAAGTGAAATCTGTCCTTTTCATGTGTAGTATAGAGATCCTCTGAATCTGAGTGTTTGTGCCAATTGGGAACCGGTGTTTTGGAGCTTGCAGCTGTTCAGTGCGTTCTGAAGTTGTAGATTTTCAGGTTTCCAATAACATCCACTTTTCCTTTCAAGATGGCGCAGTCTCTGTGTCTGAGCTGCTGGCTCAGGGAGATAAACCCAGCTGCAGTGGGGGCTGCCCAGTCAGGGGAGCCCTGTCCAGCAGTTCCCCACCTTCTCCTGGAGTATAGCTGTCGCCAACAAACACTCCCAGTGTGACCCTCAGTTGTTCTCTCTGTCTGCTCAGAGACAAGGCTTGGGACACATCTGTCTCTTCCATCTCCCCCCCTTTTTCCATATGGAGACATTTTTAATTAGCTAGATTATAATGGGAAAGAATTTGAGTAAAAGGCAAAAACATCATTGTAAATTTTTAGATTGTATGCTCAAGGAATTAAGGTGTTAAAAAGAACTCTCTTAAATCAGGCTCAAGGAAAATGAGTGTCCTTGTCATCTTCAACTATGTGGGCTCTTGTTCAAACTGCATTATTCCCATTTCATATTGGGGAACAAAAGTCTATAAAACCTAAGGCCCTAGATAGTCGGTGTGGGAAGGCTCATTAACTAGAGAAAATGGGGCAAACAGTCCTTTTGTAAAAGGACTCCTTAATGCTTTGTCTGAAAATTACCATATGATGCCTTGGGACTAAAACAACTTTAGACTCCATTCAGTGCTATGGAAAGCAGAATATGATAAGATCTGTGAACAACAGACTGAGATCTAGGCTGCAGTTGGCTGTAAGTCCCAGGCAATGTAAAACATCTGAAAGATCCATGAAAAGAACTCTGATTTATTACATTTAGTCTATGTGTTATGTGCCCTTGTAAATATAATTTATATGAGTGTCTGTTAATTGTTGTTTTATCTTTCTTTTTGTTTGATTTAATGTGTTTATTGCTAATCTATTAAGCATGCCTTTAATTTATTTTAATAGAAAAGAAACAGTAGATGGCCAGGCCATTCATAAATTTCCCCAGAGCAAACAGAATGTGGGGGTGAGGAGAGAGAATAAAATTCCCTAGACCAGTGGTCAGCAAACTCATTAGTCAACAGAGCCAAATATCAACAGTACAATGAATGAAATTTTTTTGAGAGCCAAAATTTTTAAACTTAAACTATATAGGTAGGTACATTGTTATTAACTTAATTAGGGTACTCCTAAGCTGGCCTTTGCTAAAAACTCAAGGGGCCAAAGAGCTGCATGTGTCTCTTGATCTGCAATTTGCTGATCATTGCCCTAGACCAGTGGTTCTCACCCTGTGGGTCGCGACCCCTTTGGGGGTCGAATGACCCTTTCACAGGGGTCGCTTAAGACTATTGGAAAACACTTATTTCCCATGGTCTTAGGAACCAACACACCACTCCTCGGTGTAGCAAAATGTAGCAATGTAGTTTACTGTTGTCATATTAAGACTGTTACCCATGCTATACCACGATTCAAGACAAAATTTCATTTATTTGTAATTAGAGATAAATATTTCACAATATATAATTACATATTGTTTTTGTGATTAATCCCTATGCTTTAATTATGTTCAATTTGTAACAACAAAATACATCCTGCATATCAGATATTCACATTACAGTTCATAACAGTAGCAAAATTACAGTTATGAAGTAGCAACAAAAATAATTTTATGGTTGGGGGTCACCACCACATGAGGAGCTGTCTTAAAGGGTCGCGGCATTAGGAAGGTTGAGAACCACTGCCCTAGACAAAGGGAGGTTACTAAAAAAAGGCTACCGCCCATTAATTACTAGGTCTCTTGGTGATCCTGTAAAATGGACAACCAGTCTCAGGAGCATTCTTAAAAGTCTCATTTTCACCATGGTTTTGTTTCCCAGTCTATTATTTGAAATTTGAATAAATAAGCCATTTCTCACAGTTTGGAGACTTCTGTGAGAGTTCTATGCCCATGAAGAGAAAAAGGCTAGTTTAAGAGGAAGGTGCCTCACCTGATTTTGGGTGGCCTCTTTGCCTAGGCCCCGTCTCTTCATGGATGCTATAGAACAGACAAAAATTTTAATTCAGCCTCTGTTTTTCTTTGAAAAATGGCAAAAATGACACAAGAAAAATATACAGACTCTGTATAGGCATCAAGACTAGTGTTTCCATAATAATGGACAGTTCTTGAATAATAATGGACTGCATTCCAAGGTTGCCTCCCAGGTCCCAAGGGCACTCCTATTTTTATAAAGGAAAATAAAATAAAATAAAATAAAGTAATACTTTAATTTTAAAGCCATTGAAAGTCAGTAAGTTATTTCTATTACAGAATTTGCCAAGAAAAATGCCTTGAGTAATAATAATTGATTTTAAAAATCTCAAAGTTTATAAGGCAAAAATATATAACTAAAATGAAGGGTATGTGATAAATCTTTTTCAGTGGTAATTATATATGCCTATACATAATCTTCCAAAGTTTTTGACAACTTAAAAGTTTTGGGACATTGCTTGATTAAATGATAAACATCTAAATATTCCAATAAGTTTTAAGTTTACCTGGTTTTAACTTTTACTACAGAAAATCTAAAAATATAGTTCTTAAAGGTGAAAATGTTCATAAATGTCCACCTAAGAAATTCCACCTGTTTACTTTCCATTATCATTGGAAAATTAAGGTTTAAATATTGTATGGTTTTAATAATAGAAGGCATGGACCTATATTTTAAAGGAAAAAGAAGAAAAAGGTCTGTGAAAATTGCTGAAGGTATATACAAGTTGATGACAGAAAGGAAGAATATTAGAGTAGAAATACATAATGGAAGGTCTAAGGCATGGTTATGCATTTTTTAAGTACATAGAAAGAAGGTTTGAAGGCTAATTTGAAAGTGTGAAATTTGAAGGTTGTGTATGTGATGAGAAGAAAAAGAGAAAGGTTGAAAGAAAAAAAATGAGTTCTAAAATTAACTATTTGCAAGTGTTGTAAAAGGGTCATAAATCTCAGGAAAGTTTAAACAAAGGCTAGATGACTAGTTCGGTTATAGCCTATAACGAACAGGTCCTTATCTCCCTGCCAAGAACATAGTAAATGGTTAATATAGAAAGGGAAGTGGTGGGAGGAGAAAAGAACAGGAAAAAAAAAAAGGCCTTTTACTCTTAAGCAGAAAAAGAAGAGGTTACAATCTCTAAACTTGGCAGGACAAGGTTGCTGGATACTTCTTAAGCTACACCAGAATATTCAGCAGTGGAATTTTAAGACAGGAGTATACATAATGCCTCAGACTGCTATCCAGCCTGCTCTTCAGATTATTCTTCATAATTCCAATGTATAAATTTGCTTACTTTACTTTTTCAATAAAGATACTGAAAGGAAATGGACTCCCCTCCATCTTGTCCTATAGGGGCTGGGACCCCTGCCTAAACCCCCTCCCTTTTCTGGGGGTGGCCACAGGTGTGCCAGCAATGTCTTAACTTCCCCGACCCCCACCTGAAAGGACCAATGAAGCTCCAGGGACACAGTTAAGGTCCTAATTAGGCTTAACCACAGAAAGACCCCAATTCAAGTGACCAATCTCTGTAACCCTCATCACTTTCCCAAGCCCCCTAATTATCCTACCCCATAAAACCTATAAAATGGTATAGTTTTAACTATAGCTCAAATAACTCTATTTATACTTTACGGGGAACTCTCAATAAGACAGTATTTGCCATCCCTTGTGGATTTGTTTCTTTTGTACTCATCTCAGGCCCCACCCAGATTCGCCTTAATATAATAAGCCATTTGTATGAGGCATCATGCACAGGCTGCACACTATCTCATTATATTAATTCTACATATCAAAAAGATTCCTCATGATTTTAAAACAACCTGCTTTCACTTAGGTTCCTACTGATCTAACCTTGGGAATCTCATCAAGCCTACCAACTGTTATATGACCTGGAAAAATCTTAAAAAGACAAAAAAAGATTTCTTGGAATGTTAATTGTAAGACTCTTTGCTCTAGTATTGTTATTTACTCTATAGGAATTGCTGCTTTGTCCATGGTACACACTGTTCAAACTTCTCAGTTTGTACAAGTTAAGGAAAGTGTAATAACTAAGATCTTGTCTATACAAAAAAAGAATTGACAGCCATTTTCAGATAGAATTATTGGCACTAAAATCTACAGTTTTATGGATGAGTGATAAAATCCATAGCTTAGAGCAAAGAATATCCTTAGTATCATTATAATTTTCCCTAGATTTGTGTTAATCCCAGGTCCCAGAAAATCAGAAACACCTATTAGAAAGGATATACTGGTAAGCCTAACCAATGGACACAGACACCAGAGGGGTGAGGGCATGAGTTGGGGGTGGGGGAGGAGAATGGGGCATAAGGACACATATGTAATACCTTAATCAATAAAGAAAAAAATGCATGATGCATCTCAAAAGACTTAACTTCAGTTGTAACATTGACTAGAGCAAAGGTGAGCCTGTTCCAGGTTTGAGAACACCAGTCTCCACTCAGTCCACAGGGACAGTGCCAACACACCAATTTTGTGGACATCTTGGGGGAAGATGCAGGGGCTTGTCAGTTAAACAAGTTGGTGGCAGGGTGCAATGTATGTGCTTTCGTTGGCATTACAGTCTTTACAGTGATCTTGCATTCCTTGAATCAATGAATGTTAGCACTTGGCTTCAGCATGTTGTCATCATTCAACACTTTTAGCTTTTCATACTTGGGTATGATGTTGGCAGTGAGTTTGTTGTATTGGCCTTTATTACGTTGAGTTGTGTTCCCTCTATACCCATTTTGCTGAGAGTTTTTATCATAAATGGATGCTGGATTTTGTCCAACACTTTTTATGCATCTATCAACATGATCACATGATTTTTATTCTTTATTTTGTTTTGTGATGTATCATGTACAAATCTTGCATCCCGAGAATAAATACCACTTGATCATGGTGTATGGTCTATTTAATGTATTGCTAAATTTGGTTTGCTAGTATTTTGTTGAGGATTTTTGCATTTATGTTCATTAGGGATACTGGCAGATCCTTTTCTTCTTTGTCTGAGTTTGCAATCAGGGTAATGCAGACCTCATAAAATGAGCTTGAGGGCCTTTTATTTTCCTTAATTTTTAGAAATAGTTTGAGAAAGATAAATGTTTATTATCCTTTGACTGTTTGGTGAAATTCACCTGTGAAGCTGTCTGGTCCAGAACATTTGTCTGTTGGAATTTTTTTTTATTACTGATTCAATTTCATTAATAGTAATTAGTCTGTTTAGATACTCTGTTCCTTCTTGATTCAGTCTTGGAAAATAATATGTTTCTAGAAATGTCACTATTTCCTCCAAATTGTCCAATAATTAGCATGTAATGATTTGTTTCCTTACAATCCTTGATATTTTTGTGGTGTTTTGTGTCACTTCTTTTTCATTTCTGGTTTCATTTATTTGGGTCCTCTCTTTTTCTTTCTTGATGAGTCATGATTAAAGGTTGATCAATCTGAGAAGAATGGTGACATAAGAGGTATCTTTGGCTCTCCTCCTGAAGCTTTAATAAGTTAATTAATTTTAACTCAACAAAGGATTTCCTGCTGAATAGAGGCACATCTGAGAGACCCATGCATGAAAGTATCTAAAGATGGGCAAATGGGAACAAATAGGAAGGTGACAATGGAGGACAATTCAGACTGCCATGAATGCAACCCTGCAGTCAGGAGCTAGCAGCTAGGTCAGCCTGGAGAGGGGATGAAGCTGGGGCTAGTAGGCACCTCCATTGGGCAGGAAGAAAAGAGTCTCAGTGGGCATTCTATCAGAGTAAGCAGTCTATCAGTGATTAAGCCAGCAGAGACAACTATGTAAGCACAGAACACAGGGGTTCTGCCACATGGTTGTTTGTGTTTGAGACAAAGAAATGAAACCAGAGATCTCTGCTACCCCTTGGACTCCCAAAACTTGTCTCCCATGTATAATCACAGTATCGAGGAAGCTCAGAGAAAAAAAAATCTCTAGAAAACAATCCTAATATATAAAAACCCTGGGTCTTAGTGAACAGTAATGACCAAGGCTTGACCAACGGAAGTCATTTCTGCAGTCAGCTCAATGCTGACTGCTTCCACTGTAGGCACCATGCCCCAGCACTGACTGCTGAGGTGGCTACAAATCAAGGCCAAAGAGAAGCCTGAAGAGAGAAGCAGGGACTAATCCATTGCCTCTGAGGCAGCTTTTGATCAGAACTTGCCTCTCTCTTTCTCTCCCAGTCTGGCCAGCAGCCATACCTCCATTTCTCTACAGACCTCCCCCAGGATGCTGATTGGCTCCACCTTTCTGATCTGGCCCCTGTTGATAGGCCCAGAAACGCTGACTGGCATAGGAACAAACCAATCAGAACCAAATGTGGGTGCTGTGGGGAGCCAATGGCTGCATAGGAGGTAGAGCTTCTGACACTGACTGGCATAGAAACAGACCAATCAGACCCAAATTGGCCAGCAGAGGAGGGCCGTTTGGGGCGAGATCAGGCCTTCAGGGGTGGGAAGTTGGGGGGTGAGATCAGGCCAGCAGGGGAGGGCCATTGGGGGCAACCAGGCAAGGAGGGGAGAAAAGTTAGGGTTGATCAGACTGGCAGGCAGGTGAGCAGTTAGGAGCCAGCAGTCCCAGATTGCGAGAGGGATGTTTGTGGGATGGGGCCTAAACTGGCAGTTGGACACCCCCCAACGGGTTCTCAATTGGAGAGGGTGCAGGTTGGGCTGAGGGAACCCCCCCTTCTATGCATGAATTTCATGCAATGAGCCTCTAGTGTGATATAAATGACAGAGAATTCAAGATTACAATTCTGAAAATACTCAACAAAATGCAAGAAAATATAGACAGAAAATTCAATGCACTCAGAAACCAATTTAATAAACAAAATGAGTACTTTACCAAAGAGATTGAAACTTTAAAAAAAGAACCAATCAGAAGTCTTAGAAACAAAGCATGCAATTAAGGAGATTAGGAGTGAACTACTGAACATAGGAAACAGCCAACCTGATAGAAGGAAAAAATAGTGACATTGAAGACAGTAACCTAGCAATGATGCAGAGCGAAGAGGAGAAAGACCTGAAGATAATAAAGTAAGATTTCTGTGATAACTATGTGACTCATCAGAAAAAGCAATATAAGAATAATGAGCATAAATAGTGATGACAATTCCCAAACCCATGTAAAGAACTAGATCTTCAAATCCAAAAAGTAAATAGGACACCTACTTATCTCAATCCAAAGAGGTTATCTCTAAGACACATTGTGTTAAAACTGTCAAAGAATGACCAATGAAAAATTCTCAAAGCAATTAGGAAGTGGCCTACCAAAGAAAAACAACCAGAATACCATCCAACTTCTTAGCAGAAACTCTACAAACCAGAAGAGAGTGGAACCAGATATTCAAACATCTGACAGAGAGAAATTAGCAGCCATAAATAATATAGCCAGCAAAATTATCCTTTAAATATGAAGGAGAAATAAAGACATTCTCAGACAGATAGAAGCTGAGGAGGGATTTTTATTACTAGAAAAACTATATTGCAGGGAATGCTCAAGGGAGTTATTGTACCTGAAAGAAAGAACATCAAGTTGCAACATTACAAATAAGATCACCAAAACACTTACAGCATAAACAGGGATAATTTGTGACAACAAGAATATAAAGGGGCAATGGGATAAAGGTATGAAATGGCAAAGAAGGATGGAGATCAGATGCACTCAAAAGAAAAAATAAACTACTGTAAATATGCAAATTTATTTTTCATAAACCTAATGATAACCACACACAAAACTAAGACTCATAGCTAAAAAATAAAAAGGAGGAAAGAAATACACCAAACAAAAACAATAGACAGGAACACAAAGAAAAAGAACCAATGGAGGCAAGGAACTATTAGAAAACAAAAGAAAAAAATGGATAAAAGAAATCCTCAGACATAAATAATTACCCTAAATGTAAATAGACTGACTTCACAAATAGAGTCACAGAGGAGCAGATTGGATTAAAAAATCCAAACATATGCTGTCTTCAAGAGACATGTCTAAAATGAAAAGACAGAAAAAATAAAAATAAAAATAAGTAAAATGAAAGACAAAGATAGATTAAAAGTGAAAAGTGGAAAATGATTCTCCAAGCAAATAACATTCACAGAAAAGCAGGTGTAGCCATATTTATATCTGACAAAACAGATTTCAAGAAAACAAAGGTAACAAGAGACAAAGATGGACATTTTATGATGATAAAAAGAACACTACATCAAGAAAGCATAGCACTTCTTAATAATATATATGCACTCAACCAGTGAGCACTGAAACATATAAAGCAACTACTCACAGAATGAAAGGGAGAAACAGATCAAAACACTATCATATTGGGGACCTTAATACTCTATTAACAGCTTTAGATAGATCATTAAACAGAAAATCAATAAAGAAATATCAGCCTAAATGACATACTAGGCCAGTGGTTCTCAACCTGTGGGTCACGACCCCTTTGGGGGGGTCGAACGACCCTTGCACAGGGATCGCGTAAGATCATCGGAAAATGCAGATATTTACATCACAATGCATAACAGTAGCAACATTTCATGGTTGGGGGGTCACCACCACATGAGGAACTGTATGCAACGGTCGCGGCCTTAGGAAGGTTGAGAACCACTGTACTAGACCAAATGGACATAACCGACATGTAGAGTGCCTTTCATCCCAGAGCATCAGATTATACATTCTTCTCCAGTGCACATGGAACCTTATCAAAAATAGATGGTATGTTGGGTCACAAATCATGTCAACAAATTCAAGAAGATTGAAATCATACCAAGCATATTCTCTGACCAGAATACCTTGAAATTAGAAATCAGTTGCAAAAAGGAGTAAAGAAACCCATAAATATGTAGAAATTAAACAACATACTACTGAAAAATGGCTGTGTCAAAGAAGAAATAAAAGATTAGATCTAAGGTATGTAAATACAAATGAGGATGACAATACAATATATCAAAACCTCTGGGATGCAGTGAAAGTAATAATAAGAGGGAAGTTATATCATTACAGGCCTATTTCAAGAAACAAGAGAAATCCAAAGTAAACAACCTATCATTACATCTTACAGTACTAGAAAAAAAGGAAAAAAGGCAACTCAAATTTATCAGAAGAAAGAAATTCACAAAAATTAGAGCAGAATTGAATGAAATAGAGAACAAAATATAAATACAACAGAGGGCTGGTTCTTTGAAAAGAATAAAATTGACAAGCCCTGGTTAAAGTCACTAAGGAAAAGAGAAAAAAGATCCATTAACAAAATCAGAAATGAAATAGAAGTCACCACAGACATCACAGATATACAAAGAATCATACTAGAATACTAAGAAGGACTATATGCCACCAAATTCAATTACCCAGAAGAAATGGATAAGTTGGTACAAATATGTCACCTTTCTAGATTCAATCAGGAAGAACTGGAAAATCTAAATAGGTTGATTAGCAGTGAGGAAATTGAAACAACTATCAAAAACCTCCCAAAAACTAAAGTCTAGGACCAGATGGCTTGACCAGTGAATTCTACCAAACGTTCAAAGATTTCAAATCTATCCTTCTCAAACTCTTCCAAAATATTGAAGAAGATGCAATACTTCCTAATACATTTTATGAGAGCAACATAATCCAAATACCAAAACCTGGAAAAAATAACACAAAAAAGAAAACTACAGACCAATATCTCTGATGAATACAGATGCAAATACTAGTAAATCAAATATGAGAATACATTAAAAATAATACATCATGATCAAGTGGGGTTCATTCTAGAGGCACAAGGATGGTTCAACATAAGCAAATTGATCAATGCAATATACCAATCAACAAAAGAAAGGATAAAAATAATATGATCTTATCAATTGATGCAGAAATAGCATTTAATAACATACTACATCCATTTATGATTAAAACACTCAATAAAATAGGAATAGAAGGAAAGTACCTAAACCTAATAAAGGCCATAAATGATAAACGCTCAGCCAATATTATACTCAATGGCAAAAAACTGAAAGCTTTGCCTTTAAAATCAGGAACAAGATAAAGATGCCCACTCTCACTACTCTTATTCAACATTGTGCTATAAGTCCTAGTCAGAGCAATAAGGCAAGAGAAAGAAATAAAAGGGGTCTAAATTGGGAAGGAAAAAGTAAAACTGTCAATTTTTTATTTTTTCAGAAGACATGATTCTTTACATACGAAACCCTACAGACTCTACCAAAAATAAAAAAATAAAAAACAACTATTAGAAACAATAAACAAATACAGTAATGTATAAAAATCCACTGCCTTTGAAGCTTCAGAAAAAGGATTGAAAAAAAAACAATTCCTTTTGCAATTGCAACCAAAAGAATAAAATGCCTAAGAATAAACTTGACAAAGGATATGGAAGCCCTATATACTGAAAACTACAAAGCATTTGTAAAAGAGATTCAAAAAGACAAAACAAAATTGGAAAAATATCCTGTATTTATCAATTGGAAGAATCTGCCAGAAGCCAATTCCTACATGCCTTAATTACAACAGTTTTATCAAAAGGTTGATGAAACTTGGGGGCTCAACAAGGGCTGACTCACATATGTAATCACCTGTTGGAACTGCTGAAAAGGCATTTCCCCCAAACCTGAATAGGATGATTGTTTGCTGCCAGACAGCTCAGGGCATCTTAATCTACATGTTATTGCCTCCTATTGGCCCAACACCTGAACAACTGTAGGCTATTCCCCAATCTGACAATGCTTCTGTAAACTCTACCCTTTGAAATGTATTATCTCCACCTTGCCTTCGGATAAATTATGTTAATAAAAAGCAGGGATCCTGAGACAAGGAACTAAGAACTAAGAACTTGGAACTTTAGCTCTTTAGCAGAAGATCCTCTGACCCCCAATGTCTTTCAAAATTATCTTTCATCTTTGGACTCTTATTTAATCTATGCACAGCCTTTCTCCAGATTGCTGAACCTTTCTTAATGCTGGAACAAGAACCCCAGCATTAATCACATCCCAAACTAGGGCTTCCTGAACCCTTTTAACACCAACATTAATGGTGCACTTCTGGAGAAAAAAGGATTCACCTGAGTGAAAACAATAACAGCGATGGTAGCAAGATTAGAACTGTGCATAGAGTCCATGTTAGCTCAGAAGCCCACCGATCTGCAAGTGCATGAGTTATACTTTGTGTTTAAGTCAGATTATAATGAGGAAAAATTTGGTTAGAAGGCAAAATTATAAAGAAAATTGAATATCGAAAGGTATTTTCTAAAACCAGGCTGAAAAAAGAGTGCCGTGGTTATCTTTAATGTGGTTCCTTGTACAAATCATAAAAAAGACTAATTTGTTTTGAGGATCAAAAATCTGTAATTTCTCAAAAGCCACCATATCCTCCATTTCTGATCTCAACAGTGACAAGAGAGGGCAGAGCTATCAGTTCTCCCCCAAAAAGACTACTTAAAGCTTTCTTTAAAAATTATAGAACTCAATGGGAAATGCAAAATTTGGCCAAGGTCACCTTGGGTGCCAGTTATTATTTTGGAAAGCGAAATAAGAAAAAATTTTAAATCTGTCTTTATCTATTAAGCATGCCTTTAAATGCAGCCAGGTCTGTTATTGAAGCTTCCCCCAAAGCAAGCAGGATGTGGGGGAAGGGAGACATGTGGAGATCCAATATGGACATCCACTCTCCCAGTATGATAATTTAAAGTCTCCTTCTCACCATAAACATTTAGAAATGTATCTGGGATTTCTGAGCACATAAAGAGAGAAGCTAGCTTAAAACAAACGTGTGCAACTGTCCAATTTTTGGATATTTAGATAGGATTCTAAGCTTAAATCTCTCTTTGTGATGGCATAAAAATAACCCTAAGACTGTTTTTTCCTCAGAAAGATGACAGATTTGACCCAGGGAAAAAAGATACAAACTGGTTCCAGCAATAGGATTGGTATTTCCATAATAATAAAAATAAAATAAAATAAAATGCTAATGAAGGGTGTTCAAAAGTTAAACTTAAGGCCTCTAAGAAAATCAGTAAGTTGTCTCTATTATAGAACTTTTCCAAAAAAAATGCCTTAAAAGTTAGAGTTGGATTTGAATCTCAAAAAATTGTTGGAAAATATAAAGATCTAAGTAGCCCAGATAAAAGCTACCTGTACCTTCCTAATGGAGGAAGGGGCTAGTCAGCAGAACACGTAGGCCAGTTTCCCACCAGCAGCCATCTTTAAGAAATGTGACAGAGAGAATCCAAGATGGCGGCATAGGTAAACACCTACACTGCTGCCTCGCACAACAATTTCAAAACAACAACTAAAAGACAGAACGGACATCATCCAGAACCACAGGAAAGCTGGCTGAGTGGAAGTTCTACAACTAGAGGGAAAGAGAGGGGCTCATGGAAACCCAGAGGAGCTGCAAAAAGCTGAGGTATGGAGACTCGCGCGTGGAGAGAGCGGGTGCCGGAGTATCTGGCTGGCTTCCTCTGGCGGGAGGGAAACGGAGACTCTCAGAGGCATTGAACCCCTTATATTACAACACTAAACCCCAGATCCAGCCGAACTCATACAGGGGGAGTTTGGACTGTGAAAAGGGAGAAGTGCACGGAAATTTAGGGGAGTCGCAAAAGATCAAAGGCCTGGTGATGCGCACGGCACTGCGCACACGACAGATTGGTGATTGTGCCGCTGGCTTTCGCGAGTGAGCGGGAGATAGACCCTACCAACTGTGCCACTTCTAACTTCACTAAACCCCAGTTTTGGGCAAAACCCTGGGGACCCAGACTCGTGTGGCCCCATAGCACAGGGGAGCCAGAAAGGCAGCAGTCTAGAGGCACTGCGAGAGATAGCAAGCGCATGTACAGGGACCTCTCCAGCGACTACCAGTCACGTGAGACTCAGGGGTCGTGGAGGGCGGCCTGACTGGAAGGCAAGGCGGTCCCTTAAGCCCTGAAACTCCACCCATCCCAAGCTCAAGAGAGGCTTTTGTGGTTTTTCAAGTCTGTTATCATAAGGCTGGATCCAACACAGAAGTTCTCCTGGCATAGTGAAAATGCCAAGACAAGGGAAGGGATCACAAACAAAAGAAATGGAGGGGGAAAAAAATGACTGGATATAGAGTTCAAAACCATGCTCATAAGGTTTTTCAAGAATATGCTAGAAAAGTTGGATAAATTTAGCAAGCCCTAGAGGAGATGCAAAAGGACCAACTAGAGATGCAAAGGATCCAACTAGAGATGATAAAAGACCAAATAGAAATTAAACATACACTGACTGAAAAAAAAATTATACAGAGACCTAACAACAGACTAGCAGAAGGCAAGAATCAAGTCAAAAATTTGAAATATAAAGAATCAGAAAACACTCAACTGGAAAAGCAAGAAGAGAAAAGAATCCAAAAATGTGAAGATAATGTAAGGAGCCTCTGGAACAGCTTCAAGCATACCAACATCAGAATTGTGGGGGTGCCAGAAGAGAGAGAGCAAGATACTGAAAACCTATTTAAAGAAATAATGACTGAAAACTTACCACATCTGATAAAATAAATAGACTTACAAGTCCTGGAAGCACACAGAATCCCATATAAAAGGAATCCAAAGAGGACTACACCAAGACACATCATCATTAAAATACCCAAATAGACTTACAAGTCCTGGAAGCACACAGAACCCCATATAAAAGGAATCCAAAGAGGACTACACCAAGACACATCATCATTTCGAGAGTGAGCTGGAGACAGACCCTCCCAACTGTGCCACTTCTAACTTCACAAAACCCCAGTTTTGGGCAAAAAGAAAATATAAAAAGCAGCAAGAGAAAAACAATTAATTATCTACAAGGGAGCACCCATACTACTGTCAGCTGATTTCTCAACAGAAACGATGCAGGCCAGACGGGAGTGGCAAAAAATATTCAACGTGATGAATAGCAAGAACAAACAACCAAGAATATTCTATCCACCAAAGCTAACATTCAGAATAGAAGGGCAGATAAAGAGCTTCAC
Source organism: Lasiurus cinereus (assembly GCA_011751065.1). Classification (NCBI taxonomy): domain Eukaryota; kingdom Metazoa; phylum Chordata; class Mammalia; order Chiroptera; family Vespertilionidae; genus Lasiurus; species Lasiurus cinereus. Next base: position 62,269,985 of record JAAGEH010000286.1, read on the forward strand.
AGAGAAGAAAAAGCTAAAGGAGTTCATCAACTCCAAACCAGTATTATATGAAATGCTGAAAGATACTCTTCTTGAAGAGGAAGAAGAAAAAGGTAAAAGCCAAAAAATTATGAACAACAAATACATATCTATCAACAAGTGAATCTAAAAATTAAATCAGATAAAAAAGTTTGGAAGTGGAGGGGGAAAGAGAGCGGCTGAGAGTTGCATTGGGAGTGTTTGTTGGCAAGCTAGGAGTCAGTTGTCCTCCAGGGGAAGGCGGGGAACTGCTGAAGGGGGCTCTCCCGGCCAGGCAGCCCCACTGCCACGGGGTTTTTGTCCGCCGGAGCCACCAGCGTGAACGCGGAGCCCGAGCCATCTTGCAGTGGGAAGTGGATGGCTGCAGCGGTCTGAAGCCTTCGGCCGGGCACCCATCAAACAGCCAGGGACCTGGGGACCCAGAACGCCACTCTCCAATCGGCGCAGACACGCGGAGGAACCAGAGATCCATAGAGCACACGGAAAGTGCCTTGTGTGCTGTACCTGGTTGTGTTCTAGTTTGTGCCTTTCAATCAATGTAGGAGAGAGAACTACATAACCAGATACCCAGAGAAGAAAGACCATGGGCAGAAAAAGAAACAACCCACAAAAGACAGAAAGGCAGGTTTCACCAGAAAAGGAAGTAAACGAAATAGAACCACAAATAAGCCTACCAGAGAAAGAGTTCAGAGAAATGATCATAATGTGGTTGAAAAGAATGGAAGACAAATTTGACAATATGAGTAAGAGCCAAGAGGAAATGAAGAAGAACCTAGAGGAGGTGAAGAAGCATCAAGAAGAAATGCAGAAGAACCTAGAGGAGGTGCAGAATAAACAAGAAGAAATGAATAATGACATCACTGCTATAAAGAACTCAATAGAAAGCATCAAAAGTAGACTAGAAGAAGCAGAGGACCGCATCAGTGAGCTAGAAGACACGGTAGGAAAAAATACCCAAGTACAGCAGCTTCTAGAAAAAAAAGTTAAAAAGCAAGAGGAGAGTCTAAGGGAACTTTGGGATAACATGAAACAAAATAACATCCACATAATTGGGGTTCCAGAAAGAGTGGAAACTGAACAAGGATTAGAGAACGTGTTTGAAGAAATAATGACAGAAAATTTCCCCAATATAGAAAAGAAAAAACCCACACAAATCCAAGAAGCTCACAGAGTCCCAAGCAAAATGAACCCCAACAAACCAACACCGAGGCACATTATAATTAAATTGGCAAACACTGACGACAGAGTAAGAATCTTAAAAGCAGCCAGAGAGAAACAGAAAGTTACCTACAAAAGAACCCCCATAAGACTAGTTACTGACTTCTCAACAGAAACTCGTCAGGCCAGAAGGGAATGGAATGAAATATACAAAGTCATGCAAAGGAAGGGTCTGAATCCAAGAATACTGTACCCTGCAAGACTCTCAATCAAAATTGAAGGTGAAATCAAAAGCTTCACAGACAAAAAAGGACTAAGGGAATATATTACCACCAAACCAGCAATGCAAAAAATGTTAAAAGGTCTGCTGTAATAAAAAGAAAGAGGAAGCGAAGAAGGAACTCGGGGGTAAGGACTAAAAATGGCAACAGATAAGTACTTATCAATAATCACTTTAATTGTAAACAGATTAAATGCTCCAATCAAAAGACATAGGGTAACCGATTGGATAAGAAAACATGATCCATATATCTGCTGTCTGCAAGAAACCCACCTTAGAAAAGAGATGCACACAGATTGAGGGTGAAGGGATGGAACATGGTATATCAGGCAAATGGAAATGAAAAAAAAGCTGGGGTTGAAATACTTATATCTGACAAATTAGATCTCAAAGTGAAGGACATAACAAGAGATAAAGAAGGCCACTTCATAATTCTAAAGGGAACAATCCAACAAGAAGAAATAACTCTGGTAAACATATATGCACCCAATATAGGAGCACCTAAATACATTAAAAAAAAAAAAACTCTTGGAGGATACTAAGGGAGAGATTGACAGCAATACAATCATAGTAGAAGACTTTAATACCCCACTGTTACCATTGGACAAATCCTCTAAACAAAAAATCAGCAAAGAAACATCAATCCTAAATGACTCACTAGACCAGATGGAATTAATTGACATCTTCAGAACATTTCACCCCAAAGCCACAGAATATACATCCTTCTCCAGTGCACATGGGTCATTTTCAAAGATAGATCATATGTTGGGTCATAAGAAAAGTCTCTTCAAATTCAAGAAGATAGAAATCATATCAAGCATTTTCTCAGACCACAGTGGCATAAAACTGGAAATCAACTATAATAAAATCAATAGAAAGAAATCATACACATGGAGACTAAACAGCATGCTATTAAACAATGACTGGGTAACCAGAGAGATCAAGGAAGAAATAAAAAACATCATGGCAACAAATGACAATGACAACACAACAATCCAAAATTTATGGGACACAGTGAAAGCAGTCTTGAGAGGGAAGTTCATAGCCCTACAAGCCTTCTGCAAAAAAACAAGAAACAATGGTAATAAATCACCTAAACCTACAACTCAAAGAGCTAGAACGTGAGCAAGAAGAAAAGCCCAGTGTAATCAGAAGGAAGGAAATAGTGAGGATCAGAGCAGAGATAAACAACTTGGAGACCAAAGAAACAATTCAAAAAATCAACAAAACAAAGAGCTGGTTCTTTGAAAGGATAAACAAGTTTGATGGACCCCTAGCCAGGCTCACCAAGAAGCAAAGAGAGAAGACCCAAATAAACAAAATCAGAAATGAAAGAGGAGAAATAACAACAGACCCTGTGGAAATACAAAGGATTGTTAAAAAATACTATGAACAACTTTATTCCAACAAATTGGACAACCTGCAAGAAATGGACATTTTCCTAGAAAAATATAACCTCCCAAAACTCAATGAGGAGGAAGCCAAACATCTCAATAGTCCAATAACTATGGAAGAAATTGAAGCAGTCATCAAAAAGCTTCCAGCAAATAAAAGCCCGGGTCCAGATGGCTACACAGGAGAGTTTTACCAAACATTCAAGGAAGAATTAAAACCTATCCTCCTTAGACTGTTCAAAAACATTCAAGAAGAAGGAATACTACCAAACACCTTCTATGAAGCCAGCATCACCTTAATACCAAAACCAGATAAAGACAACACAATGAAAGAGAATTATAGGCCAATATCTCTCATGAACATAGATGCCAAAATCCTCAACAAAATTCTAGCAAACCGGATCCAGCAGTACATCAAAAAGATCATACACCATGACCAAGCAGGATTCATCTCAGGAATGCTGGGATGGTTCAATATCCACAAATCAATAAATGTGATACATCACATAAACAAATTGAGAGATAAAAATCACATAGTCATATCAATTGATGCAGAAAAAGCATTTGACAAAATCCAACATCCTTCTTGATAAAAACTCTCAGCAAAGTGGGAATAGAAGGATCATACCTCAACATCATAAAAGCCATATATGATAAACCCACAGCTAACATCATACTCAATGGGCAAAAACTAAAACCATTTCCCCTAAGAACAGGAACAAGACAGGGATGCCCACTCTCACCTCTCCTGTTCGACATAGTATTGGAAGTATTAGCCATTGCAATTAGACAACAAGAAGAAATAAAAGGCATCCAAATTGGAACAGAAGAAGTAAAGCTGTCCTTATTTGCAGATGACCTGATATTGTACATAAAATACCCAAAGGACTCCATTCCAAAACTAACTGACTTAATTAATGAATTCGGCAATGTAGCAGGATACAAAATTAATGCTAAGAAGTTTGTGGCATTTCTATACACTAACAGTGAAATTATAGAAAGAGAAACTAAAAAAGCAATCCCATTTACCATCGCACCAAAAAAATTAAGATACCTAGGAATAAACCTAACTAAAGAGGTAAAAGACCTTTATGCAGAAAACTACAGGACACTGAAAAAAGAGATAGAGGAAGATATTAACAGATGGAAGAGCATACCATGCTCATGGATTGGGAGAATCAACATCATTAAAATGTCCATACTACCCAAAGCAATCTACAGATTCAACGCACTACCCATTAAAATACCAACGACATTTTTCACAGACCTACAAAGAATTATTCATAGATTCATCTGGAACAAAAAAAGACCATGGATAGCTACAGCAATTCTGAGAAGGAAGAATAAAGTAGGTGGGATCTCAATACCAGACTTCAAGGTATACTACAAAGCAACTGTTCTCAAAACAGCCTGGTACTGGCACAAGAACAGACATATAGATCAATGGAATAGAATAGAGAACCCAGATATCCACCCAAACCACTATGCTCAATTAATATTTGACAAAGGAGGCATGAACATTCAATGGAGCCAAGATAGCCTCTTCAATAAATGGTGGGAAAATTGGACAGATACATGCAAAAAATTGAAACTGGACCACCAACTTACACCAAATACAAAAATAAACTCAAAATGGATACAGGACTTAAACATTAGAAGGGAAACCATAAAAATACTAGAGGAATCCACAGGCAGCACAATCTCAGATATATGCCAAAAGAACTTCTTCACTGATACTGCTCCAAAGGCAATGGAAGCTAAAGAAAAAATAAACAAATGGGACTACATCAAAATAAAAAGCTTTTGCACAGCAAAAGAAACCATCAACAAAACAACAAGAAAGATCAATGCATGGGAGAACATATTTGTAAATGCTATCACTGATAAAGGTTTAATCTCCAAAATCTACAGCCAACTTATACAACTTAATAAAAGGAAGATGAAGGATCCATTAAAGAAATGGGCAATGGACCTAAATAGAACCTTTTCAAAAGACGACAGAAGGAAGGCCAAGAGACACATGAAAACATGTTCAAAGTCATTAATCATCCGAGAGATGCAAATCAAAACGACAATGCGATACCATCTTACACCTGTCAGAATGGCAATCATCAACAAATCAACAAACGACAAGTGTTGGTGAGGATGCGGAGAAAAAGGAACCCTTGTGCACTGTTGGTGGAAATGCAGACTGGTGCAGCCACTGTGGAGAACAGTTTGGAGTTTCCTCAAAAAACTAAAAATGGATCTCCCATTTGACCCTATAATCCCACTCTTAGGAATTTATCCTAAGAAATTGCAAACACCAATCAAAAGGATTTATGCACCCCTATGTTCATAGCAGCACAATTTACAATAGCCACAATTTGGAAACAGCCTAGGTGCGCAACAGCAGGTGAGTGGATGAGAAAACTGTGGTACATCTACACAATGGAATTCTATGCTGCCATTAAAAGGAAGGAATTCTTACCATTTGCAACAACCTGGTTGGAACTGGAGAGCCTTATGCTTAGTGAAATAAGCCAGTCAATGAAGGAGAAGCATCACATGATCGCACTCATTGGGGGATAATAAAGAACATTATAAACTGATGAACAAAAGGATAGATACAGAGGCAGTAAAGCTTCAAACAGACTGTGAAATTACAGCAGGAAGATTAAAGTTAGGTGAGGTAGATAAGAGATCAATCAAAGGACTTGTTTGCATGCATGTAAGCATAACCAATGAACATAAACACTGGGGGATTGGGGTATGCCTGGGAGGGAGGGGGGGCAATGGGGAGATATGTATAAAAAATTAATAAAAATTAAAAAATAAATAAATAAAAAGAAAAAAAAAGAAAAATTAGATCAACAGAATAAATTGGTGGATATACTAGAATCAGGAGCACAGAAATGGAGTGGACTGATAATTCTCAGGAGGAAAGAGGGGCACTGGGTACAGGGAGAGACTGGCCAAAAATCATACACCTATGGACTCATCAATTGGGGGGAAAGGAAAGGGAGAGGTGGGAGCGGGGTGGAGGGGAGTTATGGAGGGGAAAAAAGAGAGACAAATGTAATAATCTGAATAATAAAGATTTAATTTAAAAAAGGAAGAAAAATATCCTAGGGTGAGGATTAAAATAATAAATAAAAATAAATAAATAAATAAATAAATATCTTTAAAAAAAAGAAAGAAACCCACATCTGAAACCTATATGATCCTATTAACCAATGTCACCCTAATAAATTTTAATTTTTTTTAAAAAAAGTGTTTAACAATATTGATTATCTTTTTTAAAAAATAGCTCTTGGTTTCATTGCCATTTTATTTTTTTTCAGATTCAAATTCATTTATTTCCACTGTGATCTTTATTATTTCCTTCCTTCTGTTCACTTCAGCTTTCTCTCCTCTATCTTTTTAAATTTAATTTATTAGGATAACATTGATTCACAAAACCATTTCAAAGGTTTCAAGTATACAACTCAACAAAACATCATCTGCATAGAGCATTGTGCTCCCACTACCCATGTGAAGTTCTTCTCATCCCATTTCCCTTGCCTCCTTTATCCACCTCCATCTACCTGTCACCCTCCTTTACCCGTCTATCAACACACTGTTGTCTGTGTCTATACTAGTAAAATATATATATTTTTTATCTGGTCCCCAACCCATCTCCCCTCTCACAGCTTAGTCTGTTCCATACCTTCATACTTCTGCGTCTATTTTGTTCATCAGTTTATTTTGTTCATTAGATTCCACATATAGTAAGTAAGATCCTATGGTATTTGTTGCCAGAAACCAAACATTGTCTCACTAATAGAAAGATGTGGACAAGAGATCAGAATGCTGGTCAACCTTAATTGCTCTGAAAGGGCAGAGCTAATCACTCACTGTTTAGTTGAAACATTGTTAGGTGAAGCAGCCTCTTACCTGTTTGTTTCATGTTAATTTCTCTTCTTGTAATTTCATGCCTAAAGACTATGGGTGTGTCCCAAAGTCTTAATAAAAGGGAGAAAAAGGCTAGAGCAAGAGGTAGTCTTTTCCACTAGAGGAAGGCTCTCGTCTGGACCCCCAATATCACCAAATTAATATTCTTCTAGTCTCTCTTTTTGCATGCAGCCTCCTCTAGAACCCGAACCCTGAAATGGGAACCCAGAACCACAAGGGACTTGGAAAGAGGTTCCCACAATTTGTTTTTCTCTGTTTGGGTTATTTCACTAAGCACAATACTCTCCAGGTTCATCCATCATGAGGAAAAAGGTAAGATTTCCTTTTTTATGGCTGTGTAGTATTCTATTGTGTTCATGTATCACAGCTTTTTAATCCACTCAGTTACTGATGGGCTCTTGGACTGTTTCCAGATTATAGTTACTGGTAATAATGCTGTTATGGGGTGCATATAGTCTTTCAGATTGGTGTTTTGGGATTCTTAGGATATATTCCCAGAAGTGGGATCACTGGATCAAAAGACAATTCCATTTTTAATTATTTGAAGAAACTCCATAGTGTTTTCCACAGTGGTAGCACCAGTCTGCATTCCCACCAACAGTGCACAAGGCTCCTTTTCTCCACATCCCTGACTTGTTGTTTGTTATTTTGTTGTTGAGTGCCATTCTGACAAGTGTGAAGAGGTATTTCATTATGATTTTAATTTGCATTTCTCTGATTATTAGTGATGTCGAGCATTTTTTCATATATCTATTGACCATCTGTATGTCCACTTTGGAGAAGGGTCTATTCAGGTACTTAGCTCATTTTTTAATTGGATTCTTTGTCTTCCTGGTGTTGAGTTGTCTAAGTTCTTTATATATTTTGGAACTTAACCCCGTATCAGATGTATCACTGGCAAATATATACTCCCATGCAGTGGGTTTTCTTTTCATTTTGTTGATGGTTTCTTTTGCTGTGCAAAAGCTTTTTAGTTTGATGTCATCCACTTTATTTAATTTTTCTCTTTATTTCCCTTGCCCGAGGAGATATATTGGCAAAAACTTTGAAACAAGAGATGTCTGAGATTTTACTGTCTGTGTTTACTTTTAGGATTTTTTTGTTTTCCCAATTTAAATATAAGTCAAAAATAGACTTATTCTTGTGTATAGTGTAAGTTGATAGTCTTTATCTTTTTTTTGCATATACCTGTACAAATTTTCCAACATCATTTATTGAAGAGATGTGTTTTACTCCATTGTATGCTCTTGCCTCCTATGTCAAATATCAATTGACCATAAAGATGTGGATTTATTTCTGTGTTCTATGTTCTATTCCATTGATCTGATCTGTATGCCTGTTCTTATGTCAATACCATGCTGTTTTGATTACTATAGCTTTGTAGTATATTTTGCTCTCATGTAGTAATATACCTACAACTTTGTTTTTTTCTCTATTTCAGCTTTTTTGTTGTTGTTCTTTTTCTAGTTCCTTAGGTATAAGGTTAGATTGAGCTTTTTCTGGTTTCTTGAGGTATGCTTGCATGCTATGAATTTCCCTCTTGGGACTGCTTTCTCTGTGCCCCATTTTAGGTTTTATTTTTTATTTCTCTCAAGGTATCTTGTGATTTCTTCCTTGATCTAATTATTAACCCATTCATTTTTTTTAGTAGCATGTTATTTAGCCCAAGGTGTTTGTGTATTTTTCAATTTTCTTCTTGTAATTCTATGATTTCAACCTTTAAATTTATTGATATTTGCTTTGTGGACTAACATGTTGGCTATCCTGGAAAAATGTTCTATGTGCACTTGAAAAGACTATTTATTCTGCTGCTTTTGGGTGAAATGCTCTAAAAAATATCAATTAATTCTATTTGTTACTTAAGACTGTTTTTTTTCTTATTGATTTTCTGTCTGGATGATCTGTCCATTTATGTCAATAGGGTATTACATTTCCCTACTATTATTGTCTTACTGCTGATTTTTTTATATTTCTATCAACATTTGCTTCATAATTTAGTTGCTCATGCACTGGGTGTACAAATGTATTTAAAGTTATATTCTCTTGATGCATATTTCTTTTATAATTATAAAATCCTTTTTCTTTATCTCTTGTTACAGACTTTGCTAAAAATCTATTTTCTCTGTTAACAGTATTGCTATCCCTGTTTTTATGGTTAGCATTTGCATAAAATATTTTTTCCAATCTTTTAATTTCTGTCTGTGTGTGACTTAATTTGAAGTGGGTCTCTTTGAGACAGCATAAGTAGAGATTTTTTTCTTGTCCATGTTATCACCCTAGCCTTTTTTAGCCCATTTTTATTTGATGTAATTAAAGGCATGTAATTATTGTGATTTTATTAATTTTTTCTGATGATTTTTGCAGTTCTCTGTTCCTTTCATATTCTCTTGCTCTCTTCTTTAAGTCAAAAAAAGAATAAAAAATATGGCCAAAACTGATTTGGTTCAGTGGATAGAGCGTCAGCCTGCAGACTGGAAAGGTCCCAGGTTCGATTCCGGTCAAGGTCATGTACCTTGGTTGCGGGCACATCCCCACTAGGAGGTGTGCAGGAGGCAGCTGATCGATGTTTCTTGCACATCAATGTTTCTAATGAGATTCTCTACCCCTCTCCCTTCCTCTCTGTAAAAAATCAATAAAAAGTATTTTTAAAGAAATATGAATAAGAGACAAGGCCAGTGTTGCTGAGTGGTTAGAGTGTCAGACCACATACCAAAGGTTGCAGGTTCAATTTCTGGTCAAGGACACATACAAAATCTCATGAACAAAATAAACTTATGAATATATATATATATATATATATATATATGTTATCCTTATCCAAAAATATTTTTTCCATTGCTTTTTAGATAGAGTGGAAGGGAGGGATGGAGGGTAGAGGTAGAGAGAGAGAAAAAGAGAGAGAGAGAGAGAGAGAGATCAATGTGAGAGTGACACATTGATTGGTTGCCTCCTGCACACACCCCAACCAGAATCAGGGATTGTATCTGCAACCCAGGTATGTGCCCTTGACTGGAAATTAAACCTGCAACCTTTCAGTTCATGGACTGACACTCTAACCACAGAACAACAGTGGCCAGGACTCTTATTCATGTTTTTTATGTGTTCTTTTTTACTTAAAGAAATCCCATGAACATTTCTTACAGCACTGGTCTGGCAGTGGTGAACTTTTATTATTAACTCTTTATCTCTCCTTCAATTTAATTTTTATTTATTTATTCATTTTTGTTTTTATATTCATATATTTCTTTTTTAAAGTGATTTATTTATTTATTTTGGGAGCATATAACATTTTCTTAGTTCAGGTGTACAAAATAATGATTCAATATTCATTTACATTGCAAAATAATCACCACATAAGTCTAGTATCCATCTCTATACATCATTACATGTTTTGCTTGTGATGAGAACATTTAAGATGTATTCTCTTAGCAACTTTCAAATATACAATACAGTATTATGAACTGTAGTCATCATGTTGTACCTTATATCACTATGGCTTATTTATTTTGTAATTGGAAGTTTGTATCTTTTGACGCCCTTTGCTCATTTTGTCTACTCCTGAATCACTGTCTCTGGCAACCGCCTATCTGTTTTCTGACTCCATGAGTTCTGTTTTCATTTAGATTCCACATATAAGTGAGGTAATATGTAACACTTTCAATAATAAAGACAAATTTTAAAAGAGTAAACAATAATAAAATAATTTTAAAATATTATGTGACACAGAAAAATGTTTTACACCATAGGTGAAGACCAACAATGGCCATTATTCATGCTTCCTTTAAAAAAAATTAAATTCTTTATTGTTTATTGTTTAAAATATTACATTCATCTCCTTGCCTCCCCCCAATAACTTCTCCCCAGCTGTTCCCATCCCCCAACAGATCCTATCATCCCCCTACTATCTGTGTCCATTGATTATGTTCATATTCATGCATTCAAGTCCTTTGGTTAATCTCCTACCCCTTCACACCACCTTCCTTCTTAAGTTGGATGGTCTATTTCATGCTTCTGGCTCTATTTTTATTCATCAGTTTAAGTTGTTCATTACATTCCACAAATGAGTGAGGTTATGTGATATTTATCTTTCTCCAACTGGCTTATTTTGCTTAGCATAATGCTCTCCATTTCCACACAAGCTGTGGCAAATGGTAAGAGTTCCTTCTTTTTTACAGCAGCATAGTATTCCATTGTGTAGATGAACCACAGCTTTTTAATCGACTCATCTGCTGATAGGCACTTAGGCTGTTTCCAAATCTTTACCTATTATAAATTGTGCTGCTAACCAGTGTACTTCAATTTATTTATTTATTTATTTATTTATTTATTTATTTATTTATTTATGTTAATAAATCTTTATTGTTCATATTATTATAATTGTTACTCTTTTTCCCCATATCTCCTCTCCACTTGGTTTCCAACCCACGCTCTACCCTTACCTCCCCCCACATTGTTCTCATCCATAGGTGCATGATTTTTGTCCAGTCTCTCCCTGCACACCCCATCACCTTTTTCCCCCTGAAATTATCAGTCCAATCGCTTTCTATGCCCCTAATTCTATTATATTCACCAGTTTATTCTGTTCATCAGATTTTCAATTGACTTGAATTTTGGATTCACTTTTTGATAGATATATATTTGTTGTTCATAATTTTTATCTTTACCGTTTTCTTCTACCTCTTCTTAAATAATACCATTCAGCATTTCATATAATATTGGTTTGGTGTTGAAGAACTCCTTTAGTTTTTTCTTATCTGTGAAACTTTTTATCTGCCCATCAATTCTGAATGATAGCTTTGCTGGGTAAAGTAATCTTGGTTGTAGGTTCTTGCTATCCATTACTTTCAATATTTCTTGCCACTCCCATCTGGCCTGCATAGTTTCTGTTGAGAAATCAGCTGACAATCATATGGGTGTTCCCTTGTAGGTAATTACCTGTTTTTCTCTTGCTGCTTTTAATAGTCTCTCTTTGTCTTTTGCTCTTGGTATTTTAATTATGATATGTCTTGGTGTGGTCCTCTTTGGATTCCTTTTGTTTGGGGTTCTGTGCACTTCCTGGACTTGTAAGTCTATTTCTTTCACCAGGTGGGGGAAGTTTCCAGTCATTATTTCTTCAAATAGGTTTTCAGTATCTTGCTCTCTCTCTTCTTCTGGCACCCCCATAATTCTGATGTTGGTATGCTTGAAGTTGTCCTAGACCTAGAGGCTCCTTACACTATCTTCATATTTTTGGATTCTTTTTGCTTTTTGCTTTTCCATTGGAGTGTTTTTTGCTTCTTTGTATTTCAAATCTTTGACTTGATTCTTGCGATCCTCTTGTCTGCTGATAGGTTTCTATATAATATTTTTCATTTCAGTCAGTGTATGTTTAATTTATAGTTGGTTCTTTTTCATCTCCTCTTGGGTCTCATTAAATTTAACCATTATTTCTAGGAAATTCTGAAAAAACCTTATAACCATGGTTTTGAACTCTATATCTAGTCATTTGTTTTCCTCCATTTATTTTGTTTGTGATCTCTTTTTAGTTTTCGCATATTTTGCTGCTTCCTGAATTGGTAGAGTAGCTTTGTGTGCTAGCTGTCCTATGTAGCCCAGTAGTTTTGCCTCCCCAGTTACCTTAGATGGATAGTCTTGGTGCATCCCTTTGTGAACTGTGTGTACAGTCTTGTTGTAGTTAATTCTTAATTGTTGTTGGTATAACTGAGGGGGAATGATCTCCAAGCCAGTTGGTTGTGGGGATCAGCTGTGTATAGGCATGTGTGCTTGCCTCCAGCCTTCTGCCTTTTGCGCGTGCATGAGTTTCTGGAACTCTACCTTTTGGTGCCCCTGAGTTTCCGTGAGCTCTAGGGACCCATATGAGTCTGGGTCCCCAGGGTCTTGCCCGAAACCGGGGTTCAGTGCAGTTGGACCTGGATTTCAGTGCTGTTGTGAGGTTGTTTTCCTCCCTCTAGAGCAACGGTTCTCAACCTGTGGGTCGTGACCTGTTTTCTGATGGTCTTAGGCTCTACAGCAGTGACCCACAGGTTGAGAACCACTAGCAGGGTTGCCTAAGACCATCAGAAAACACAGGTATTTACATTACAATTCACCACAACATGAGGAACTGTATTAAATGGTTGCAGCATTAGAAAGGTTGAGAACCACTGCCCTAGAGGAAGCCAGGCACAACCATCAGTCAGTAGTGCTCTGTGTGTGCGTTTTCACAAGCACTTTCGCAAGCCCCCAGACTTCTGTCTTTCATGGCTCCCCTAAGTTTCCGTGTACTCCTTCCTTTTCACAACAGTCCAGACTCCCCCTATGAGTCGCCTGGAGCTGGGGTTCAGTGCAGTTGGGATTTTTCATCTCCTTCCCACTAGAGGAAGCCATCCAGGCACTCCAGTACCCAGTCTCTCCACGCATGCGTCTCCATACCTCAGCTTTTTACAGCTCCTTTGAGTGTTCATGAGTCCCTCTCTTTACTTCTAGTTGTAGAATTTTCATTCAGCCAGCTTTCTTGTAGTTCTGGATGGTGTCCATTCTGTCTTTTAGTTGAAATTGCTGTGTGAGGCAGCAGCTTAGGTGTTCACCCTATGCCACCATCTTGGTTTCTCCTCAGTGTCCTTCAATTTTAAATGATAGCTTTGCTTATCCAAGTAATCTTGGTTTTAGGTCCTTGTTTTTCATCACTTTGAATATTTCATGCCAATCCCTTCTGACCTACCAAGTTTCTGTTGAGAAATCAAAAGTATGGGAGCATCCTTGGATATAACTAACTTAGTGCTTTTATCTTGCTAATCTTAGGATTCTTTGTTTTTTAAATTTTAACATTTTAATTATGTAGTGTCTTGATGTAGGCTTCTGGTTTCATCTTGTTTGGAAATCTCTGTGGTTACTTTACTTATGTCTATTTTCTTTGCCAGATTAGGAAAGTTTTTCATCATTATTTTTTTGAAATTGGATTCAATTCCTTGCTCTCTCCATCATCCTTCTGGTATGCTTGATGTTGTCCTAGAGGTGACTTAAATTATCCCCCTTAAATTTTTTTTTCCTTTTGCTGTTCCAATTGGGTGCTTTATTCTTACTTGCTTTTGAAATTGTTTATTGTATACTCTGTTTTATCTAATCAGTTGTTGTTTCCTTCAGTATATTCTTTATTTTATTTATTGTATTCTGCAATTCTGACTGGTTCTTTTCTGTGTTTTTTTTTAACCTTTTTTGTTTGTTTGTTTTCTAACTCTTTGTTGAAGTTCTCACTGAGTTCCTTCCTGTTTCTCCCAAGTCCATTGATCATTGTTTTTTAAAATATATATTTTTTCATTAATTTCAGAAAGCAAAGAAGGAGAGAGAGATAAAAACATCAATAATGAGAGAGAGAATCATCAACCAGCCAGCTCCTGCATCCTGCCAGAAGGGTCAAACCAGAAACCCGAGCATGTGTCCCAACCAGGAATCAAACTGTGACCTCTTAGCTCATAGATCTATGCTCAACCACTGAGTATGCCAGCTGGGTGTGAGCATTCTTTTTTTTTTTAATTTCTTTATTGATTAAGATAGGAGAGGAATCCAAGATGGCGGCATAGGTAAACACCTACACTGCTGCCTTGCACAACAATTTCAAAAATACAACTAAAAGACAGAACGGGCATCATCCAGAACCATACAAAAGCTGGTTGAGTGGAAATTCTATAACTAGAAGGAAAGAGAGGGGCTCACAGAGACCCAGAGGAGCTGCAAAAAGCTGAGGTATGGAGAAGCACGCATGGAGAGAGCAGGTGCCGGAGGACCTGGCTGGCTTTCTCTGACGGGAAGGAAACAAAGACTCTCAATGGCATTGAAACCCCTTATCCTACAACACTAAACCCCAGATCCAGCCGAAACTCATATGGGAGGAGTTTGGACTGTGAAAAGGGAGCAGTGCATGGAAATTTCGGGGAGTTGCAAAAGATCAGAAGTCGGGTGACGCGCACGGCATTGTGCGCAGAGGACCAGCTGCTGATTGTGCCGCTGGCTTTTGCGAGTGGGTGGGAGACAGACCCTCCCAACTGTGCCACTTCTAACTTCACTTAACCCCAGTTTTGGGCAAAACCCTGGGGACCCAGACTCATATGGTCCTGGAGCACAGGGGAGCCGGAAAGGCAGCAGTCTAGAGGCACTGCAAGAGCATGTGCGTGCGCACGCAAGGGACTGCTTCAGTGATTACCCAGTCACGTGAGACTCGGAGCCGTGGAGGGCAGGGCCAACTGGAAGGCAAGGCGGTCCCTTAAGCCCTGAGACTCCACCCATCCCAAGCTCAATAGAGAGGCTTCTGCAGTTTTGCAAGTCTGGTTTCATAAGGCTGAATCCAACACAGAAGTTCTCCCTGCATAGTGAAAATGCCGAGTCAAGGGAAGGGATCACAAACAAAAAAAATGGAGGAAAACAAACAACTGGATATAGAGTTCAAAACCACTCTTATAAGGTTTTTCAAGAATATCCTAGAAAAGATGGATAAAGTTAGCGAGACTCAAGAGGAGATGAAAAAGATCCAACTAGAGATGGGAAAGAACCAACTAAAATTTAAACATACACTGACTGAATTAAAAAATATTATACAGAGACCTAACAGCAGACTAGAGGAAGACAAGAATCCAGTCAAAAATTTGAAATATAAAGAATCAGAAAACACTCAACTGGAAAAGCAAGAAGAGAAAAGAATCCAAAAGTGTGAAGATAATGTAAGGAGCTTCTGGGACAACCTCAAGTGTACCAACATCAGAATTATGGGGGTGCCAGAAGAAGTGAGAGAGCAAGATACTGAAAACCTACTTAAAGAAATAATGACCAAAAACTTCCCACATCTGGTAAAAGAAATAGACTTACAAGTCCAGGAAGCACATAGAACCCCATATAAAAGGAATCCAAAGAAGACTATACCGAGACACATCATAATTAAAATACCAAGAGCAAAAGACAAAGAGAGAATATTAAAAGCAGCAAGAGAAAAACAGTTCATTACCTACAAGGTACGACTGTCAGCTGATTTCTCAACAGATACGATGCAGGCCAGACGGGAGTGGCAAGAAATATTCAACGTGATGAACAGCAAGAACCTACAACCAAGATTACTTTACCCAGCAAAGTTATCATTCAGAATTGAAGGCCAGATAAAGAGCTTCATAGATAAGAAAAAGCTAAAGGAGTTCATCAACTCCAAACCAGTATTATATGAAATGCTGAAAGGTACTCTTTTAGAGGAGGAAGAAGAAAAAGGTAAAAGATAAAAAATTATGAACAACAAATATGTATCTATCAACAAGTGAATCTGAAAATTAAGGGAATTGAAGATTTGATCAACAGAATAAACTGGTGAATATAATAGAATCAGGAGCACAGAAAGGGAGTGGACTGATAATTTTCAGGGGGAAAGGGGTGAGGGGTGTACAGGGAGGGACTGGCCAAAAATCAGACACCTATGGATGAGGTCAATGGGAGGGAGGTAAGGGTAGTGGGAAGGGTGGGAGCTGGGTGGAGGGGTGCTATGGAGGGGAAAAAAAGAGAAACAAATGTAATAATCTGAATAATGAAGATTTAATAAGAAAAAAAAGATATTACATATGTGTCCTTATCCTCCCACTGTCCCCCTAACCACCCCTCACTCATGTCCTCACCGCCCCCCTCAAGTGTCTGTGTCCATTCGTTAGGCTTATATGCATGCATACAAATCCTTTGCTTGATCTCTCCCCCTTATCCCCAACCTCCCCTATCTTGCCTCTGAGGTTTGATAGTCTGATTGATGCTTCTGTCTTTGGATCTGTTTTTGTTCATCAGTTTATGTTGTTTTATATATATATATATATATGGAGAGAGAGAGAGAGAGAGAGAGAGAGAGAGAGAATATGTAAATTAGGCCAGGATGCTGTAACTGTAACTGGTCATGACCGGACCATTAGCTCTTTATTAGCTCCTATGCATGCCGCAGGGCATTATTCCAGAGATGAAGCAAAAGTAAAGAGGCACTGGGAGAAAGTGGGACCACCCTGAGGCAACTCAAGAGTGGGTGGCACCGTGGAGAAGGTGAGAAGGCCGGCAGCATGCATGAGAAGGCAGAAGTGAGAAGGTGGCAGTTAGGCAGGATGATCAGGCCATGAGGGCAGTGCAGATAGGCAGTTAGGGGGATCAGGCAGGCAGGGGAGAGCAGTTAGCGCCATCAGGCTGTCAGGGAAGCAGTTAGGGGCATTAGGCAGGCAGGCAGGTGAATGTTTAGGAGCCAGTGGTTCTGGATTATGAAAGGGATTCCAGATTGGAGAGTTACAGGCCAGGCTGAGAAATCCCCCCAACCCCGCCCCATGCACAAATTTCATGCACTGGGCCTCTAGTATTCCATAAATGAGTGAGATCATGTGATATTTATTTTTCTCACTGGCTTCTTTCACTTAGCATAATGCTCTCCAGTTCCATGCATGCTGTTGCAAATGGTTATAATTCCTCCTTTTTTACCACAGTATAGTATTCCATTGTGTAGATGTACCACAGTTTTTTAATCCATTCATCTGCTGATGGGCACTTAGACTCTTTCTAAATCTTAGCTATGGTGAATTGTGCTACTATGAACATAGGGGTACATAAATCCTTTATGACTGGTGTTCCTAGTTTCTTGAAATATATTCCTAGAAGTGGGTCACTGGGTGAAATGGGAGTTCCATTTTTAATTTTTTGAGGAAACTCCATACTGTTCTTCACAGTGGCTGCACCAGTCTGCATTCCCACCAGCAGTGCATGAGGGTTCCCCTTTCTCCGAATCCTCTCCAGCACTTGTGATCTGTTGATTTGTTGATGATAGGCCTTCTGGCAGGTGTGAAATGGTACCACATTGTAGTTTTGATTTGCATCTCAGATAATTAGTGACTTTGAGCATGTTTTGATATTTCTCTTGGCCTTCCTTCTGTCTTCTTTTAAAAAGTGTTTATTTTGGTCCATTGCCCATTTTTTGATTGGGTTATTTATCTTCCTTTTGTTAAGTTGTATGAGTTCCCTGTAAATATTGGAGATTAAACCCTTATTGGTGATAATATCAGCCAATATGATCTCCCATGCAGGGGGCTTTCTTGTTGTTTTATTGATGGTTCCTTTTGCTGTGCAAAAGCTTTTTATTTTGATGTAGTCCCATTTGTTTCTTTTGTTTTTAGTTTCCATTGCCTTAGGAATGGTATCAATGAAGAAGTTCCTTCAGCATATATCTGAGATTTTTTTGCCTGTGGATTTCTCTAGTATTTTTATGGTTTCCCATTGTATGTTTAAGTCCTTGATCCATTTTTAGTTTATTTTTGTGTATGGTGTAAGTTGGTGATCTAGTTTAATTTTTTGCATGTATCTGTCCAATTTTCCCAACACCATATATTGAAGAGACTATCTTGACTCCATTTGTATGCTCTTGCCTCCTTCGTCAAATATAAATTGAACATAATGGCTTGGTTTGATTTCTGGGTTCTCTACTCTATTCCATTTGTCTATATGTCTGTTCTTGTACCAGTATAAGAATAAGAATGTTTTGAGCTTTCTTATTACCAGTGTTTTATACTCTGAATCTAGTAGATTGCTTGTCTTCATTTTATTTATTTATTTATTTTTCTGAAATTTTGTCTTGTTCCTTCATTTGGAACATTTCTAATTTTGTTTGCTTCTCTGTGTTTGTGTCTAAGTTTTAGGTAGATCTGCTATGTCTTCCAGTGTTGACAGAGAAGCCTTGTATAAAAAGTGTTCTGCAAGGCCCAGTGGCACATTCTTCCTGTTCACCTGAGCTGGATGCTCCCTATTCACCTGAGCTGGTTGTTCCCTTTTATGGGGTATCCGTTCCCTGTGGTAGTTAGGCTTCAATTGTTGGCATATCAATGAGTACAAATTGACTCTCAGGCTAATGGGCTGAGGTGGATGAGCTATTCTACCAGTGCTGACCCCACAGAGCAGGAGCCTCTTTAGCAAATTTCTGGTACCAGCTGAATCTGTCCTTTGGATATGTTGTTTGTGGAACTGGTTTAGTTGTGCTCTGATGTGGTCTGAAACTGGCTCTGGGTATGTTGGGTCTGGATTCTGTTGAGTAGGGCACTGATGCAGGCTAAAATGAGCTGTTGCATGTGCCTCATTTGGGTCCACCTGGTGGAAGGTACAGAGTGATGTGAAGATGATTGCCACTTTTTACTGGGCTTGGAGGTGCCTGGGAGAGGGTACATTGCAATCTGAAGCCAGCTGCTACTTGTGCCAGCCTGGTGGTTGCTTAGTTAAAGCTATGATCCAGGACAAGATTAGCCACTACTTATGCCAGGCTTGGAGCCACCTACTCCAAGGCAGTTACAATGTAAATTGAGCCTAGTTGCCACTTGTATTTGGCTTGGGGCCACTTAGCAAGAGTTGCAAGGCATGGCAGTGCTGCTGCTGTCTATTTTGGGTTATGTGACCTATGAGAGATTTTGGGAAATTCTGCAGCATAAACTGAAGCAGACTGCCCCTGTGTGGGACATGTTGTAAGAGACTCTGGCCGAGTGAGCAAGGATGTGGGAAGGTTTCAGGGAACCATCAAGGCAGGGAAAAATGGTATTAGCCATTAAGGGAGATCTCAGATTTTGTGCCCACTTCTGCCAATTCTGCTGGGTTGGAGGAGAGCTCAACAAAAGAACAATGGTTATCTGTCAGCACTTCTGTCCTTTGAGAAAATTGCCCCAACCCCTACCCTGAAGTTAGTTAATTTAGTTCCTCCTCTTATATCTCCAGGTTTTTTTTCAAGCTGCTGCCCTGGAGCTTACAGTGAGTAGATTTGTGAACAGTGAGTCTATGTGCAATCCCTTTAAGAGGGGCACCTCAGTCATTAGCAGCCCTTGGTCTCTCTGGCACAATGCTCACTGGCTTTTACAGCCAGATTTTATGGAGACTCCTCTTCCCAGCACTAATGCACTGGGCTGGAGAACCCCCACTCCTCAGGGAAGAACTCTGCAGCTGAGATAGCCCTCCTAATTCTTAATCCCCACGCCAAAGGTATGGGACCAGACCATTCCATGTCCTCATCTCTCTTACCAGCCTTGTACTGATTTTTTTACGTTCTTTTTTATATGAATTTTGGTAAGCTAGTGTTTAGGTTCTCATGATGGTGGTTCTTTAGTTTAGTTGTAATGTTGATGTGATTATGGGAGGAGAGGTGCACAGAGTTTACCCATTCTGCCATCTGGACCAGAAATCCTATTATTAGTAGTATTACTATTGCCTATCATTCTTTGTGTATTAGTGTATATGTGTTTGTCCATTATTGTTGCCTTACTATGTCTTTTATTTGCCTTACCTATTTGACTATTTTAAACATAGTTATTTTAAAATCTCTTTCAATTTTTAGTATTATCTCAATCATTTGGAGTGAAAATGATCCTAGTAGCTATCTAGTTGTACAGGATGTTGAGAAAAGAGATAGAGGAAGATATAAACAAGTGAAAGAATATACCATGCTCATAGATTGAAAGAATCAACTTTATTAAAGTGTCCATATCACCCAAGCAATCCATGGAATCAATGCAATCCCTACTAAAATACCAAAGGCATATTTCACAGACCTAGAATAAACACTCCAAAAATTTATGTGGAACCAAAAAAGACTCCAATAACCATAGAAGTCTTGAGAAAAAGAGAAGAAAGCTGGAGGAATCACAATACTAGATATCAAGTTATACTACAAAGCCACTGTGCTCAAAACAGCCCGGTACTGGCATAAGAACAGGCATATAGATCAATGGAACAGTACAGAGACTCCAGAAATAAACCCAAGCCATTATGTTCAATTAATATTTGACAAAGTGATCAAGAGCATACATTGGAGCAGAGACAGACTCTTCAATATATGGTGTTGGGAAAATTGGACAGATACATGCAAATAAATGAAACTAGATCATCAACTTACACCATTCACAAGAATAAACTCAAAATGGATAAAAGACTTAAATATAAGACGTAAAACCATAAAAGTTATAGAAGAAACCATAGGCACCAAAATCTCAGACATCTTTTGTAGCAATATGTTTACAGATACATCTCCTAGGACAGTGGTCAGCAAACTCATTAGACAACAGAGCCAAATATCAACAGTACAACGATTGAAATTTCTTTTGAGAGCCAAAAATCGACTTCTGCGCACGGGCTACAAAGTTTCAATCGCACTGTATGTGCACACCTGCACATGGTATTTTGTGGAAGAGCCACACTCAAGGGGCCCAAGAGCTGCATGTGGCTCTTGAGCTGCAGTTTGCTAACCCATACGGGGAGGGGGAAGGAAACTAAGGAGAAATCAACAAATGACAGTACATAAAAATAAAAAGTTTCTGCACAGCAAAAGAAATCATCAACAAAATAATAAGAGAGCCTACTACATGGGAAAACATATCTGCCAATAATACATCTGATAATGGGTTAATCTCCAAAATATATAGGGAATTCATACAACTTAATAAAAGGAAGACAAACAATCCAATTTAAAAAAAAATGGGCAAAGAACCTAAATAGACACTTCTCCAAAGTGGACATATAGAAAGCCAAGAGACATATGAAAAAATGCTCAGAGTCACTAATCATCCGAGAGATGCAAATCAAAATGACAATGAGGTATCACTTCATACCTGTCAGAATGGCTACCATAAACAAAACAAGTGCTGGTGAGGTTGAGAAAAAGGAACCCTCATGCACTGCTGATGGGAATGCAAACTGGTGCAGCCATTGGAGAAAAACAGTATGGAGTTTCCTCAAATAATTAAAAAAGAGACTACTATTTGACCCAGTGACCCCACTTCTAGGAATATATCATAAGAAACGTGAAACATTCATCAGAAAAAATATATGTACCCCTATGTTCATAGCAATGAAATTTACAATACCTAAGATTTGGAAATAGCTTAAGTGCCAAAGATGAGAGACAGATGAGTGTAAAAAAAAGCTGTGGTACATTTACACAATGGAATACTGCTTGACAATAAAAAAGAAAGAACTCTTACCATTTTCAACAACATTAATGGACCTGAAGAGTATTATGCTGAGTGAAATAAGTCAGAGAAAGATAAGTATCACATGATCTCAATCATGTGGAATATAATTAACCAAATAAAATGAATATCAAATATAAACCCAGAGACACAGAAGCATGAACAGAATATTGAACCTCAGAGGGAAGGCAGAGGTGGGTGGGTGGGAAGAGATCAACCATTGAGTTTGTATGCATATATGCATAACCCATGGATACAAACTATGGGGTTGAAGGCCTCAAAGGTGGGGTGGGGGGGAATGGAAGCAGGCTGGAAGAGGTTAATGGGAGGGGTGGGGAGGAGGACCTATGTAATACTTTCAACAATAAAGATTTAAAAATAATAAAAAAATTGAAATATAGCCTGTGTTTATGGATTGGAAGAATCAATATAGTTAAAATGGCTATATTACCCAAAGAAAGAGGCAGATTTGATTCTCTTAAAGGGCCTGCAAAGTTACTTGCTGACAACCTCATTAGTTCTAAGTGCCAGTGCTAGGGCAGCAGCTCAAAAGATGCCTGGAAATATGAAAGGAACTGAATTGTTTGGCTTCACACAAAAGCTGGAGGCGCAGCTTTTTTTCAAAAAGAAGTGCTGGCAGAGACAAACCCTGATAACCAAGGACCGAAAGTGGAGACCACAGATAGACTGGCAGGAGAGGTGGAGGTGCAAAAGGGCTGGTCAGGCTCCCACAGACAGCAACTGAAGTCCCAGAGAGATATCTCAGTTGTGGGGGGTTAGTATTGAGAATCTTGAGATCTAATCCCCAAGCTGGACATCCCAAGAGAGCACCAGAACTGTAAAAAGTATTAAGGGTACTATCTACCAGGGAGAGACTGCTGGAAATGCTGGCAACCTCTTAAAGGCCAACATACAAAATTCCCTATGAAGTGACTCACCTTGTGCTCTGGCAGAGAGAGGGTAGAGTGGATTGGAGCTGTGTGAGCAGAAGCCAGGATCAGGGGCTCTGGGGTTAGAGCTCAGAAGACATATTCTTATTTCCTATGTTGAGTCATTCCCTCATTTTGTAGAGGTCATTTTTCTCAGGCAGACATTTGCTAAACAGGCAGCTTTGCCTGGGGGAAGATAGTTGACCCACACTATGGAAAATACCTTGCCCCTAAAAACTCTCAATAAAGTGGGAATAGAAGGACCATATCTAAACATAATAAAAGCCATATATGATAAACCCACAGCTAACATCATACTCAATGGGCAAAAACTAAAACCATTTCTCCTAAGAACAGGAATAAGACAGTGATGCCCACTCTCACCTCTCCTGTTCAACACGGAAATAGAAGTAATAGCCATTGCAATTAGACAAAAGGAAGAAATAAAAGGCATCCAAATTGGAAAAGAAGAAGTAAAGCTGTCCTTATTTGCAGATGACATGATATTGTATATAAAAATCCCAAAGGATCCATAAAAAAACTAATGGAATTAATAAATGAATTTGGCAATGTAGCAGGATACAAATTTAATGCCAAGAAATCTATGGCATTTCTGTACACCAATAATGAACATACAGAAAGAGAGTCTAAAAAAGCAATCCCATTTACCATCGCACCAAAAAAATTAATATACCTAGGAATAAACTTAATTAAGCAGGTAAAAGACCTATATGCAAAAAACTACAGGACACTGAAAAAAGATAGAGGAAGAAGTAAACAGATGGAAGAACATACCATGTTCATGAATTGGGAGTATCAACATCATTAAAATGTCCATACTACCCAAAGCAATCAATAGATTCAATGCACTCCCCATTAAAATACCAATGGCATATTTCACAGACCTAGAAAGAACTCTCCAAAACTTCATCTGGAATTAAAAAAAAAAAAGATGCCATAGAGCAGCAGCAATCCTGAGAAAGAAGAATAAAGTAGGTTGGATTTCAATATCAGATTTCAAGCTGTATTACAAAGCCATTGTTATCAAAACAGCCTGGTACTGGCCCAAGAACAGACATATAGACCAATAGAATAGAATACAGAATACAGATATTGAGTTAAAGCACCATGCTAAATTAATATTTGACAAAGGAGGCATGAACATACAATGGAGCCAAGACAGTCCCTTCAATAAATGGTATTGGGAAAATTGGATAGATACATGCAAAAAAATTAAACTAGACCACCAACTTAAACATACACAAAAATAAAATGGATATAGGACTTAAACATAAGACGGGAAACCATAAAAATACTAGAGGAATCAATAGGCAGCAAAATATGACACATATGCCGAAGGAACTTCTTCACTGATATTGCTCCTAGGACAATGGAAGCTGAAGAGAAAATAAACAAATGGGACTACATCAAAATAAAAAACTTTTGCACAGCCAAAGAAACCATCAAAATAACAGACAGAGACGTGGTCCAGCTCAGATCAGGACCCAGGTAACAGACAGAAACATGCCACCAGCAGCTGCCCTATAGCTAAATTCAGCCTAACACCAGGAATGCTGAGTGCCAACTCAATGCAAATAAACCTCTCCACTAATATATACAGGGCAATCTAAGATTGTTGGTAGGGTATTAAATTTGACGTAAAAGAGTTATCAAGCTCTCAGATTAATTTAAATTGGCGAACTGAAGTAAGTGAAAACCCAAGAAAATTTAAGTGTACTGGATAAAAAGCTGTTTCTAAAGTATTAATTAAAATTTCTATTGATAGCTCATCTCATGGTAAAATTGCTTAATATGTAATGAACAGAAAACAGGCATATTTGTGTACAAAATGTTAAAATTTAAAGTTATCAAGATTGCATTAAAAAATTTTACCAAATTCTCCATTAATCAAAAAAAGGGGGGGTGAGTAGGATAATAGCATGTAAGAAAAAATATCCGGTAAGTAAATTACATTAAGAAAATTTTCACTTTAGAAAATTAATTTCCATTTATAATGCTAATAGCAAGACACCCATTAAAAAAAACACATGGTGTCAAAATAAGCCAAAGGAAAATTGGGTAGGCAAAAATAAAAAGGACCCCAAGTCAATTTTATAAAAAAGATTCCTTTATTAACTCTTGGTTGAGAATATGTTTATATACTTTCAGAAAACAACTCCAAGACCAAGTGGACTCCTGCAACAGAGAGGAACTGAGAGGTCTGCTCCAACCACGAAGACAAGAGGAGAAACAGTCCAGAGATGGAAGACACTGACGACGCCTTGCCATGTGAGCAGTCAGCAGCTGTGCATTGCTACAGGATGCCTAGGACCAAACCAGAGAGGGTCGGACCACCATTGCCACCATTTGTCCAGTATCCAGATACCATTGATGACATGTACACATAAAGAACTGTCTGACATTGAAACTGGGTCTCAAAGCTATCGGACATTGAAATTGGGACTCAATCAGTTTTTCTTTTGCTCTGGTGGGTTTATTTCTAGCCTACAGGGAAAAGATGTTTTTAAGACAAGAATCAGGGCTTAGGGGCAGGGGGAGCAGATACAGAGGCAAAGAAGCAATGGACAGACTGTCGTGCTACAGTGGAAAGGCAGGGGAAGTTGGGGAGGAGGGGCCTATAGGAGATCAACCGAAGGACTTGTATGCATGTGTGTGTGGGGATAGCCAGTGGATACAAGGCAATGGAGGAAGGCAGGGGTCGGGGGAAGGGGATGGATGAGGGCATGTATGGAGTGGGGGTGGGGAGGGCAATAAGGGGAAAAAATAATAAATAAATAAATAAATAAATAAATAAATAAATAAATAAATTTTAAAAAGTAAGCTGAGGCGAAATTAGATTAGGAACCAATGGACACAGACAACAGGGGTGAGTGCATGAGTGGGGTGTGTGGGGGGCAATGGGGTGATAAGAACACATATGCAATACTTTTTTTAAAAATAAATCTTTATTGTTCAGATTTAAAAAAAAAAACACATCAACAAAACAACAAGAAAGCCACTGTATGGAAGAACATATTTGTAAATGTTATCATTCATAAAGATTTATCACTCATCTACAGGAAACTTATACAACTTAATAAAAGGAAGATAAATGATCCAATAAAAAGAATGGGCAACGGACCTAAATAGAATCTTTTCAAAAGAAGACAGAAGGAAGGCCAAGAGACACATGAAAACATGCTCAAAGTCACTAATTATCTGAGAGATGTAAACCAAAATGACCAATGCGATATCATCTCACACCTGTCAGAATGGCAATCATCTACAAATCAGTAAATGACAAGTATTGGCGAGAATGAGGAGAAAAAGGAATCCTCATGCACTGCTGGTAGGAATGAAGACTGGTAGCAGCCACCTTGGAGAACAGAATGGAGTTTCCTCAAAAAACTAAAAACGGAACTCCCATTTGACACAGTAATCCCACTCCTAGGAATATATCCTTAGAAACTAGAAACACCAATCACAGAGGATATTTGCACTCCAATGTTCATAGCAGCACAATTTACCATAGCTAAGATTTGGAAACAGCCTAGGTGCCTGTAGCAGATGACTGGATCAGAAAACTATGGTACATCTACACAATGGAAAACTATGCTGCCATAAAAAAGGAGGAATTCTTACCATTTGCAGCAACCGGATGGAATTGGAGAACATCATACTAAGTGAAATAAGCCAGTGAATGAAAGAAAAATACATTATCTCACTTATTTATGGATAATAAAGAACATTATAAACCGATATACAGAAAGATAGATACAGAGGTAGTAAAGCATCAAAAAGACTGTCAAATTTCAGTGGGAAGGATAGTGAGAGGTGGGGCAAATAAGAGATCAACTGAAGGACTTGTATGCATGCATATAAGCATAACCAATGGATGCAAGACACTAGGGGGTGAGGGCATGCATGGGAGTGCGGTGGGGGGGGGGCAATGTAATACACATTTACTACATTAATAAAAAAATGAGGCGAAAAAAGAAAACACCTTGCCCCACTGTGAGGCCCATAAAGAGATTGAACATAACAATTGGCCTCTAGGCAAAACAATTGCCCCACTGTATTGGCAAAAAAATTCTCACCATACCTGAGGGCTATTCAAGACAGAATCTTATCAGTTTGTAGGCAGAGGCAGTCTTTAGAGGCTTTAAGTCTTTTCCTGATCTAATTAGTCAGAAAAACTGTTTGACACTTGTCTGCACTAAAGATTGAGAGGTGTAGCAGGCAGCCAAAATGGGGAGATAAAAATATAATGCCCAAATGAAAGAATAAGAGAATATCCAGAAAAGATAAATGAAATGGAGATAAGAAATGTATGTGATATAGAGTTTATAATAATGATGATAAAAATGTTCAACAGCATGAGAAAAGATATCATAACTATAAAACAGAAATAAAGGATGATAAGCACTAAATAAAAAAATACATTGGAAGGAATTCACAGCAGATTAAGGGAAGCTGAGGATCAAATCAGTGAATTAAAAGACAGAGTAGAAAAAATTCACCCAGTCAGAAAAAGAAAAACCAATTCAAAAATAGGGGACAGCTTAAGGGAGCTGTGGGGCAATGTGAAACATAACAATATTCAAATAGCAGGTGTGACAGAATAGGCAAAAAGGTAAAAGGGGATATAGAATGTGCTTGTAGAAATAATGGCAGAAAACTTGCAGGAAAAAAATCACACAAGTTCAGGAGGCACAGAAAGTCTCAAGCAAAAAGAGCCCAAAGAGGCCCATGCCCAGACATAATTAAAATGCCAAAAATTAAAGACAAAGAGAATATTAAAGGTAGCAAGAGAAAAGCAAACTGTTACCTACAAAGGAGCTCTCATTAAGCTGACACCTGATTTCTCATCAGAAACTCTACAGACAAAAAAGGAATGGCATGAAGTACTCAAGATAATGGAAAGCAAGAATATGAAATCAAGATTATTATATCCAGCAAGGTTATCTTTCAAAATAGACAGTGAAATAAAGTGCTTTCTAGGCAAAAAAAAAAAAAAATGGCTAAAGGAGTTCATCACTACCAAGCTAGCATTACAAGAAATTCTAAAGAAACTGCCATAATGAAAAAAAGAAATGGAGTGAAAAACCTAGGCTACAGAATTAAAATGGCAATAGATAAGTACCTATCAATAATAACTTTAAGGAAAAACCAATATGGTGGCATAGATGAGCACCTACACTGCTGCCTCACACAACAATTTCAACACTACAACAAAAAGACAGAATGGGCATCATCCAGAACCAGAAGAAGGCTAGCTGAGTGGAAATTCTACATCTAGAAGAAAAGTGAGGGGCTCACAGAGACTCAGAAGAGCTACAAAAAGCTGAAATACAGAGACATGTGTGTGGAGAGGACAGGCAGTAGAATGCCTGGCAGCCTTCCTCTTGCCAGAGGGAGATGGAAACTCCCGACTACACTGAACCCCAGTTCTGACTGCACTGAACCCCACCCAGTTCAGGGTGAGACTCAAACAGGGGAAGAGAGGAAGTTTGGACTGCCAGAAAAGTGAGGAGTGCACAGAAAGTTAGGGGAGCCACGAAAGGCAGAGGTCTGGAGGCGCGTGCGTGAGTGCACACAGAGAGGACTGACTGCTGACTGTGCCGCTGGCTTTCTCTAGCAGGAGGAAGACCAAACCTCCCAACTGAACTGAATTCCACTTCCGACTGCACTGAACCCCACTTGTGGGTGAGACCCTGGGGACCCAGACTCATATGGGTTCCCAGAACATACAGAAACTCAGGGGAGCCACAAAAGGCAAAGGTCTGGAGACGCGTGAGCACAAGTGCATGTACAGAGGGCTGCAGTGATTATCGAGGGACACTGAGACCCAGGGGCTTCATAAGGTAGGGCTGACGGGAAGCCAAGACTGTCTGCTTAACCCTATACTCCGCCTCATCCAAGCTGAGGGAAGGCTTTTGCAATTTTGCAAGTCTTGTCTCATAAGGCTGACTCCAGCAAGAAGTTCTCCCAGTGTTACACACAGCTTATCCTCACAACCAAGTGGCCTGGAGGTCAATTTTCTTAAATGATACCAACAACAATCAAGACTTAACACCACCATGGCTGTACATACAGTCCACAAAGGGGTGCACCAAGAGAGTCCACCTCAGCTAACTGGGAAGATGGAGCTACTGGGCCATCTAGGACACCTAGCACACAAAGCTACTCTACCAACTCAGGGAAGCAGTGAAAATGCAAAAACAAAGAAACAGATCACAAACAAAAGAAATGGAGGAAAACAAATGACTGGATATAGAGTTCAAAACCACAGTTATAAGTTCTTTCAAGAATTCCCTATAAAAGTTGGATAAATTTAGTGAAACCCAAGAGGAGATGAAAAAGGACCAACTAGAAATTAAACATACACTGACTGAAATAAAAAAAAACAATATACAGAGATCCAACAGCAGACTAGAAGATTGCAAGAATCAAGTCAAAGATTTGAAGTACAAAGAAGCAGAAAACACCCAACTGGAAAAGCAAAAGGCAAGAAGAATCAAAAAATATGAAGATAGTGTGAGGAGCCTCTGGGACAACCTCAAGCATACCAACATCAGAATTATGGGGGTGCCAGAAAAAGAGAGAGAGCAAGATACTGAAAACCTATTTGAAGAAATAATGACTGGAAACTTCCCCCACCTGGTGAAAGAAATAGACTTACAAGTCCAGGAAGTGCACAGAACCCCAAATGAAAGGAATCCAAAGAGGACCACACCAAGACACATCATAATTAAAATGCCAAGAGCAAAAGACAAAGAGAGAATATTAAGTGCAGCAAGAGAAAAACAGTTAGTTACCTACAAGGGACCACCCATACGATTGTCAGCTGATTTCTCAACAGAAACTATGCAGGCCAGATGGGAGTGGCAAGAAATATTCAACGTGATGAATAGCAAGAACCACAACCAAGATTATTCTACCAGCAAAGCTATAATTCAGAATTAACGGGTAGATAAAGAGCATTACAGAAAAGAAAAAAAACTAAAGGAGTTCATCAACACCAAACCAATATTATATGAAATGATGAAAGATACTTTTTAAGAACAAAAAGAAAAAGGTAAAGGTATAAATTATGAACAACAAATACATATCTATCAACAAGTGAATTGAAAATTCAAATGAATAAAAAATCTGATGAACAGAATAAACTGGTGAATATAATAGAATCAGGAGCATAGGAAGGGCGTAGACTGACAATTCTCAGGGGGAAAGGGATGAGGGGGGTGAGGAGAGAGACTGGACAAAAATAGTACACCTATGGATGAGAACAATGCTGGGTGAGTAAGGGCAGAGGGTGGGGTGGTTGCCGAGTGGAGGGGAGGTATGGGGGGAAATAAGAGGAACAATTGTAATAAGCTGAACAATAAAGATTTATTAAATTAAAAAAAAATAATAACCATAAGTGTAAATAGGTTAAATGCTCCAATCAAAAGACATAGAGTATCTGAATGAATAAAAAAAATGACTCAACTTTATGCTTTCTACAAGAGACTAACTCAGAAAAAGAAGACTCACACAGTATGAGAGTGAAGGGATGGAAAAAAAATGTTCCATGCAAATGGAAACTAAAAAAAAAAAAAAGTGGAGTGGCAATACTCATATCTATCAGAATAGATACAAAATAAAGGCAATAACAAGAGACAGGAAAGGTCACTACATAATACTAAAGGATTTGGTCCAACAAGAGGATATAACCCTGTAAACATATAGGTACCCAAATAGGAGCACCTAAGTATATAACAAAACTTCTAAAAGACTTTAAGGGAGGGATTGACACCCCACTGACTTCACTGGATAGATCTTCCAGATAAAAAATTAATAAGGAAACAGTGATTCTAAAGGATACACTGGATCAGATGGATTTAATTGACATTTATAGAAATTTTCACCCCAAAGCTGCAGATTATATATTCTTTTAAGTGCACATGGATCATTCACAAAGATAAAGCACGTATTAGTACACAAAACAAGTCTCTATAAGTTCAAGAAGATTGAAATCATATCAAACATCTTCTCATGTCATAGTGGAAAGAAATTAAAAATCAACCACAGTAAAACACCCCCAAAAAATGGGTGTTTTACTGTGGTTGAAACAGACCAAGTGCTCAGGAGAAGAGTAGATAAAAATGCTGTGGTACATTTATACCATGGAATACTATACAGCAGTAAAAAAAATAAGAATTTGTTACCCTTTGAGACATCATGGAGGAACCTGGAGAGTATCATGCTAAGTAAAATAAGTCAGTCAGAGAAAGGCAAGTATCACATGCTCACACTCATATGTGCAATCTAATTAACAAAATAAACTGATGAATGGAGTGAATCCATGGAAGCATGGGATAGAGTGTGAAATCTCAGAGGGAAGGCAGGAGAGTGTGGGTGGGTTGGAGGTAATCATCCAAAGATCATGTATACGTATATGCCTAAGCCATGAATGCAGACAATGGTGTGGTAAGGGCCTGAACAGAGGATGGGGGTATGATGGAAGGGGTTGGTGAGGAAACAAGGGGGCATATGTAATATTTTCAACAATAAAGTTTAAAAAGAGTTAATGTCATCAAAAAAGTAATATCTAAGAATGTTATATGTCATTTATGGTGTAAAAAATGAAATGATAGTTTAAGGGATCTCTGGGACAACATGAAGCAAACCAACATTTGTATTATAGGGGTACCAGAAAGAGAAGAAAGAGAAAGCAAGTTATTGAGAACTTATTTGAAGAAATAATGGCTAAAAACTTCCCTAACCTGATAAAGTAAAAAAAAAAAAAATACAAGTATAGGAAGTGCAGAGAATCCCAAACAAGTTGAACCCAAAGAGGCCCACACCAAGATACATCATAATTAAAATGATAAAGGTTAATGACAAACAGAGAACTGTAAAAGAAACAAGAGAGAAGCAGTTAGTTACCTACAAGGGAGTTCTCATAGTACTGTCAGCTGATTTCTCAACAGAAACTTAAAGGCCAGAAGGGAGTGGCACAAAATATTCAAAGTGATGAAAAATAAGGAGCTAAAATCAAGATTATTTTGCCTAGCAAAGCCATCATTTAGAAAAGAAGTACAGATAAAGAGTTTCCCAGGTTAGAAAAAGCTAAAGGAACTCATCACTACCTCACCAGTATTACAGGAAATGTTAGAGACTTCTTTAAAAAGAAGGCAAGGGGAGAGAGATTAAAATATATATATATATATATATATATATATATATATATATATATATATATATATATATATATAACTAATAGCCATGGCCAGTGTGCTCAGTTATTGGATGCCATCCTGTGTACCAAAGCATTGCAGGTTCAATTCCTGGTCATGGAACATACCTGGATTGTGGATTCAATCCCCAGTTAGGGTGCATGCAGGAGGAAGCAGATAAATATCTCTTTCTCCCTCTTTCCCTCTACCTTCTTCTTTCTTTAGAATTAATGAGAGAAAAAACACATATTCTTGGGTAAGAAGCATAGAAAGGATTTAAAAAAATACAAATAACAAAATGGCAGTAACTACACATCTATTGGCAAAAACTTTAAATGGATTAAATGCTTCAATCAAAAGGATGGCTAAATGCATAAGAAGGCAAGACCATTACATAGGCTGTCTACAAGGGATTCACTTCAGATCAAAAGACATATACAAACTGAAATCAAAGTAGAGATGGAAAAAGATATTTTATGATAATGGAAACAAACAAACAAACAAGCTGGGTAGCAATACTTATTAACAGACAAAATAGAATTTAAAAGAAAGACTATAACAAGAGATAAAGAAATACCCAGCAATTCCATCGTTGTGTATTTAGCTGAATGGACCCAAAACACTAATACAAAAAAGCATATACTTTCATATGCACTTCGCAGCATTATTTACAATAGCCAGAATATGGAAGCAATCTAAGTGCCGATCAATAGATGAATGCATAAAGTGATGCATATATACAATGAAATATGACTCATAATAAAAAGAATGAAATCTTGCCATCTGCAACAACATGGATAGACCCAGAGGATATGATGCTATGCAAAATAAGTCAGAGAAAGACAAATACCATATGATTTCACTTATATGTGGAATATAAAAAATAAAATAAAAAAAAATCAAAACAGAAACAAACTCATAGATACAGAGAACATTTTGATGGTTGCCAGATAGGGGGCTTAAGGGGATAGCTGATAAAAATGAAGGGCTTAAGAAGTACAAATTGATAGTTACCAAGCAGTCATGGGGATGGGAAGTATAGCATAGGAAATATAGTTAATAATATTGTAATAATATGTATGATATCAGATAGGTACTAGACTTATTGGGGTGGTCACTTCATCCTATCTAATATAACAGTAATGCTGAAACTGGTTTGGCTCAGTGGATAGGGCATTGGCCTGCAGACTGAAGGGTCCAGGGTTCAATTCCGGTCAAGGGCATGTACCTTGGTTGCGGGCACATCCCCAGTAGGGAGCGTGCAGGAGGCAGCTGATCAATGTTTCCCTTTCACCGATGTTTCTAACTATCTCTTTCCCTTCCTCTCTGTAAAAAATCAATAAAATATATTTTTTAAAAAACAGTAATATGCCGAATCCAGTTTGGCTCAGTTAGAGCATCGGCCCGCAGACTGAAAGGTCCCAGGTTCGATTCTGGTCAGGGGCATGTATGTACCTTGTTTTGGGGCACATCTCCAGTAGGGGGCATGCAGGAGGCAGCTGATCAATATCTCTCTCTCATCGATGTTTCTGACTTTCTATCCTTCTCCCTTCCTCTCTGTAAAAAAAAATCAATAAAATATATTTTTAAGAAAAACAGTAATATGGAAATTGACCATATCTCTGCTACACCTGCAAACCATGCCCATTAGCCTCGTCCACCAGCCAATCAAAGCAAGTATGCAAATTAGCCCAACCAAGATAGCTACAGCCTCAGAGAGAGCAGGAGGGAGGCTTGGGTTGCTCCTGGCGATGGAGGAAGCCAAGCTTTCCATAATCCCTGGCCGGCCCAGGCCTCCGCTTAAGGCAAAAAGTTTCAATGGCTGTGCAAGCAGAATGCTTGGCTCCGCTCTAGGCTACAAAGTTTCAATTGTAGAAGATAAATAAATCCCATATATCAGGGCCTCCACTGGTGGCCAGCCTGAAAACCACCACAGGACCCTCGCCCAGACAACCCCATGCCCCAAGGGAATACCCACCCTGATCCAGGACACCCTTCAGGGAAAACCAACTGGCTCCTACCCAATGACCAGGCCTCTATCCTATCTAATAAAAGAGTAGTATGCAGATTGACCATCACTTCAACACACAAGATGACTGCCCCCATGTGGTCAAAAGATCCTGCCCCCAGGTGGACACAAGATGGCTACCAAAAGATGGCCAGAGGGTAGGGCAGTTGGGAGGAACCAGGCCTGCAAGGGAGGGCAGTTGTGGATGATCAAGCCTGCAGGGGAGGGCAGTTAAGGGTGACCAGGTTGGCAGAGGAGGGAAGTTGAGGGTGACAAGGCCTACAGGGAAGGGCAGTTGGGGGGGATGCAGGCCTGAAAGGGAGGGCAATTAGGGGTGACAGGCCCACAGGGGAGGGCAGTTAGGCACAAATAGGCTGGCAGGGGAGCAGTTAGCCATCAATCAGGCTGGCAGCGGAGTGGTTAGGAGGTAATCAGGTCAGCAGGACAAAGCAGTTACAGGAAATCAGGAAGGCAGGCAGGTGAGCAGTTGGGAGCCAGCATTCCTCGATTCTGAGAGGGATATCAGACTGCCTGTTTAGGCCCAGTCCTACATGCACCTGGGAACAGGTAACAAAAAGCTGGAGATTGGAGAGGGAGCAGGCTGGGCTGAAGGACATCTACCCATGCATGAATGTTGTGCACCGGGCCTCTAGTAAGGTATATAAATGTCTAATCAGAATGTTGTACATCTCAAACTAATATGCTATATGACAACTATAATTTAAAAAAAATTTTAAATTAAAGAAATTCAAGTTACAGCAATTCTTGTGTATTCATGAAATAGGCCACTTAATAAATTTTATTTTTATTTTTAAAAATGTGGTCTAAACATACTACAGAATGTCATTCAGCAGTAACAAAGAAGGAACCGCTGACACATACAATGAGAATGGACCTGAAGAGCATGATACCAAATGAAAGCAGCCTGGCAGGAAAGGCCACATTCATGAATATTTCACAGGTATTGCCCCAACTCAGTTTTTAAGTCCCTTTGTTCATTTGTGGGCAGTTGACTAAACCTCCACCCCAAAATATTTCATTTTCAGGTGTTGACACTCTTGGGTTGTAATAAACACATTCCTAACTGCCCAATGTTATCTAACACCCAGGTGTGGCTATTCTTTCCTGGACCCACAGAATTATTTAAAGTATCTGATTCCCAGGAAACACAAAAACTTAACTGATCCTATCCTACTTGTCTTACTACATATGACTCCTTCTTCACTTCCTCCTACAGATTTTTGTTACCTGTTCCCAGGTGCAACAACTTGCATTGTCTTGAGAGGCAGCCTTGTCTCATTTGAAGCTATTAGTACTAAAACTGCTTTTCATCTATCCAATGTCTTTTTGTTGTTTCCTGTCATCCAAAGAATTTTTACTATCATATAAGCATATGAGCCACAGAATAATATAAACCCTGTAAACACAAAAATCAGATTTATGGTTGCCAGCGGCTCTGAGGAGGGAGAATGGGGAATGAGAAGGGAGCTACCATTTGGGGTATGCAGCTAGAGACAGTGACAGTTGCATAACACCATGAATTACCTAAACCCTTGTATTGTACACTTTAAAATTATTACATGGGCACTGGCTAGGTAGTTCAGTTGGTTAGAGTGTTATCTCACTACACCAGTTGTGGAGTCAATGCCTGGTCAGGGCACATATAAGAATCAACCAATAAAGAAAAAAAATGGCAGCAGAATAGATGGACGTGTCCTGAGCCTTGGCCCTCAGCAGATGGAAAGAATAGCTGTAGGTCACACTGGGAGTGTTTTTTGGTGAGTTAACGGATAGCTATACTCCAAGAGAAGGTGGGGGACTGCTGAATGGAGCCCTCCTGACCAGGCAGTCACCACGGCTGCTGGGTTTTCTCCTGGAGCCACCAGCTTGGATGTGGAGACCACACCATCTTGAAGGGGAAGGTGGATGTTATCAGAAGCCTGAAAATCTACAACTATGGCACCCACTGAACAGCTGTGAACCTCAGAACACCAGTCCCCAATTGACACAAACACTTGGATTCAGAGGAGCTCTACAATCCTCACGGAAAGGTTGGATTTCACCTGGGATAAGGAGAGAGAGAACTACATAACTAAACAACCAGAGAAGAGAGACCATGGGGAGAAAAAGAAACAGCCCACATTTGAAAAAAAAAAAAAAGCAGGCATCACCAGAAAAGGAAGTAAACGAAATGGAGGCAAGCAACCTGCCAGAGAAAGAATTCAGAGAAATGGTCATAAAATGGCTGAAAAGAATGAAAGAAAAATTCAACAATATGAGTAAGAACCAAGAGAAAATGAAGAAGAACCAAGAAGAAATGAAAAGTGACATCACTGCTGTAAAGAACTCAATAGAAAGAATCAAGAGTAGACTAGAAGAAGTGTAAAACTTCATCAGTGAGCTAGAAGACAAGGCAGAAAAAAAAATACCCAAGTAGGGCAGCTTCAAAAAAATTTTTTTAAAAAGCAGGAGGAGATCCTAAGGGAACTTTGGAATAGCACAAAACAAGACAATATCTACATTAGAGGGGTGCCAGAAGGAGAGGAAACTGAGCAAGGAATAAAAAAACCTGTTTGAAGAAATAATGACAGAAAAATTCCCTGATATAGGGAAGAAAAAACCCACACAAATCCAAGAAGCTCACAGTGTCTCAAGCAAAATTAACCCCAAAAGACCGATGCTAAGGCACATTATAATTAATTGGAAAACACCAACGACAAAGTAAGAATCTTAAAAGTGGCCAGAGAGAGACAGAAAGTTACCTACAAAAGAACCCCCATCAGACTAGCGACTAATTTCTCAACAGAAACTCATCAGGCCAGAAGGGAATGGAATGAAATATACAAAATCATGCAAAGGAAGGGTCTAAATCTAAGAATACTGTACCCAGCAAGACTATCAATCAAAATTGAAGGGGGAGAAGGGAGAAACAAAGATGGAAGCATAAATGAACACCTAACTGCTGCTTCACACAAAAATTTCAAAACTACAACTAAAAGACAGAACAGACATCATCCAGAACCACGGGAAAGCTGGCTGAGTGGATATTCTACAATTAGAAGGAAAGAGAGGGGCTCATGGAGACTCAGAAGGGCTTCAAAGAGCTGAGGTACAGAGATACGTGCATGTAGAGCACGGGCGATGGAGTGCCTGGCTGGTTTCCTCTAGTGGGAGGGAGACTGAAAGTTCTGAATGCACTGAACTGCAGATCCGACTTCACTGAACCCCAGTTCTGGGTGAAACTCATATCGGGGAGTCTAGACTGTGATGAAAAGGGAGAGTGAATGGAAAGGCAGGGGAGCTGTGAAAAGGCAGTGGCCTAGAGGCATTCAAGGGCGCAAACAGAGGGCTGACTGCTGAATGTGCCTCTGTCTTTCTCTAATGGGAGGGAGACAGAACCTCCCAACTGCACTGAAATTCACTTCTGACTGCACTGAACTCGTTTGGGGTGAGACCCTGGAGACCCAGATCCATAAGGATCCCTGGAGCACACAAGGGAGCTGGAAAGGCAGAAGTCTGGAGGCGCTTGTGTGTACACGTGCATGTGTGCATACAGTTAGGGCTGCAGTGATTACCGAGGGATACTGAGACCCATGTAGGGCGGGACTAACAGGAAGCCAAGGCTATCTCTGCTCAGCCCTGAGACTCCACCCCATCCAGTCTGAATAGAGAGGCTTTTGCAATTATGCAAGTCTTATATCATAAGGCTGACACAGAAATTCTCCCAGCATAGACACAGCTGATCCTCACAATTGGCTTACATGTCAATCCCCCCGCCCAGTGATACCAACAACAATCAAGACTTAACTACAACAAAGCTGTACACACAGTCCACAAAGGGGTGCACCAAGAGAGTCCACCTCAGGTAACTGGGGATGCTAAACCACTGGGCCATATAGAACACATATTACAGAAAGCTACTATACCAACTCAGGGAAGCAGCGAAATTGTAGAGACAAAGAAATGGATCACAAACAAAAGAAATGGAAGAAAACAGTTTAGAATTTAAAACCACAGTTATAAGGTTTTTCAAGAATTTCCTGGATTCCCATCCAAGTACTAACTAGGCCTGACTCTGCTTGGCGTGCATTCAGGGTGGTATGTCAGAGGTCTGGAGGCACCTGCACGTGTGCACAGAAAGGGCTGCAGCGATTACCAATTACCAAGAGACACTTGAGACCCAGGGGCCGCGTAGGATGGGGCTGACTGGAAGTCAAGACTGTCTCTGCTCAGCCCTGAGACTCCACCCCACCCACTCTGAACAGAGAGGCTTTTGCAGTTTTGCAAGTCTGGCATCATAAGGCTGATTCCAGCAAAGAAATTCTCCCAGAATAGTGAAAATGCAGAAACAAAGGAACAGACCATAAATGAAGGAAATGGAAGAAAACAAATGACTGGATATAGAGTTCAAAACCACACTTATAAGGTTTTTCAAGGATTTCCTAGAAAAGATGGATAAATTTAGCGAGACCCAAGAGGAGATGAAAAAGGACCAACTAGAGGGGGGAGAATCCAGGATGGCGGCATAGGTAAATACCTATACTGCTGCCTCGCACAACAATTTCAAAACTACAACTGAAAGACAGAACGGACATCATCCAGAACCACAGGAAAGCTGGCCGAGTGGAAGTTCTACAACTAGAGGGAAAGAGAGGGGCTCACGGAGACCCAGAGGAGCTGCAAAAAGCTGAGGTACAGAGACGAGCGCGCTGAGAGAGCGGGTGCCGGAGTACCTGGCTGGCTTTCTCTGGCGGGAGGGAAACGGAGACTCCCAACGGCATTGAACCCCTTATCTTACGACACTAAACCCCAGATCCAGCCGAAACTCATACGGGGGGAGTTTGGACTGTGAAAAGGGAGAAGTGCACGGAAATTTAGGGGAGTTGCAAAGGCTCGGAGGTCTGGTCGCGCACGGCACCACGCGGAGGACGGATTGCTGATTGTGCCGCTGGCTTTCACGAGTGGGCAGGAGACAGACCCTCCCAACTGTGCCACTTCTGAGTCCACTGGGCCCCTGTTTTGGGCGAAACCCTGGGGACCTAGACTCGTGTGGTCCTGGTTCGCAGGGGAGCCGGAAAGGCAGCGGTTGGAGGCGCTGCGGGTGCTCGCGCACAGGGACCGCTCCAGCCATTACCCAGTCACGTGAGACTCAGGGGCCGTGGAGGGCGGGGCCGACTGGAAGGCAAGGCGGTCCCTTCAGCCCTGAGACTCCACCCTCCCAAGCTCAACAGAGGCTTCTGCGGCTGAATCCAGCACAGAAGTTTCCCCGGCACAGTGAAAATGCCAAGACAAGGGAAGGGATTACAAGCAAAAGAAATGGAGGAAAAAAAACGACTGGATATAGAGTTCAAAACCACGCTTATAAGGTTCTGCAAGAATATGCTAGAAAAGATGGATAAATTTAGTGAGACCCAAGAGAAGATAATAAATACACTGACTGAAATGAATACTATTACGCAGAGTACTAACAGCAGACTAGAGAAAGGCAAGGATCAAGTCAAAAATTTGAAATATAAAGAAGCAGAAAACATTCAACTGGAAAAGCAAGAAGAGAAAAGAATCCAAAAATGTGAACATAATGTAAGGAGCCTCTGGGACAGCTTCAAGCGTACCAACATCAGAATTGTGGGGGTGCCAGAAGAAGAGAGAGAGCAAGATACTGAAAACCTGTTTAAAGAAATAATGACTGAAAACTTCCCACATCTGGTAAAAGAAATAGACTTACAAGTCGAGGAAGCACACAGAACCCCAAAGAAAAGGAACCCAAAGAGGACTACACCAAGACACATCATAATTAAAATGCCAAGAGCAAAAGAGAAAGAGAGAATATTAAAAGCAGCAAGAGAAAAACAGTTTATTACCTACAAGGGAGCACCCATACGAGTGTCAGCTGATTTCTCAACAGAAACGATGCAGGCCAGACGGGAGTGGCAAGAAATATTCAACGTGATGAACAACAAGAACCTACAACCAAGAATAATCTATCCAGCAAAGCTATCATTCAGAATTGAAGGGCAGATAAAGACCTTCACAGAGAAGAAAAAGCTAAAGGAGTTCATCAACTCCAAACCAGTATTATATGAAATGCTGAAAGGTACCCTTTTAGAAGAGGAAGAAGAAAAAGGTAAAAGACAAAAAATTATGAACAACAAACACACATCTGTCAACAAGTGAATCTAAAAATTAAGTGAATTAAAAATCTGATCAACAGAATAAACTGGTGAATATAATAGAATCAGGAGCACAGAAAGGGAGTAGACTGATAATTCTCAGGAGGACAAAAATCATAAAGCATCAAACAGACTGTGAAATTATAGCAGAAAGATTAAAGTTAGGTGAGGTAAATAAGTGATCAATCAAAGGACTTGTATGCATGCTTATAAACATAACCAATGATCACAGACACTGGGGGGTCGGGGTATGCCTGGGAG
Source organism: Lasiurus cinereus (assembly GCA_011751065.1). NCBI lineage: Eukaryota > Metazoa > Chordata > Mammalia > Chiroptera > Vespertilionidae > Lasiurus > Lasiurus cinereus. The sequence goes on from JAAGEH010000286.1 coordinate 62,310,323, forward strand.
GGAGGGGGGGCAATGGGGAGATATGTATAAAAAATTAATAAAAATTAATTTAAAAAAAAATAAAATAAAATAAAAAAGTGAAAAAAAAAAGGACCAACTAGAGATGAAAAGGACCAACTAGAAATTAAACATACACTGATTGAAATAAAAAATATTATACGGAGACCTAACAGCAGACTAGAGAAACGCAAGAATCAAGTCAAAGATTTGAATACAAAGAAGCAAAAAACACTCCACTGGAAAAGAAAAAAAATTTTAAAAATGTGAAGATAGTGTAAGGAGCCTCTGGGACAACTTCAAGCGTACCAACATCAGAATTGTGGGGGTGCCAGAAGAAGAGAGAGAGCAAGATACTGAAAACCTATTTGAAGAAATAATGACTGGAAACTTCCCCCACCTGGTGAAAGAAATACACTTACAAGTCCAGGAAGGGCACAGAACCCCAAATGAAAGGAATCCAAGAAGGATCACACCAAGACACATCATAATTAAAATGCCGAGAGCAAAAGACAAAGAAAGAATATTAAGAGCAGCAAGAGAAAAACAGGTAATTACCTACAAGAGAACACCCATATGATTGTCAGCTGATTTCTCAACAGAAACTATGCAGGCCATATGGGAGTTGCAAGAAATATACAAAGCAATGAATAGCAAGGACCTACCACCAAGATTACTCTACCCAGCAAAGCTATCATTCAGAATTGAAGGGAGGATAAAGAGCTTCACAGATAAGAAAAAGCTAAATGAGGTCATCAACACCAAACCAGTATTATAGGAAATGCTGAAAGGTACTCTTTAGGAAGAGGAAGAAGTAAAAAATAAAGATAAAATTCATGAACAAGAAATACATATCTATTAACAAGTGAATCTAAAAAGTGAATTAAAAATCTGATGAACAGAATAAACTGATGAATATAATAGAATCGAGAAAGGGGTGAGGAGGGTACAGGGAGAGACTGGACAATAATCACACACCTATGGATGAGGACAATGTGGGAGGAGGTGAAGTAGAGGGAGGGGTGAGAGCGAGTGAAGGGGAGCTATGGGGGGGAGAGAAACAAATGTAATAATTTGAACAATAAAGATTTATTAAATTAAAAAAAAGAATTTCCTGGAAAAGATGGATAAATTCAGCAAAACCCAAGAGGAGATGAAAAAGGACCAACTAGAAATTAAACATACACTGACTGAATTTAAATTATTATACAGACACATAAATGCAAGAATAAAGTCAAAGATTTGAAATACAAAGAACCAGAAAACACTCAACAGGGAAAGCAAAAAAAGAAAAAAGAATCCAAAAATGTGAAGATACTGTAAGGAGCCTCTGGGACAACCTCAAGCACACCAACATCATAATTATGGGGGTGCCAGAAGAAGAGAGAAAGCAAGATAAAATAAACAATGGTAATAAATTACCTAACCCTATAATTCAAAGAGTTAGAAAGAGTGCAGCAAGAAAAGCCCCATATAAGCAGAGGGAAGGAAATAATAAAGATCAGAGTGGAGAGAAACAACATAGAGACAAAAGAAACAATGCAAAAGATCAACAAAACCAAGAGCTGGTTCTTTGAAAGGATAGACAAGATTGATGAACCTTTAGCTAGGCTTACCAAGAAGCAAAGAGAGAGGATCCAAATAAACAAAATCAGAAATGAAAGAGGAGAAATAACAACAGACCCCACCAAATACAAAGGATTGTTTAAAAAAAAAATACTATGAACAATTCTATTGCAACAAACTGTACAACCTGGAGGAAATGGACATATTCCTAGAAAAATACAACTTTCCAAAACTCAATCAGGAAGAATCTAAACATCTCAATAGGCCAATAACTATAGAAGAAATTGAAGCAGTCATCAAATTTTCAGCAAATAAAAGCCTGGGGCCAGATGGCTTTAAAGGGGAGTTTTAGCAAACATTCAAGGAAGAATTAAAACCTATAGTCCTCAGACTATTCTAAAAATTTCAAGAAGGAACACTTTCAAGCTCTTTCTTTGAAGCCAGCATCACCCTAATACCAAAACCAGATAAAGACAACACAATGAGGCCAATATCCCTCATGAACATAGATGCCAAAATCCTCAACAGAATTCTAGCAAATCAGATCCTGCAGCACATCAGAAAGATTATTCACCATGACCAAATACTATTTATGCCAGGGATGCAAGGATGGTACAATATCCCCAAATCAATAAACGTGATTAATCACATAAACAAATTGAGAGATAAAAATTGCATAGTCATATCAATCGATGCAGAAAAAACATTTTTCAAAATCCAACACCCTTTCTTAATAAAAACTCTCAACAAGGTGGGAATATAAGGATCATACCTCAACATTATAAAAGCCATATATGATAAACCCACAGCTAACATCATACTCAATGGGCAAAAACTAAAACCATTTCCCCTAAGAACAGGAACAAGACAGGCATCCCCACTCTCACCATTCCTTTTCGACATAGCACTGGAAGCATTAGCTATTGCAATTAGACAAGAAGGAGAAATAAAAGGCATCCAAATTGTAAAAGAAGAAATAAAGCTGTCCTTTTTTGCAGATGACATGATATTGTAAATCAAAAACCCGAAAGAGTCCATTCAAAAACTAATAAACTTAATAAATTAATTTGGCAATGTAGCAGGATACAAAATTAACGCCAAGAAATCTATGGCATTTTGCAAATTTGCAAAAGCCTCTGTCCTCGGTTTGGATGGGGCAAAGTCTCAGGGGTGAGCAGACAGCCTTGGCATCCTGGCAGCCCTGCCCTATGAGGCCTGTGGTTCTCAGTGTGCCTTGATAATTGCTGCACCCCTCTCTGCTCGCACTCACGCTTGCATGCCTTTAGACATCTGCCTTTCCCAGTTCCCCTGGGCTCCCGCTCCGGGAACTCATATGAGTCTGGGTCCCCAGGGTCTCACCCAAAACTGGGGTTCAATGCTTTCAGAACTGTAGTTCAGTGCAGTCGGGAGGTTCCATCTTCCTCCTACTAGAGAAAGCCAGCATCACAATCAGCAGTCAGTCCTCTCTGTGTGCACTCACGTGTACACCTCCAGACCTCTGCCTTTCATGTCTCCCCTGGGATGCTGCTACACAGGTGTGTGACCTTGGGCAAGTCACTAAAGACCTCTGCACCGCATTTGACTAATCTCTGCAGAGGAGGAAGCAGGCTGAAAGGTTCTCAAAGATAACCCTTCCCCCCCTCTCCTCTAAGACTCAGCTGGCAAATTTAAAAAATATAAATTTCTAAATATTTGATTTGGTTATTGTACATTTCTCAAAAATGTTATGTTTCTCCTATTGGCCTTCACTTATTTTACTTTATTAGTTTTTACTCTTATCAAAGTTAAACATTGTCAACCATTAAAGATTTGAAGCTGTAAAATAAATTAAAAGATTAATTTGGGGTCTTAAAGGATTTGGATATGACAGGTGAGATTCAGGTGGCAACCCAAATGGTACTGCTCTTCAGAGAACAGAGAAAGACAGGTAAAACCCACAAAGTTTGTAACAAAGGAAATTTCTCCTGTTGGCTATCTATCTAGCACAGAATTCAAAAAGGATTGGCCAAGTCTGAGTGGTGAGATTCTGAGGTAAGTTAGTTCCAGGATGTGTCCTTATGGTCAGTACAAAAGTCCAAGAGTTCAAACCTCACTTAGGTCCTTGATGCACCTGGATACTGCATGATGAAGAGATTGGCTCCTGTCAGGATGAAGAGTGCAGAGGTTGTCTGCCACAGTGAGGAGGAAGCAAAGTTCAGAATGTGGTCTCACAGCTGATTCAAAAGTTTGTAAGTTATATAAATGTCTAACTACTATGCTGTGCACCTGAATCTGTTATAGTATTGAATGTCAACTCTAATTGAAAAATTAAAATATTTTTAAATTAATTTTTAAAACAAGTTCATAGGTGGGTGAGCATAAGGGAATTTCTTTGTGATCTCTGAGCTCCATTTAGTTCCCTTGACATAAATGACTTCATTGGGCAATTTCCTTCTACAGCACACATGAAGTTCACTCATCAAAGGTTATTATGAAAAACAGCAGCCAACCTATTCCATTTGTTCCTCTTCAGGGATAATTTAAAGTAAGTTGTTTATGAAACCTGTAGAAAAGTTGAAAGAACAGTATTCAGGTATTCGTACTCAAATCCTCATCTAAAGGGCTATTGTTGGCATCTCATCCCACAAATGCCATCTTTTTCTACATTCCTTTATTTTAGACCCTTTGAAAGGGGGTAGCAGATATTACGACACTTCCACATTCATCTTCCAAGAATAAGAACATCTGGAAACTACAACATCATTGCTATGCATGGGGAAAGGACACTAATTCAGGAACACATCCACGTGAAAAGTGTCCATTGTTCCATAACATGTCTTAGAGTAGTTGTTATTTCCCCCCTAAACTCAATCCAAAGTTCACACACTGTATTTGACTGTTAGGTTTCTTGAATCTCTCCCAGTCTTCCTAAACCCAACCTCCCTTTGAAGAGATTGGATGGTTGTCTAGCCTGGATTTGAGCCATACATCTCACACTTTTCTGTTTCCCTTTATTAGAGTCAGGACAAGTATTTCTGGCCATAACACCACATTGAAAATGTGTGTTCTTCCCTCTGCATCACATCAAGAAGTATATATGTCAGGCTTTCTCTACTTCTCTTGGCAATTGTTGCCAAGCTTGACCACTACTTAAGGTAGTGACCATCAAGTTTCCACAGTAGGAAGCACAATCTCCTCTGGCTGGTCCCCTCCTGACATGCCTGACCAGGGATCAAACTCGCAATCTAGGCATGTACCCTGACCAGGAATCAAACCTGAAACTTTTCAGTGCATGGGTTGACACTCCAACTGAGCCATCTGGCCAAAGCTTCTAATATATATATATATATTTTTCATTGCTGGGTACTTGAGGAAAACCCCAATCTAAAGAAATCTCAGAGTAAACTTCAGTCTGAGGTGGTTGTGAGGTGGGAATGAGGGGTAAGTGGGGAGTTACACTCAATGAGCATAAAGTCTCAGTTATGTAAGATGGATAACTCTAGAGACCTATGAAATATTGTGCCTATATGTGCAGAGGATACATAATACACAGTGTACTTACGCCAGTAAAATAATTTTAAATGCCTATCTTGCAATATTGTTATGAGGTAAATAACATGTTACAAAGCACTAGGTCTGTGCAACATTTGCCTCTGTTTTCATGGACTGAGTGATTCAGGACAAAGTGAGGAAAATGAGAGACCTTGGCAGTGGTGGTGAAGAAGAGGCCCTGTCTGAACACAGTAACCAGGTGGGTGGAGACAAGAGGACGGCTACAGGAATGCACCAGGATATGAGAACCAGTGTGTATAGGGTGAAGGGAAAGAGGAAGCAGAAGTACAGACAACTCATGTGACTGTGACCTGCACTATTTGTTAGTAATAAGTGTAGAAATACCACATGACATTTCAGCAGAAAGTCATGACTTCCTTCACTTACTGGCCCTAAGGAAGTGTAACTAGAAAATCACACAGATAAACCCAGACATTGCTGGTCAGTACTTGACTTGTATTTGATTCAGCAATTGAGGTGAGGAGAGTGGTTTGTATGTGTTCAGTTCAGAAAAGCATTGTCTCATATTAGCAACAAAATGGTACCAAATGATAACAAACCCTAACAAAAAGCAAGGACCACAGAACGTGTCAATAGTTGCCACACAACTGATGTTGCCCTGTGTGCAGGGTCGAGCTTGGTTGGGATCCTCGCTGCAGGCAGCAGCATTTGTCCCAGACTACGCTCCTGGCTCTGCTCCCTAATCTCAGCCAGGCTCCTGAAGATTCTGATACCAGCCTGCAGTGATGTTTCCTGGCCAGAGAGGAGAGATGAGACCAGTGAGCTGTAACCAATGCCATTGTTCATAAGCAAGGCTCTGTGGGTTCATTCCCTAGAAGAGAAAATACATTATTTTGCAACAAAGGAAAAGAGCAAAATTCTCTGCCAAAAGTTTCTCTTTGTCTGGAAATCAGCCAGCTTACATTTCAATGTTCTGATTGTAGAAGAAATTTCTTCTTTAGAATTTCAAATTGAGGTGGGAGCATTTTTATAAATACACAGTCACCTCTCCTTGAAAGGACTGTATGCTAACGGGTCTAGCTGAATCCTGGTTTCTCTTCCCCCTTCTTTGGAGTTTTTCCGTGGAAACCCAAATTTCCTGACAGTGCCCAGCATATATTAGGCCCTCAACTCTGTGGAACTATACTGAAGTATCTCCTTCCAATAGTGCCATGGGTCCTCCCTGCTGCACTGCCAGTCCCTGAATCTGCCCTGATCCCTGTGGACATTTCTTCCACTAATTTCTTGAAGTCAGTCTGGATTCTTTTCTTTAAAAATATAAATACACACACACACACACACACACACACACACACACACACACACACTAATAAAGGAGAAACATGCAAATTAACTGTCACTCTGCTATACCAGCCAATCAGGAGTGACTATGCAAATTAACCCAACAAAGATGGTGGCAGCCATGAGCTGGAGCAAGCAGGAGGCTTGGGTTGCCTCCAGTGACAGAAGAAACCAAGCTTCATGCCCACCCTGGCTGCTGGTGAAGGAGTGGCTGGGAGCCTGGGTTACCAGGATATTTAGCCAATCTGAAAATGGCTCTCAGCCCCTTACCCAAGATTGCCACACCCCATGGGGTGAGGGTCCCTGCTGGGGGACTTGGCCAGCCTGCAAACAGCCATCAGCCCCTCACCCAAACTGACCACGCCTCCCCAGCAGGGACTCTCACCCCATGGGGACATGGCCAGCCTGCAAACCACCACAGGCCCCTCACCCAACACATCCCATGTCCCAAGGGAACCCCCACTCTGATCTAGGACATGCTTCAGGGAAAACCAATTGGCCCTCACCCATGCTCCAGGCTTCTATCTACTAATAAAAGGGTACTATGCTAATTAGACTGGGAGACCTTCCAGACATCTTCTGGACAAAGTTATGGTGGCAGGGCCGAGGTAGAGGTGGTTAGAGGCCAAAAGGGGAGGGCAGTTATGGATGATCAGGCCAGGATGGGACAGCAGTTATGGGTAATCAGGCCAGTGTTGGAGGTTATTAGGGGTGAGCAGGCCAGCAGGGTGGCAGTTTGGGGAGAGCATGCTGGCATGGGAGGCAGTTGGGGATGATCAATCAGGCTGGTGGGGGTGTGTGTGGCATTTGGGGGAGAGCAGGCTGGCAGGCTGAGTGGTTATGGGCAATCAGGCAGGTAAGCAGGTGAGTGGTTAGGAGCCAGCAGTCCTAGATTGCAAGAGGGATGTCCAACTGCCAGTTTAGGCCTGATCCCTGTAAACTGGCAGTAGGACATCCTTTGAGGGGTCCCAGATTAGAGAGGGTGCAGATCGAGCTGAGAAACACCACCTCCCTTCCCCGCCTGTGCACGAATTTCGTGCACCAGGCCACGTGTGTGTGTGTGTGTGTGTGTGTGTGTGTGTGTGTGTGTGTGTGTGTATTTTTTTTAATTGAGTTCAGAGAGGAAAGGAGAGCGAGTGAGATAGAAACATCAATGATGAGAGAATCATTGATGGCCTGCCTCCTGAACACTCCCCCACTGGGAATTGAGCCCGAAACCCAGGTATGTGCCCTTACCAGGAATTGAACTCTGACCTCCTGGTGGATGCTCAGTCATTGAGCCACACAGCTGGGCTCAATCTGGATTCTTGATGGAGCTCTTTTTGTGCCTCTCTTAATTTGAAAAAAGAAAAAAAAATTCTCTAAAGGAGCTGTCAGTGGTGAGCTGAGATGGTCAGCACCAGCTTGTTCAATCAGGTGTTTGGAGAAGCTGGCAGGCCAGAAAGGGACAGGAAGCAATGGGCACAGCACACCAAGTTTCAGAAATGTTGGCTGAGGAAAAAAGGCACGTTTCAGAATGCTGCATAAAGAATGTTGCCATTTATGTAAAATACAAACAAAAAACACTTTTAAGTAGTTAAATATGCAGATAGTGTGTACAATTCCAAAAGGGCTGGTGGACACAGATCACAGAGATTATCTCTTGGAGACGATCAAAAGATGATATTCTTACCTGCCATGCTTTAAAAATGTAGCCATGTGCTGCAATATTCAAAATTAACTTAGATAAAGTAAACTAGACCATGGGCTTGGGAATCCAAAAGACCTCTTTTATGTTACAGGTCAGCTACATACTGTATCTTTGGGCAAGTTAACCCTTTTGCATCTTAATTTCCTCATTTGTGAAACAAGTTAATATTTAATACTAGATGCCTGATGCATGAATTTGTGCATTGGTAGGGTCTAGCTGACCCACCCTGATGGGGGGTCCATCAGGCCAGGCAGGCAGATGGGAAGGGCCGTGAGCAGTTGGCTTGCAGGCCCCACCTCTGATCGGGGTGTTGGGGGCCAATCGGGGGCCAGCCAGCTGGGGGAGGAGGTGGCCTATGGGGGCCCGGATCAGTGTGTGTCATAGCCAGCAGTCGTTCTGTTGTTCCCGCCATTCCAGTCAATGGGCTTTTATATATATAGACTAGAGGCTTATATATATAATTTGTGCATGAGGGGGAGGGGTGTCCTTCAGCCCAGCCTGCTCCCTCTCCAATCTGGGACCCCTTGAGGGTAGGATTGGACCTAAATGGGAAGTCGGACATCCCTCTCACAATCCAGGACTGCTGGCTCCCAACTGCTCACCTGCCTGCCTTCCTGATTGCCCCTAACCACTTCTGCCTGCCGGCCTGATTACCTCCTAACCACTCCCCTGCCAGCTTGATTGATGCCTACCTGCTCCCCTGCCAACCTGTTTGCCTCTAACTGCCCTACCCTGTGGGCCTGGTCACCCCCAACTGCCCTTCCCTACAGGCCTGGTTCCTGCCAACTGCTCTCCTCTGCTAGCCATCTTGTAGTGGCCTTCTTGTGTCCACATGGGGGCAGGATCTTTTGACCACATGGGGGAAGTCATCTTGTGTGTTGGAGTGATGGTCAATCTGCATATTACTCTTTTATTAGATAGGATAGAGGCCTGCTGCATGGGTGGGGGCCAGCTGGTTTGCCCTGAAGGGTGTCCCAGCTCAGGTGGGTGTTCCCCTGGGGCATGGAGTGTCCTTGGCAAGGGGCCTGTGGTGGTTTGCAGGCTGGTCATGCCCCCCGGCGACCCAAGTAGAGGCCGTGGTATCTGGGATTTATGTATCTTCTATAATTGAAACTTTGTAGCCTGGAGCAGAACCAAGCCTGCTCCCACAGCCATTGAAACTTTGTTGGCAGCCAGGCTATGCGGAAAGCTTGGCTTCCTTCATCACCAGGGGCAACTCAAGCCTCTCTTCTACTCTCTCTGTGGCCGTAGTCATCTTGGTTGGGTTAATTTGCATAATTGCTCTGATTGGCTGGTGGGTGTGGCTGGTGGGCATGACAGGTGGGTGTAGTGGAGGTATGGTCAATTTGCATATTACTCTTTTATTAGATAGGATTGTTAATGTCCAGGGATTGAGAATGATATAGATAAGCTGACTGGTACCTTGCAAGTAGCCTGCAGGCAATAACTGTTCCTACTGCTGAGCCTTCAGCACAACTTCCCATCCTTATGGAGACATAATGAGTGACGGGACTTCTGCCTATGAGCAATCCTATCTAAGAAGTAGTATGCAAATGGACCATCACTCCAACACACAAGATGGCTGCTCCCATGTGGTCAAAGATCCTGCTCCCATGTGGACACAAGATGGCTGCAACAAGATGGCCAGGAGGGGAGGGCAGTTGTGGGCAATCCGGCCTGTAGGGAGGGCAGTTTGGTAGGGGAGGGCAATTAGGGGCAACCAGGCTGGCAGGGGAGGGCAGTTAGGGGTGAGCAGGCAGGCAAGCAGAGTGGTTAGGGGTGAGCAGGCAGGCAAGCAGAGTGGTTAGGGGTGATCAGGCAGGCAGGCAGGTAAGTGGTTAGTAGCCAGTGTTCCCAGGGATTGGGCCTAAACTGGAAGTCGGACATCCCCTGAGGGGTCCCGGGCTGTTGCCCGGGTAGCCTGGGCCTTCCCGGGTGCAGGCCAGACTGAGAGACAACCCCCAATCCCCTCCATGTACAAATTTCATGCATTGGGTCACTAGTCGATATAGAAACAGGCTTGTAGCAAATATATACATGTGGACTATAAGGCTTCACTGGGAACCCATTATTGGGCTCCCTCCCCTTGTGGGGAATCTGAATCTGTAATAAATTTTCCACACTTTTGCTTAAATCTTTTGGTCCAAGGAGCATCATGAGATATGACACCAAGAAAAACCATAGGCTCACTGTTTCAGTTATCAACTTTGTGGCTCGGTCCAGGATCCAACCGCTCCACATCAAACAGCGAGTGTATGATCCCTATTGCTTCTTCTGATGTTTCCTTTGGAATTTTGGAGGCATTGCTGGGTGCCCATCAGCCATTTAATAAGGCTACCATTTCCAGAAGGCATTTTTCTCTTTCACTTTCCAAATGTGGGTCTCCAGCCTTTGGGCCATTTAAAAATGAGCATGGATCAGCAGTTAAAAGCCATTAAGGTGAATGCCGCATAAAAACACTCCTATGGAAGAATGAACTAGTAGTCAGATCAGATTAGAAAGTAATAGGCTTCCCACCAGTTGTAAGATAAAGTCTAATCAATGCCTAGATGAGTGCTTGGATCCTTACCCAGGCTCTGAAGATCAAAGAGGCAAATTCCTTGCTCTGGTTCAAGAATCTCTATCGTCCTTATGTGAATAAGGTCCTCGCAGAGGTGCCTGGGATTGAATCCTAAGACATGCAGGAACCTCATAGGGTCTCCAGAATCTATAATAATAAAAGGGCAATATGCAAATCAACTGAACGACTGAATAGCAGAACAACCATCTGGACAACTTTCTGGATGACCATGCTTTGACACCCACTGGCACTAGGCCAGCCAAGGCGGGTGTGATATGATTGGTCTGGGGCCCAGCCATCGCTCCATGATTTCCCTGCAGAGGGAGGCCCATGTCACTGGCTGGCAGGGTGATCGATCAATAAGGGGGCTCCACAATCACCCCAAAGAGGAAGGCCCAGGCTACCCGGGCAACAGCACTGCAGTGGATAGCCTGGGCCTCCCTCTGTGGGGGCAATCCATTGTGGAGGCCCAGCCAAGTGAACAGGGTCTACCTCTTTGGGGTTATCCATTGAGGGGCTCCTGGAATATGAGAGGGGACAGGCCAGTCTGAGGGAACCCCAACTGCCGTGCATGAATTTAATGCACTGGGCCTCTGGTACAACTACAATTAAACTTTGACCCATCCAGGGAGTATACATAAGAGCTGGTCACTCAGGAGGGAAATGACCAAAGGTTTCACCACCTCTGGCAGTTCCCTCTACAAACTATGTACAGCCCAAACCTGGCCTGTTTCCTTGTTAGGATTTGTATTGCCAGAGATCTGCTCAAACTTTCCTGCCTTTTTCCTTCTCCTAAACCCAGGTTAGGGGTAGAGGGAAGCTAAGTTCTTTGGATCCTGCCTCAGGCTGGCTGATCTGCCATTCTTGGTGTCCCTACCATACAGGGACCCAGCCATATGTGAGCAGAGGATTCCCTCATCCCCTCAATGCCTCCTTGGACCTGACCCCTGCAGACCTGATTTTGTCCAGCTTCGTGCAGTGGCCTTGTGGGGATCAGAGGGGATTTGGGTCTTCAATAGAATGTTAGGGGAACCAGGGAGGGAATACCCTTGCCTGAGGGGCAGAGCCTGCCCCTAGTGTTCACACCACACCATGTCTGGAGAGCATTTGAAGTAAGATGGGGAGGTAGATCAGGGCATTAAATCAGACAGGATGAAGGATTGCAGGGTTCGGATTTACAACCCTGCTCAAGTGTGGGGAACCGTGAAAGGCAATTAGGTACATTATCCAGCAATATGCTTTTCCTCTTATGTTTCCCGGCTTTGCCGGGGTTTTTGCTTCATATAGCTAAGAGAAAGTAACACTGTGGCAGGATCAATAGAGCAATGTGTCCTTGAGTGCCAGATGTTCTCAATAACAGAAACAAGGATAAGAAAGCTGGCCGAGGGAGTAGTCTAGACTGTGTTTAGGACACTGCTGATACGGAAAGAACATGCTGACTGAACCTTGACCTTGTATGCTTGCATAAGTTGTTTCTGCTTATAAAAGGAGCTGTGAGAATAAACTCGGCGCGACAGTCCTGAGCTGTCCGCCCTCCCGGTATCTAAGGTGTCTGTGTTCTTTAATCCTCACCCCCCCTTTCAGGTAACGTTCTAACTGCAGTGCCGGCTGGCTCCGGCACTCAAGGCCCTTCAGCACTTTCTACAGTGCTCCCTGGTGGCTCCTAGGACCTCTGAAATGTTAAGTACCTGGTAAAAAAAAAACCCTAGTCTGGCCATCATTAAAGGTACAAGTTTCTGGAAAAAAACTTAGCTATGTATTCAGGTCAAATTAACTCATTACAGCTTTGATTGCTAGATCACCTTTTATCTTTGTTGCATAAAGTCTGTAAAGAGGACTTGGAGCTGTTATAATGTCTTATGCTTTGAAACTAAGTATGTTTAAAATATGTTCATAATCTAAGGAAGGCTGGTTGTTTGCTTTTTTTGGTTATTGAGGATTGGGACTCAAGAATTCTTAATTGGAAATTATGTGATTTTGGTAATAAAAGGCATGGTGCATAGAGATGCATTTTGAAAACAAGTTATTCCTAAAAGTTGTACAAAGGTTTATGAAAATTATAGAAGATTTATAAGGAAAAATGTTAAAAGGAAATCAAAACCAAATCAAACAATATGGGCAATTTTCAGCCAGCTTGTAACTAACGAATCATTACCTGCCTCAGCCAAGGACACAGAGCAAATAATTAAGAACAAAAAGCAAAAAAAATCTTGTACAGAAAGGGAGGGGGAAGGAGAAAGAAAAAAAAGCGGGGAGGGGGGCTGTTTTATTCCCTAGGCAGAGATGCTGGCAGTCTCAAGGCTTGGCAAGGTAAAGTTGCCAGGTTGCCAGATGCTTCTCATGATTTCTGAAAAGACTACAATAAAATAACAGAGAATCTTAAGAATTAATCTGTACCAGACTATTCAACAGAGCAATTTTTACAGACAGGAGAGTATATGATGCCTTGGACCCCTCACCCAGCCTGCTCTTTGGATTGGCTGGGAACCCGTCTATACTTCATAAGCCAGATGTATACGTTTACTTACTTTGTTTTTACAATAAAGATACATACTTTAATTACTTGGTTTTTCACAATACAGTGAAGGTCTCTCATATAAATTCATTTTTGTGAAAAGACAAAATTAAGATTTTGTGACTTTGTTAAAAGTATTCCTAATTTTTGGACTTTGTTTTTCAGATACAAGGAAACAAAACAATTTGGTAAATTATATGTTTTTCTTCCTACCTAATCCTTCCAGATTTTGGCAATCCATAATCAATAAATCAGGGCAATGTATTTCTTTGCATGAATCAGTAAGACCCATTTCCAATAATAGCTTTATTATCTAAGACTTTTGCTGGAGTGTCACGTCTGAGAGAGACATGTCTGGACTCTGCATGTCACCAGAAGACTTGAAGCCAATGTGAGCATCTTAGAGAACAGCCTGGTGCCGCGCTTGGTTACGTGGTTCATGACTGTCTTCCCAGGTAAGAAATGAAGGTTGCTTTCCTGAAAGATAGCATGGAAGTACCTCAAGACACTTGTGGGGACCTCAACTCAGGGAATGCACTCCGAATCTGCAGGTATTACAGGCAAGCCTGATGGCAGCTAGGTGGCTGGCTTCTTTGCCCTGAGGGGCTCATTAAAGTTCAGTCATAAAATTCCAGCAAAGCTGATTTTGAAAGAGCCTATACACTCAATTACTGTTCTCTTTATGTTCATGCAAACAGGCCAAATTGAAACTAGATTTAATGCAATAAATTGGTCTTTAATAAGGATAAGGGTGATTTTTAGGGAGAAAAATTCTATTTTAACAGACTTTATAATACACAATTGTGAGTTGATTCCAATTAATTGTTTCAAAGTTTTATCTTATATCTATGAATCAAACTGAAGCCTAAGTTTATCTAGTTTTCTTGGATGTTTAGTTACAACTCTCGAGACTAATACTTGCTTTTCTCCCATCCTTAACCTTGGAATCCTTGAACACTGAAACACTTTTCCTTTCACTGGATCACTTGTCATAATTTTTGTTGTTCAGTTTGTCTCCACCAGGTTACAAGCCCTACTGATGCACTGGGAATGCCACCTCTAGATACTATCAATACCTCCTTCCATGCCCAAGCCTTGTCGCCCCTCATATATAACCTTTTCCTCAAATAAGTTTGATAACCTTTCCAGGGATTGATTTTTAAGAAAGTAGCCTTAGACTTGTGGGAATAGTGTCTTAGTTCTTACCAGAATTATAGGAAAGCCTAAAAGAAAGTATCCCTACTCGGGAGACACAGCATGCTTCTGATACCTACATCTCCCCATATGCAGGAGGGCATATAGGCCCTTGAGTTGAGGACTTTTTCTTTCATGCAAACACAAATAGAGCAGAGGGCTGGAAAGAGAAGGGCTGAAAGAGACTAAAAACAAGCCCTCCAACATTATTTGCAACAAATCCCACAGTAAAGGGGGTAACATTTTTCCTCAGAGCCATATTCCCAGGTAAATCATATATTAGACATCTATATTATCAAGGAGATTACCTCATCACTGGATGTAAAGTTCTAGGCTTAACTAAATAGGGTTCCACCCTTTTCATATACTAATAAGTCCCACATTACTGACAGACTGGGGAGACCTGGTTGAAGAGGATAGATCTTTTGATAATGAGGGCATACACAGGAATAAGGCTGGAGCTGTTTGTATCCTCTCTGAGTCTCTGGATACTGGCCAGTCCAAAGCTCCGGGTATTGACCAAACTCTCCAAGTCCTTGGCCTAGAGTCACTTCTTTTGAAACTCCTTTGGGAAACTCAATGGGTACTTCAGAAACATTGGAAGCATCTCAGACACTTTCAATCAGGGACATGGGTTAGCACAGGCTTCCCCACACCTGGAGCAGGACGGGTGCCTGGTAGGACCTCGCTGGTACGTGTACACAGTCCAGTAGGTCAGTTCTGTTACTAGACGTACACTAACAGATTTTCTCGCCCTAGATCTTACCAGTAAGTCTGACTAAGTCCAGCAGTTGTCCTCTCATAATTGGGGAGGGGACTGAGAGGGTTAACTTGAAACACAGGCAGATAGGGCAGGGGTCCAGTGGAAAACATAGGCAAGGAAAGACACTGTAGTTTAAGCAAGCCGAACCACAGGAACCAAACAAGCAGAAATAATAAAATGTTTCTGGACTCAAAGAGAGAGGCATTGGAAAACAAGAGAGGACCTGCAGCAACAGGTATACAAATGCATAGAAACAGAGTAAGTTCAGCATAGAGACAGGGAAAGTTCAGGTCCATTGCTGGACAAGAACAAATGAGGCAATCAATCAGATGATGACACAGAAAGATACAGAAGCAGGCTTGTAGCAAATATATACCCCTGGACTACAGGCTTTAATGGGCAGCCCATTATTGTCCCTTCACTCCCCTTGCGGGGAGTCTGAATATGCTTGTAATAAATTTTTTATACTTTTGCTTTAATCTTCTGGTCCGAGGAGCTCATTCTTTGGCATCACAAGACACGACCCTGGAAAAAAACCTTGGCTCACCCATTCTAGTTATGAAAATCAATAATAAAAATATATTAAAATATATATATATATATATATATATATATATATATATATATTTAAAAACTAAAAACCTACATCAACTGTGGGTCTAGAATGTGGTTTTCATTTGCCTTTGAGAAGTTGGCATTTCCTTATCAACCCACACCCCAGGAGAAGCAGCCCCTGAAGGTTACCAGCCCATTCATCCACACAACAGATGAGTGAGCCAAGACCCCATGAGGGGAAGACAGAGTGAATTGGAAGGTAACACCCAAAGTTGTTTCTTAGATTGTACTTCCTGGATTAGATTTTGATATTGCCCCATATTCTTATAACTTTTCCCTTTTTTAAAAAATTAAATCTTTATTATTAAGATTATTACATTTGTTTCTCTTTTTTTCCCCTCCATAGCTCCCCTCCACCCAATTCCCACCCTTCCCTCTGCCCTTACCTCCCTTCCATTGACCTCATCTATAGGTGTATGATTTTTGTCCAGTCTCTCCCTGTACACCCCTCACCCCTTTTCCCCTGAGAATTATCAATCCACTCCCTTTCTGTGCTCCTGATTCTATTATATTCACCTGTTTATTCCGTGGATCAAATTTTTAATTCACTTAATTTTTAGATTCACTTGTTGATAGATATGTATTTGTTGTTCATAATTGTCTCTTACCTTTTTCTTCTTCCTCTTCTAAAAGAGTACCTTTCAGCATTTCATATAATACTAGTTTGGAGTTGATGAACTCCTTTAGCTTTTTCTTCTCTGTGAAGCTCTTTATCTGCCCTTCAATTCTGAATGATAGCTTTGCTGGATAAATTATTCTTGGTTGTAGGTTCTTGCTATTCATCACTTTGAATATTTCTTGCCACTCCCGTCTGGCCTGCATCGTTTCTGTTGAGAAATCAGCTGACAGTCGTATGGGTGCTCCCTTGTAGGTAATGAACTGTTTTTCTCTTGCTGCTTTTTAATATTCTCTTTTTGTCTTTTGCTCTTGGTATTTTAATTATGATGTGTCTTGGTGTGGTCCTCTTTGGATTCCTTTTATATGGGGTTCTGTGTGCTTCCTGGACTTGTAAGTCTATTTCTTTCACCAGGTGGGGGAAGTTTTCTGTCATTATTTCTTCAAATAGGTTTTCAGTATCTTGCTCTCTTTTTCTGGCACCCCCACAATTCTGATGTTGGTACACTTGAAGCTGTCCCAGAGGCTCCTTACATTATCTTCACATTTTTTGGATTCTTTTCTCTTCTTGCTTTTCCAGTTGAGTGCTTTCTGCTTCTTTATATTTCAAATTTTTGACTTGATTCTTGCCTTTCTCTAGTCTGCTGTTAAGACTCTGTATACTATTTTTTATTTCAGTTAGTGTATGTTTAATTTCTAGTTGGTCCTTTTTCAACTCTAGTTGGACCTTTTCCATCTCTAGTTGGTCCTTTTCCATCTCTAGTTGGATCTTTTGCATCTCTAGTTGGTCCCTTTTCATCTCCTCTTGGCTCTCACTAACTTTATCCAACTTTTCTAGGATATTCTTGAAAAACCTTATGAGTGGTTTTGAACTCTATATCCAGTCGTTTTTTTCCTCCATTTCTTTTGTTTGTGATCCCTTCCCTTGTCTCGGCATTTTCACTATGCTGGGAGAACTTCTGTGTTGGATTCAGCCTTATGATACCAGACTTGCAAAACCGCAGAAGCCTCTCTGTTGAACTTGGGATGGGTGGAGTCTCAGGGCTTAAGGGACCGCCTTGCCTTCCAGTCGGCCCCGCCCGCCACGGCCCCTGGGTCTCACGTGACTGGGTAATTGCTGGAGCAGTCCTTGTGCGCTTGCACAGTGCCTCTAGACCACTGCCTTTCCGGGTCACCTGTGCTCCAGGACCACACGAGTCTAGGTCCCCAGGGTTTCACCCGAAACAGGGGCTTAGTGGAGTCAGAAGTGGCATAGTTGGGAGGGTCTGTCTCCCGCCCACTCATGAAAGACAGCGGCACAATCAGCAGTCTGTCCTCTGTGCCCAGTGCCGTGCGTGCCATCAGACCTCTGATCTTTTGCGACTCCCCTAAATATCCGTGCACCTCTCCCTTTTCACAGTCCCAACTCCCCCCGGATGAGTTTCTGCTGGATCTGGGGTTTAGTGTCATAGGATAAAGGGTTCAATGCCTTTGAGAGTCTCCGTTTCACTCCTGCCAGAAAATAACAGCCAGGTACTCCGGCACCTGCTCTCTCCACATGCGCGTCTCCATACCTCAGCTTTTTGCAACTCCTCTGGGTTTCTATGAGCTCCTCTCTTTCCCTCTAGTTGTAGAATTTCCACTCAGCCAGCTTTCCTGTGGTTCTGGATAATGTCCATTCTTTTAGTTGTAGTTTTGAAATTGTGGTGCAACTTTTCCCTTTTTAAGATGGTTTGAATGGGCTTTGGTTTTAGTTTTGCTTCATCAAGGTTAAGGAAGCCCAAAGATGCTCTAGATTTGGGTGAAGAGGTTTGGTTACCAAGGCTTTCATTGTGGGAAGCTGGTAGGCTGAAGGATGTAGTAGAAAAGCAGTTAGCTGAGATTTCACTGGTGGTCCCAGACCTCATGCCTCTCTGGATCAAGGTGGCCTAACAAATCAGAATGTGACTCTTTGGGGTTCTTGAGTAAAGTACAATCTTAGAAACAGCCTCAGATTTATAAGGCAGAGCTGGAAGCAGATGTAGCAGGAAGAGACTTTCTTTCCTCCTTGACCCCTTCACACCCACCCCTACCATGGAGATTTTGGTAAAATTATGCATGAGTTCTAGTGTAAGACACAGACATTATTAGCAAGACTAGAGGCCTCGTGCAAGAAATTTGTGCAGAGGCGGGGGGAGCGGTCTTCAGCTAGGCCTGCATCCTCTCCAATCCGGGACCTATTGGAATTGGGCCTAAACCAGCAGTTGGACATCCCTCTCGCAATCCCGGACCACTGGCTCCTAACCACTCACCAGCCTGCCTGCCTGATCACCCCTAACCACTCTGCCTGCCATCCCTAACTGCTCTCCCCTGCCAGCTTGATTGCCTTTAACTGCCTCTGCCTCGGCCCCTGCCAACATGGCTTTGTTCGGAAGGATGACCAGAAGATTTCTGGTCAATCTGGTCTAAATAGCATATTACCCTTTTATTAGTATAGATGTTAATTTTATACCAGTAGATTCCCTGGTCTTATGAGTAGGAAAGCCTCCTTCTATGTGCTTGGTAAAAACCTTCCCTGCATGTAGAAAAGATAGAGGGGATCATGTCAGGAAAAACATTAACAGAAAGGGAAGAGGCTTTTAATGTTTGGAGAAGCAGGGGACTCAGTATGAACTAGACACTACAGAGGAACTCCATGGGAAAGACAAAGAGGTACCCACCACTGTCCAGGGGATTTGTGTTTGGATCTCATAGAACAGATCATGTGACAAAGTTTCATTCACTAAAATTTATAATATGCTTGCTATGCTCCTAGTGCCTTCTATATATTACAAGGGTGTTGTTTTCTTACTTAGGAGATAAACTATACAAAAACCTTACCTAACTTGCCAATGTTAATAGATAATGACCCATTATAACTAGTAAGCAGCAGAGTGAAGATCAGAAGAGTGGCCACCTAAATCTACAATTTAGACTTTTCCTACCAATCATGCTGGCTAGTTTATACTAAATGGCATAGATCCAAAATACAGGCATAAAAGGACATGTAATTTAAGTGGCAAGTGCAGTATTTCCACTTTTGATATTAATGAAAACATACAAGAATCAACAGCTTATAAAATCATTCTCAAGTGTTTAATTAAAATCCATATAGCATTTAACATATACAATGTTTAAACTCAGTGATTCTTACATTTAAAAATCATTTTGCACAACATTTTGAGACTAACTTCATGCTATAAATTTACAAATGAACAACACAAAAATACATTTGAAGTCCATTCTAATGCAAGTTTAAAACACTTTAATTGCAGATAATGTAAAGATATTAAAAAAACTACAAAATGAGCACAAAAGTCTCTTCCCTTTTGAGTTTTTAATAAAATACTGCTCTGTATAAGATTTGATGAGAAATTCTAGTTACTTATAAAATAGTTATGTGAGAAAAGAAAGGAATTAAAATATACATGTATGAGTTATACTTAATCATATTGTTTAAATGAACAAACTGTGGAACACTTTGATGACATAGCACACTCTTATTCATATATCAAAATATATGAAAACACTCATAATATATGAAAACAGGCAAAAGAAAATGTAAGGTAGGAGGCAAAAACCCAAACCAAACCAAAACAAAAACCCTCAAGACAAACAAGGGGAAGAAAGAAATAAAAGAACTTAAAGCAAACTGTGGACCAAATTCTCTCATATTATTTCATTAGAAATGGGAAAGGGATTTGGCTTCAAGTGACTGAAGCATCTATATGAACTTAACTGGTGGGCCTACATAGCATACCAACTGCTAAAAATATTGGAAAAAATCATGTTTACAGGTCAACACAAAGCTCAAAGAGCTGGGCTATTGTACATAGTTGTTTTAAAAACTGCTGACCAATGAGATGAAGCATGGTAGATGACGCGAAGAAAATGTCAGCAGAGCATCCGAACCGGTAAGAAAGGGAGAGGTACACTGACAGTTCTATCTTAAGATAAAAATAATGCTGAAACCGGTTTGGCTCAGTGAATAGAGCGTTGGCCTGCGGACTCAAAGGTCCCGGGTTCGATTCCGGTCAGGAGCATGTGTCTTGGTTGCGGGTGCAACCCCAGCACGGGGCGTGCAGGAGACAGCTGATTGATGTTTCTCTTTCATCCATGTCTCTCTCTATCCCTCTCCCTTCCTCTGTAAAAAATCAATAAAATATATTTAAAAAAAAAGATAAAAATAAGACAACCACTATGCAAATGTATAATTTACTTAGAAATAAAACAGATGCTTAAAAACTAATGAAATAGACCCTAAAGCTTATTTGCTTCCTTGAGCTAGAAGACATAAAATAGTCTGAAAAAGCAGTGATTGAATATGTCTTATTTAACTGGTTTCCTTCTTCCAACCACCTCCTCTCTCCCCACTCTTCTTAAAACTAGGATAAGTTTGGAAGTATCAGTCTAAATTTAAAGCAAATACCTGATCAGAGAAAAAGTAAACAATAAAAAACCTGCCTTGAGTTCTTCATCCCTCCCCTCAATAGGGGAAAATAGGATCTCTTTATCTTCTTATCATCAGATGTTTAAGACTTTGGTCTACACAATGTTTAAATCAATTAGTACATTCTTTCTGCCACATTATAAAGCTCAAGTAATGTCAGAAATTGTGAACAGAAACAACGAAACTGGAAGAATCAATCTTCAAAATTCACTTACTTCACTCAAAAAGAAAAGAAACATTATTGAATAAGAATACTTAGATTTTCTGCTCCAGTTATGTGGAAACATGGGGCCACCTGAGGACCCTGTTCTTCAGCACCTTCATCACCCCTGTTCTTGCAGCAAATCCAAAGCAAACCCAACCATGGAACAGAAAAGATAACTAAACTTTGGGATGGTTGAGTTGGCCCCACCCAAAAAGAAACAACTCTTTTAAGTTTCCCAAACTATCAATAGATCCACTTTCCTCAAGATTATCAAGAGATAATCCCCACAGGGAGGGCACATCTCCTATGGATGTCGGGCCCACATTTAGAGTAAGTAAGTCTACATGGGGAGAATACAGACCAATGCGTGACCATTACCTAGTTATTATAGAGCTCCCTTCCATTTTTAATCTCTTAATCTTTAGAATAACATGTTTTAAAAAAAGAGAAGAAGAAATGAAGAGAAACATGTTTACTACCTATCCATATAGAACCGTCAACTTGCTTTGCTCAGATACGGAAATATCCTCACGGGTTCAATGGCATTATGCTTACTGAATTTTTTCTTGGAGTTTTCAGTTGGTGTTCATTCCTTACTCTGTGATCTAAAAAATCTGTGAGCTGTGCACTATTTATAGAGCTTTATACAGAAGTGTGCGGGAGGAAATTATTGAATGCCAGAGTCTGTATAGTTACAGAAGGTGAAAAACATTTTACACTTTAACAAGAACATCACTGTTACATTTAACTTTTTTGTATTGTATTCCCATAAAAATATTTCCTTTAAAACGAATAACATGTGAGGCAATAAGGACAAACGCTGAGAATTATTTGAGCATAATTACTCAAGATCCCACTAGAGATAAAAGAAACACTTCCAATAAGGAGCTGCTGGACACTGCTGAAGTGTAAATTTAGGAAAGAAATTAAGATCACAGACTCACATAACTATAAGAAATGATAGGTAATGAACATTTATCTCTTATACTAAAGGCACTATTAATATACAAAATAGCCTATTCACATTTAGAGAAATTCTGAAACCAGCAGTTAAAGGAACCCACTTGGTTCAAGGCCAGCACTTTAAACAGAGAGACCACTCTAAGACTCGTGACAGTGTCCAGTGCACTCAATGAAGTTAGATATAAGAAGCAACTCCATATAAAAATTGTGGTTCTAGTTTTTAAAAAAGTATGATAACTTACTTCCTTAAAAATATAAGCACATCACAAAAATTAAAGGATAAAAATATATATAAAAATTCAGGCCCTGGACCATTGATAAATTTTAAAAACTTTAAAAGAATCCTTGAGCCACAACTTGAACAATACCCCCCACAAGACATGCAAAGACCAAGTGCTGGTGCTGGTCAGTGCAGCATAGAGCTAGGAGCAAGGAGACAATGGAAATAATGCACACCACAATGGTATTGTGCTTGTAATACATGTGCTTGCATATTAGAACTAGAATTCCCTCAGCCAGGAAGCACTAAATGGGGACCAACATAGAGCTCTTACAGCTGTGCAAGTGAGCTCTACAAAATAATAATGCAATATCTTTAGTTAACATGATTAATAGCTTTTACATCATTCTATTGGAAGATTAATTTATAATCATTGTACCCTGTAAATTTTGAAACTTAATTTTATTCAAAATTATAAATGCTGGTTTTTATTGAATTATTTACAAATACTGTAATTAGTTGCTTAAATCTAGATTGCTATTTATAATTGTAAGTAGTTAAGTGAAATATTCTGACCAGTATTCTAAAGTTGCTTTGGTACAAAATTTGGAATAAAGCAAAACTGGCAGCACCATGCAGTGTGATCAGTTCAGAGCAGGTCTAACAGATTCACAAAAACAATAGAAGGAAGATAAGTTAAAATACATGTACATAAGAGACAGTCTCCTGACAATTCTGTTACATCATTAAAAAGAAAAATGAAATTCATATTCAGTAAATTATACTTGGGGCCCCATTTTCATGCTCCATTTAATTATCCCTCAATGATAGTGTAAAAAATGTTAATTATTATTGCAATATAATGTCTAATTCATAGTTCAGGACAAGGCCAGTAGTCAGAGTCGTCCATTTTAATGCTTAATCTCCTAGTATTATTTTCACACAAGCTTTAATTCAGTCTTCTTAAAAAATAGCTTTAGTGAGGTATAATTAACATAAAGCAAACTGTATATATTTAAGATGTACAATTTGATATATAGTCTTTTAAACACCATGAAAAGTGGCCTACAACTTAGTTAAAATTTTTCAACTGAAACATATTATCTTAAAATTGCACATTCTAATTTTTTCATGAGACACCAATATAGATTTATAAAAAGATGGGTGGAAATTAATTAATTTAACTCCAAGTACCACATTTATTCAGAAGGCTTAGAAATGCCAAAATTGACAGCCAGTTTTCTTGATTTTCTTCTTGAAGAAGAGCTGGGTGCTGACTTATGGTGAGACATACTAAGGCCTTGAGAGGCAGCTTCAACTTGAAAGGAAGATGCAGGCTGAGTAATTTGAGATGACTTGACGGGAGCTGATGAACTCTGCTGTGGAATCACTTTGGTGACATCGGAAGACCCTGGCTGGCTAGTCTGAAGTGGGGTGGCTTGAGAACTCTGGGTTTCCTTATTCTCAAAGTTCTTTTTGTTTGCAACCCTTTTTTTAGTAACCTTTAAGAAATAAAGGCATCATCGATTAACAATGTAGGCTAAAAAAAACTAGTGTCAGAAAATAACATAAACCATGCTGGTAATATTTGTCGATCACTGCTGACTTCTTACTTCTAATTATAAATTTCCAAATGAGATTTTAGGAATTAAAAAATTTATAGTTATGAATAAAATATCTAAAAATTCTTTGTACCATAAATATAAATAAAATTTATATTCCTGATTTTAAATCACTTTGTGCTTGAAAAGGATATCATTACTTGCTGCAATTATTGTTATTTATTAGAACATAAACTCAGACAGCAGGGACCAGGCCAGACTAGTACCACTGGTCACAATCTCAGGACCCAGACCAATACTGAGCTTCTAGTTGGCTATGAATAGGTAATCCTATCTAATAAAAGAGTAATATACAAATTGAACATCACTCCAACACACAAGGTGGCTGCCCCCATGTGGTCAAAGATGGCTGGTCCCATGTGGACAGAAGATGGTCGCTACAAGATGGCCAGCAGGGGAGGGCAGTTGGGAGGGACCAGGCCTGCAGGGAAGGGCAGTTAGGGGGGACCAGGCCTTCAGGGGAGAGCAGTTAGAGGCAATCAGGCTGGCAGGGGAGCAGTTAGGCACCAATCAGGCTAGCAGGAGAGTGGTTAGGGATGATCAGAAGCAGTTAGAAGCAATCAGGAAGGCAGGTAAGTGAGCAACTGAGAGCCAGTAGTCCTGGATTGTGAGAGGTATGTCCAACTGCCCATTTAGGCCCAATCCCACTAGTTGGGATTGGGGCTAATCGGGCATTCAACATCTCTCAAGGGGTTCAAGATTGGAGAGAGTGCAGGCTGGGCTGAGGGACACCCCCCCCCCCTTCCCCTGTGCAAGAATTTCATGCACCGGGCCTCTAGTTATTGAATAAACACATTATTCTATTATTAGTCATCTTTGAGCATTAAGAAATTCTCTTAAAACACAATAATTCTATTTCCAGGTCTCACCTGTAGAGGTATGAATTGATTGTGCACACCACCTGCCATTCCCCCAGCTATGGGCATGGCCCCAGAATATGAAGTATGATGAAAGGGCTTTCCAGAAACTGTCACTGGTGCTCCCCATGGCACTGAGCCAAAGAGATGAGATGATGAAGGCATTATATTAGCTGTTAAAAATCACAGAAAATTTCTATTTTAGCAAAATGCAACTCCTCAAAGCCCTGAAATATAACACTTCCTTGTGCTATGCCTCTTGGCTTTTTTCACTTGGGCAAAGAGGCATACACTTAAGATTAATCTTGCTTACAACATTCAACATCAGAAGTCCCTCTTAGGACTATGAACAATTTACATAAGACAGCTTATCATTATGCTCTCTGGCCTATAATGGCCAAGAACAACATATACTGATGTGAGCTTTAAGAATATTTGTAGCAATATTTTAAAAATAATAAAGGGTTACTGAAACTGTCTTTTGGGGGAAAAAAGCCAGGATACAAAGAGAGAAACCTTAAGGATCTCACCTGCCCCCAATGCTAAGTTGCTTCCGTAGTGTTTCCAGCCTACCAACCATCCCCCTCCCCAAAAGCCTGTGTTCAAACTTTCATGACATGTACAATCTTCCCTTTTCCCTATTCTAATATTTTTAACTCAAGAATTTTTAAAAATTTACATCTTCCCTGGCTAGTGTGGCTTAGCTGATTGAGCACTGTCCTATGCACTGAAAGGTTCCTGGTGTGATTCCAGGTCAGGGCCCATGCCCAGGTTGCCTGCTCAATCCCCAGTAGTAGGCATGCAGGAGGCAGTCAACTGATGTTCCACTCTCACATCTAAATTTTTCTTCCTTTCTCTTATTTCTCTCCTCTGTATCTTATCTCTCTCCTCTCTCTCTCTCTCCCTCTCCCTCCCTCCCTCCCTCTCCTTTCCCTTCTCTCTTTTTTAAAAAAAATATATCTTGTTTTTTATTAAAAGCACATTGAACCAGGAGTTTCCAAACCTGATTTAAGGTTGTATACTGAACCAAACCTGAATCACCTCGGAAGCTTGTGAAGTACAAATTCCTGGGCAAAGTCTCAGATTTAATAAACCAGAGTCAGAGAGGTCCAGGAATCTGTACTATTAACAAGTTCCACAGGTGATTCTTATGTAGGCAGTATCAGTACAAAATGTGGGCACCAATGTATTACACAGCACACTGCCATTGAAGAAGGTATATATTGTGTTCAAACTTCCTTTTCAGAGAGATAAAGGTAGTTAGAACTGTAATATAGTATAACTTAATTTAAATAAGCCCCTTAAGAAATTTTTGTATTAGGGTAATCATAATTCAGTGTTATGAATTATACATGCACAAATTCTGATGAAGAAAACTAAAAAGGTTGAAAAAATTAGGTCTTGATAACACCTATAAGCAACTTTGGTAGCAGTTGTAATATTATGATTCAGTTTGGCTACACAGAAAAACCAGATGAAACTAATTCTGCCTCAGGATTCAATGCTCAACTGCTTTCTAGCTTTGACCCTCGGCTAAACAGTAAAATACCATTCTGATTCTTGATCTTTCTTTTTTGTAAAATTTTTTTTGTTAATCCCTACCCAAGGATATTTTTTCCATTGATTTTTAGAGAGAGGGAAGGAGGGAGGAAGGGAAAGAGGAAAGGAGAAAAGGAAAAACATTGATATGAGAGAGATGCATTGATTGGTTGCCTCTTGAATGCACGCTTGAGAATCGAACCTGCAAAGCAGGTACATGCCCTTGAACAAGAATTGAATCCATGACCATGAAGTGCACTGGCTGACACTAACCACTGAGAAAGACTGGCTAGGGCCTGATTGTTGTTGCTGTTAATCCTCACCTAAGGATATTTTTTCCATTGATTTTTAGAGAGTGTGAAAGTGAGGAAGGAGACAGAGGGAGAAAAAAAGGAAGAAAGACATTAATTGCTTGGTTGTCTCCTGCATGTGCCCCAGCTGGAACAGAGGAATGAACTTGCAACCCAGCTATGTGCCCTTGCCTAGGAATTGAACCTGTGACTCTTTGGTGAGCGGGCCAATGCTCTTCCATTGAGCCACATCAACCAAGGCCATGCCTGATCCTTGATTTGTTAAATGTATTTCCCCTTCCTCTCCAACCTCTTCAGACTATCTATTACTTGTATTCTGAATTTCAAGGCAATTTGTATCTCTTCTCATTCACTGTGTTAAGTGTTAGAGCTTTCTTATCCATTTCTTTGATACTTTTCCTCCTTTCCATCTCTGGTTTCTTTTTCTGGAACTCTAATTATATGGGTGTTGGATCCATGCACTGTCTCTTCTTTCTTATTTTCCACATTTTGTCCTGTTCTTCTTCCTGAGATTCCCATGGCTTTGCTTGAGCTGTATCTACTGAAAAATCAACTCAATATTTGATTCTTGTTCTCCAATTATTATTTTTTTTCATACTTTAGTTTTTGTTTGCAATATTGTTATTTCCTACATTATGTCTCTTTCCAGGTCACTTTCCTTTCTCTTTGTTTTGGATTTTCTTTTAATTTTAGAGATTCTCTTTTCCTAAAATGTTCAGCATCTCCCAGTTTATTCATAGAAAAGCACAAGATTGACCCAGCAACCTAGCTCATTTGTATCCTCTTCTACAGACACTTTATAGCCTAACTTTTGCACTACACTATGCTGGTTACTACTCTTTTTCTCATTACAAACTCTTTTCAAATCTCTAATTTGCTGATATTTTTTCTTTCATCTCTTTGCCCTAGATCAGTGATCAGCAAACTGCGACTTGTGAGCTACACGCGGCTCTTTGGCTCCTTGAGTTTTTAGCAAAGGTCACCTTAGGAGTACCCTACTTAAGTTAATACTAATGTACTACAGTTTAAGTTTAAAAAATTTGGTTCTCAAAAGAAATTTCAATTGTTGTACTATTGATATGTGGCTTTGTTGACTAATGAGTTTTCCGATCACTGTTCTAGGTTTACACTAAACTTATTTTTTTAGTTTAATGAAGTTTAGGCAAAAAAAGAAAACTTGTTTAAAGCATTATTCACATTTCTAAAGTTTTTAGTGAGGATTAGATATGTAGAACTCCTGGAATAATAGCTGGCATATAGTAAACTCAGAAAAGTAATTTTCTAAATGTGAAGTAAATATGATAATGATTAGGATATGAAGAAGCCAACTGTCATTAGGGAATAAAGGGTGATAAAAGAAATGCTTAATGAACTTAAGATTTAGAATCAAAAATTGTAAAATGTTGGTCTCAAAGAGATCCTAGGTGCATCTAGCATAATTAAGAAAATCGAATCCCAAAGAAGTTCCATCATTTTTTCAAAGTCATTAATGAAAGAGCCTGGACAAAAGGAGCCTGAGTCCCCAGATATCTTTCCAGGCCCTAGCACACTAGGAAGTCATCACTGGCTACATGGAGCTACCTACTCAATAACTTAGGCATCACAGTTGAAGGAGAAAGAGAATTATGAGAGAATATTAAGAAACACACAGTTTAAAAACTCCTCTACTCTCCATTTCCCTCATCATGAAGGACAATGTCTTTCACATCCACAGCTACAAAGACTGACCTGTTCTTATTCCCTTCATCTCTACTTTCTCCCAAAAGTTTTTAATGTCTACCTAAACCACAATTCATGTTGGCAGCTTCTGGGGAATATGGGGTTGTCCAAAACAAAATGCTGTCCTACTCTAGCCACACTAAAGGATGTAGGAGGGAAATGACATTTCTAGATGAATCTGTAGGCTCTGAAGTTTTCAGGTTAACTTCTTACAATTCCTTCTTCTATTCCCTAGACACTTATATGAATTTTTTGTTTTATTTAAAATGATGCATCTTGAAAGAACTTTCTAAACACAGCAATTTCAAATATTATCTTACCAGTAGGTTGGGGAAAAACTGGAGGAATGGTTCCAGGTGGTACAGCAGGAGGATAATTTGCAAATATCGGTGGAGGCAAAGGGAAATTCACTCCAAAGGAGCCCTATAGAAATATTTAAAAGTTGTAAGACAATGCAACAATAACAGCTCTAATAATTAATTCAAATTTAGTAGAGAAGTCATGAATAGTTCTCACCAACTGTTGTAAAGCAAAAAGTGCAGCTTTGATCTTGGCTTCTTCTTCAGAATGGCACTGTGGCCCATGCACCAGCAAGCCATTAGGCAATTTCACCTGGCAAACTATCGATGTCTGAAAAAGAGAATGTGAAATATCTATGAAGTCTGGCTAGGAAACCAACTTTTTCCCCCCAAAAGCTTAGTTTAAACAAGTAGAATAATTTTAACATTTTGTTAAAAAAAAATTCAAAAGAGGACTATTTAAATTATGCATTAGGCTCAGTCAATGTGGCTCAGTGATTGAATGTTGACCTATGAAACAGAAGGTTATGGCTGATTCCCAGTCAGGGCACATGCCCTGGTTGCAGGATTGATCCCCAGTGTGGGGTGTGCAGGAGGAAGCTGATCAATGACTCACTGATGTTTCTATTTCTTTCTCTCTTTCCCTTCCCCTGGGAAATCAAGAAAAACATATTTAAAAAAAGATAAACTTTGCATTAGCATGCAAAAACTTTAGAGTTTTAAACATTTCAATGTAAAAAAAAAAAGCCTTCTAAGCTAGCTGAAGGGTCAAACATCCTAATGCAAATGAAAGCCAGCAAAACTGTTTTCTTTATACCAGGGATGGGAAACTAGGACTTGTACTTGTTTCTGTAAGTAAGGTTTCATCAGAACACAGCTGAGTCCATTCTTTTATGTATCTTCTATGGCTGTTTTATACTATGGCTGCACAGTTGAATAGTTGTGATAGAGAGAACATGGCCTGCAAAGTCTGAAATATTTACTATCTGGATCTTTACAGAAAAAAAAATTGCTGGCCCCTGCATTACACTATCCTCCAAACAATATGAATTAATTACCCAAATCTAAGAAACTCAGAGGTACTGACTGGTTTTATATTCACATTTAAATTATAACTCATTATGCTTTTTTTTTTTTTTTTACTTTACAAAAAGGGTTCTTTTAAATTGTATTTTTTTCAAAAGGTAGCAGATTTTAATTCTGCTTTCTGTTTTAGGGAAGAATGTATCAAGAATTCAGATATAAAAGGATAAAAGAATCTTTCCTGTAGCTAGTGGTCCTCAAGATGCAGTCTGGGGACCGTGATACATCTTCAGAAGGTTGCTGAAGTCAAAACTATTTTCATAATAGTATTAAGATGCTACTTGCCTTTGGACTCTCATTTTCCCACAAGTACACAGACGACAAAAAGTTTATTGATATAGTTTCAGATTCTACATTGTAACTAACTTTCAAGAAAACACTACCTTTTACTGTAGTATCAAATATCCAATTTTATGAAAAGGGTATTAAAATCCCCAACCCTCCTTAAGATTTGTTTTTATTGATTTCAGAGAGAGGAAGTGAGAGAGAAAGAGAAAAACATTGAGGAGGAATATAAGACACATGAGAGGTAGCAATCTGAATCTGTGCTAGTAATCTGTATTCTGATGCACATTCTTGCTAGTATACTAGGTGTACCAGTTAATAATGCAGATTTTTTTCAATAGATGGAGTTAACACATGTTGATATATAAGCAATTTGATATGTATGCTATTTTATTGTATTGACAACACAATTCAAAACTTCATATGTTAAATTTGCTGACAGTGTTAACATCATAGATATTTTTATACTTAAAAATGTCGAATTTTGTACCAAAAAAGAGCATTTGTGGTAAGTTTTAATTCATTACTTTATTTTGAAAAAAAGTGCTGCTGAATACTTCGGGAAGCTTACAGTGAACATACTCCATCTCAAGATACTTGTGAACGCTAGTTTAAATGCTTTAAAAGTGATGATTTTGATGCGAAAGACAAAGAACGTCCAGGTCAACCAAAAAAAGTTTGAAGACCAACAAATTACACGCACTATTGAATGAACATGTGTGTCAAACTCAAAAACAACTTGTAAAAAGATTACACAAACTCAAAAACAACTTGCAGAAAGAGTTGTTGCTCAGCAAAGTATTTCCAAATGTTTACAAGCAATGGGAAAAATTTTAAAGGAAGAAAAATGGGTGCCATATCAACTGAAAGAAAAACAAATGGAAAACCG
The DNA here is from genome assembly GCA_011751065.1 of Lasiurus cinereus. Taxonomy (NCBI): domain Eukaryota; kingdom Metazoa; phylum Chordata; class Mammalia; order Chiroptera; family Vespertilionidae; genus Lasiurus; species Lasiurus cinereus. Next base: position 62,341,110 of record JAAGEH010000286.1, read on the forward strand.
AAAAGTTATCAGTAAAATGTTGATTCAAGGGCACAAAAGAAAGTCTTTTTTGCATCGAGCTGTGACTGGCAATGAAATATGGATGTATTTTGAGAGTCCCAAATGCACAAAATCATGAATTGATCCAGGTCAACCATCAACATCGACTGCAAGGGTAAACTGTTTTGGGAAGAAGACAATGCTCTGCATTTGATGGGATCAGGAAGGTATGGTGTATTTTGAGCTTCTAAAATCAGGTGAAACAGTCAATACTGATTGCTACTGACAACAAATAATCAATTTGAACCATACTTTGATCATAAAACAACCAGGGTGTTCCAGAAGACACAGCAAAGTAATTTTGCTTCATGATGATGCACCACCACACACTTCAAAACAAGTTAAAGACATATTAAAAGATATTGCCTGGGAAGTTTTAACCCACCCTCTATATTCACGAGACCGTGCTCCTTCAGATTACCACTTGTTCTGGTCAATGGCACACGCACTTTCTTAGCAGCACTTCAAAATGTATGAAGAACTGGAAATTTGGGTCTCTGAATAGTTTGCCTCAAAACAAGAAAAGTTCTATTGGTATGATACCTGAAAGATGGGGGAAATGTGTAGCTAGTGATGGACATTACTTTAAATAAAGCACTTTTCATGTTTCTATTGCAATTATTATGTTTTCCTTGATTACAAAATCCAAATTAGTAACTGGTACACCTAGTAATTAAGCCCCATTTAATAAATATATATTTTATTGATGTTTTACAGTGAAGAAGGGAGAGGGATAGAGAGCTAGAAACATCAATGAGAGAGAAACACTGATCAGCTGCCTCCTGCACCCCCCCCCCCAACCACTGGGAATGTGCCCACAACCAAGGTACATGCCCTTGACCGGAATTGAACCTCCATCCACTGAGCCAAACTGGTTTTGGCAAGCCCCATTCTTATTTCTAATGCTTGTCCAGCCTTGCAGAACCTGTTTCCCAGAATACTTCCATTGTACAGAGGCCATAAACCATGAACCATATATAACCCCTGGAGGGGGTTGACAGTGCTGGCGCCAGCCAGGCCAGGCCTTTGGGTATAATCTCACTTCCCACTTCTAACCTACAGGGAGCTGGAAAGCCAGTGAAAAGTCTGGAAGCCTGGTCTATATTTGAGAGACAAAGAAACTCAGGGGATAAAGGGGAAATCTCCCCCCACATTCAACACTCAAGCTTTGGAGTGTTGAGCACAGTAGTGTATGCTCAAATAAAGAGTTTTTCCTGAATCTCCCGAGTGCCCACTGTGTATTTCCCAGTTGCCTGATAATTTCTGCAACATAATTGGCTCCCTGACCACAAAACATGCAGTTGAGCTGCCCCTTTGAGACCCCGCTGCATGAGAGGAGGAAATGGGCCTGCTCAACTGAGTCCCTGTGCTAAAGGCGCCACCAGTGGTTGACTGGGTCCAGGTCTTCACTGGGTTCGGAAGAATCAGGCCAGCCTCTATTTCCTCTCCCCTGGTGAGCAGCAGTGCCAGGCTGACAGCCAAGGCGTGTGCCAATGGGGGCCCCCAATCACTCTGAAGAAGACCCTGATCGTTGGCCAGGCCTAAGGACCCTATCTTATATATTGGGAACAGTCTCTTAAATTTAAAAATTAAAACCTGGTAAGGCTACTCTAACACTGAAAAAAAAAACAACGAAAAAACAGCGATGATATGCATAGACTCTGACTTGCACATTTTGTGGTCAATCCTGATTCTGACACTTATAACAGTGTGACAAAGCCAATTACTTCTCTCTCCTTCAGTTTTTCCACCCATAAGAGGGGGGAAAATGGTACTACTGCCTCAGAAGGATGATGTTAGGTACTACTTCTTATAATCAGGGCAAAAAGATGTAGCTGCCCATATAACAGCAAGCTGTCTTTTGCCTGAATGAAAAGTATGGTCACTGGTCCATGCAGAGTCCCGGATTCTGAGGGGGAGGACTGCTGGTTTAGGCCTGACATCCCCCAAGGTGTCCCGAATTGCAAAAGGATGCAGGCCAGACTGAGACACCCCCCTGTGCATGAATTTCATGCACCAAACATCTAGTATGTTAATAATAAAAAGTCTAGTCACTCAAGAGGAGATTGACTATGCTTTCTATTGGAGGAAGGGGCCAGTTTTCCTTCTCCCTGTAAAGGTAGAGAAGCCTAAAAGAGAACAAAGGCAGACAGAAAAATGAGAAATAAGATCCCTTTTCCTGCATTTTCCCTCCCTATGCACCCAAGACAATCTGAGGGAACTGCCAAGAAAACAATTTACAATGCCAGTCTCTCCCTTGGGAGGAGGGCCGTCCTACAAGACTCCAACTGCTCCTTAGGCCTCTGTGCCACCAGAAACCAGCTCTTCTAAGCAGAAGGAGTTGGAGCAGTGTAAAGAAAAAAAAAAAGTTAAAATCTCTGCTAGAAGACCCACATGGCTTAGCTGACTAGCTAGACCTAGTTTTGGGCCCACAAGTGTATACATAGACCCGAATTAGTGTCTATCTTGGGAATATTATTCTCAGGAAAAGAAGAAGGAATGATTTGAAGGTCAGCTATGACTATCTGGGAAAGGGAGCACCTGGTTGGCTCTGGTGTACTTCCATCAGATGTAAGATTTCCAAACCTGGAGTCCCAGTGGGAACTTAACAACATGGCCCATAGGGAATATATGAGAGATATTTCAGGAAACTAATAATTAAAGGGATTAAGGAAGCAGTACCTTGGTTTCAGAACCTAAATAAAGCCTTCAATATTCAGCAAGGCAAAGAAGAAGAGCCTTCTGAATTTTTCCAAGTCTAAAAGATCAGATGAGAAAGTACTCTGGGCCAGACACTGAGGACCTGTTGGGCCAAGAAATATTAAAAATTACATTTTGTCATCAATAGCTGGTCGGACATCTCAAGAAAACTGCAGAGTAATTCTGGGAAGATGGCAGCTGGCAGGATGGAGGTGAGGGAGTGGAAGTGAGTGAGGGGACAAAAGGAGAGTGTGATTGAATGAGGAATAGTTGAATCTTGCAGGAGCAACAGGGGCTGGCAGTCCAGGCTCTCTTGGACAAGGAGAGACTGCCACTGCGGATGGCACTCCCTGGACTGCGGGACTCAGGCATGGAGCCCACACCATCTTGAAGGGGAAAAGGGCCTTTCTTTGGGAACTCATTACCACCAGCAGCCAGACAGGCTTTGCCCTGTGACCCAACAGCCACTCAAGCCAGAGTCCTGCTGCCACAGATGCAAACCCACAGACCCTGGGACCTCCACCTCCAAAGCAGTGAGTGCAACCATCCCTTTCCGGGGATATTGGTGCAGCTGCGATGCACACTGGTCACCGGCTTGCGGAATGCCTTGGTTGCCACGTTTGCACACGCCCCAGTTGCCCAGTCTGTGGTGTGCCCTCAGCGCCCATTTGTGGAGTGCCCTAGTCACTGTGTTTTCAGTGCGCCCTGGTCGCCCCATCTGTTGTGTGCCTTCCTCGCTGGTTTGTGGAGTGCCCTGGTCAGCTGTTGGCTGTGCGGCCATGTGGCCGCATTTGCAGCATGCACACGTCGTGGGTTTACAGAATGCCCTAGTTGGCAGAGCATTTACGGCCCTGCTAATTCTGTGGGTATAGACCACACCCTAGACAGCAAGTTTACAGCCCATCCACATCAGTGTGTTTACAGTCCACTCTCAGCAGCGCATTTCTGGCAGTCCACTCCCTAGGCAGTACCTGGGAGCCATTGGGAGCCCCTGCAGGTGTGATTTTGTAACTCTGGGCACCATAGTAATGCCTCTTCAGGGTGTAGGCCCCCTGAAACACATCACCCCGACAGACGGGTCCTTGGTGCCACTGTGTATCCCTGATGGGCACACATGATCTCAATCAAGGGTGCAAAACAGCAAAAATAGGGACACTCCCCTCCACGGCTGCCAACTTCTAGATAACACAGTTGTGCTGCTTAAGCTTGCAGATCTATATCAAGAGAATCCAAATAGCTCAAATAGGAAACTACAATAGATTAACAAGCATGGGAGAACTGAGAGAATACACGAGTAGCACCATCCCCACCAAAAAAAACACACACACAAAAAAAACTTGGGTAGAAAAGCAATTGGATCTACAATTAAAACATTACAAGAAAACATAGGAAGACAAAAAAGCAATCCCTAAAGGAAAGAAAAAGAGGAAAGGGAGTTAAATGAAATTGAAACCAGCAGCCTTTCAGAGAAAGAATTCAGAGTAATGGTTCTGAGGATATTTAAATGGATAGAAGACAAATACACACAATTCAACGACAAATACACACAACTCAAGGAGCTGAATGAGAATGTGACCAACATGAAACGAAATCAAGAAGAGATGAAGAACAACATTGCTGCAATAAGGAACACAATGGAAGGCCTAAACAGTAGACTAGAAGAGGCTGAGGAACACATCAGCCAATTAGAAGACAAGGTAGGAAAAAACACACCAACACAACAGCAACTGGAAAAGACTTAAAAAAGAAGAAGAGAGCCTAAGGGAGCTTTGGGATAACACAAAATGAAACAACATTCGTTTAATATGGATACCAGAACGAGAGGAAGAGAAGCAAGAAATAGAAAACCCATTTGAAGAAATAATGACAGAAAACTTCCCTGATATTGGCAAGAAAGGAACTATGCAAGTCCAAGAAGTACAAAGAGTCCGAAACAAGCTGAACCCCAAAAGACTGATACCAAGACACAGTATAATTAAATTGGCGAACATTAAAGACAAAGTAAAAATCTTAAAGGCTGCCAGAGAGAGATAGAAAGTTACCTACAAGGGAGCTCCTATTGGAATATCAACTGATTTCTCAAGAGAAACACACCAACCCACAAGGGAATGGAATGAAATATATAAAGTGATGCAAAGCAAGGGTCTGAACCCAAGAATACTATACCCAGCAAGGATATCATTCAAAATTGAAGGTGGAATCAGGAGCTTCACAGACAAAAAAGGGCTAAGAGAGTTTATCACTATCAAGCCAACAATGCTGTAAAAAGAAGAAAGAGAAAGGCAAGAAAAAACACAAGCACTAAAGAAAAATATGACAACAAACAGGAACTTGTCAATAATATCATTAAACATAAATGGGTTAAATGCACCAATCAAAAGACATAGGGTAGCTGAATGGATAAGAAAACATGTTCCATATATTTGCTGTCTACAAGAGACCCACCTCAGAGCAAAAGGTTCACACAGACTGAGAGTGAAAGGATGGAAAAACATTTTTCAGGCAAATAGAAATGAGAAAAAAGATGGAGTGGTGATACTTATATTTGATAAAATAGACCTCAAAGTAAAGGCTATAACATAATACTATGTAGGAAGGCCACTACATAATACTAAAAGGAGCAATTCATCAAGAAGATATAACTCTGGTAAACATATACGCACCTAATACAGGAGCTCCTAAATATATAAAAAAACTCCTGGAGGATATCAAGGGAGAGATCGACAACAATACAATCATAGTAGGGGATTTTAATACACTACTGACATCACTGGACAAATCCTCTACACAAAAAATAAGCAAAGAAACAGCAACTCTAAATAACTCACTAGATCAATGGACCTAATTGACATCTTCAGAGCATATCACCCCAAAGCCATGGAATATACGTTCTTCTCAAGTGCACGTGGGACATTTTCAAAATTAGACCACATATTGGGTCAAAGCAAAGTTTCCCCAAATTAAAAAAGATTGAAATCATATCAAGCATTTCATCAGACCACCATGGCATAAGATTAGAAATAAACTACAATAAAAACATTCCAAAAAATTTAAACACTTGGAAGTTGAAGAGCATATTACTAAACAATAATTGGGTTACAAATGAGATCAAAGAAGAAATTAAAAATATCCTGGAGACTAATGACAATAAAAACACAACAATGCAAATGCTATGGGACACAATGAAAGCAGTGCTGAGAGGAAAGGTTATAACTCTACAGGCTTACCTAAAAAAAAAAAAAAAAGAAAAGAACAAAAAAGGATAATGAATCACCTAATTCAACAAGTCAAAGAATTAGAAAGAGAGCAACAAGAAAAGCCCACTGTGAGCAGAAGGAAGGAAATAATAAAGATCAGAATAGAAATGAATGACATAGAGACCAAAAAACCCCCCACAAAAACAACAAAAACAAAAAATCAGCAAAACAAAGAGCTGGTTCTTTGAAAGAATAAACAAGACTGATGAACCCCTAGCCAGGATCACCAAGAAGCAAAGAGAGGAGACCCAAATAAACAAAATCAGAAATGAGACAAAATAACTACAAACCCCACAGAAACACAAAGGATTGTTAAAAAATATTATGAACAACTCTATTTTAACAAATTATACAACCTAGAATAAATGGACAGATTCCTAGAAAAAGACAATCTTCCAAAACTCACACAGGAAGATTCTAAAAATCTCAATATGCTGATAACTATGGAAGAAATTGAAGCAGTCATCAAAAAGCTTCCAGCAAACAAAAGCCCAGGGCCAGTCGGCTTCACAGTGGAATTTTACCAAACATTCATAGAAGAACTAAAACCCATCCTTCTCAGACTATTACAGAAAATTGAAGAGGAAGGAACACTTCCAAACTCCTTCTATGAAGCCAGCATCACCCTAATACCAAAACCTGATAAAGATAACACAATGAAAGAGAATTACAGGCCAATATCTCTAATGAACATAGAGGCCAAAATCCTCAACAAAATTCCAGCAAATTGAATCCAGCAGTACATCAGAATTTTGGGGTGACCAAATAGAATTTATCCCAGGGATGCAAGGATGGCACAATATTTGCAAATCATTAAACGTGATACATCACACAAACAAATTGAGAGATAGATATCACATAGTCCTATCAATTGATGCAGAAAAAGCATATGAAAAAATCTAACATTTTTACTTGATAAAAACTCTCAGCAAGGTGGGAATAGAAGGATCATACCTCAATATAATAAAAGCCATATATAAGAAACCCACAAGAGGAATCCAAGATGGCGGCATAGGTAAACACCTACACTGCTGCCTCGCACAACAATTTCAAAACTACAACTAAAAGACAGAATGGACATCATCCAGAACCACAGGAAAGCTGGCTGAGTGGAAGTTCTACAACTAGAGGGAAAGAGAGGGGCTCACAGAGACCCAGAGGACCTGCAAAAAGCTGAGGTACGGAGATGGAGACGCACGCAAGGAGAGAGCAGGTGCCAGAGCACCTGGCTGGCTTTCTCTGGTGGGAGGGAAACGGAGACTCTCAAAGGCATTGAACACCTTATCCTACGACACTAAACCCCAGATCCAGCTGAAACTCATACGGGGGGAGTTTGGACTGTGAAAGGGAGAAGTGCACGGAAATTTAGGGGAGTCACAAAAGATCAAAGGCCTGGTGGCGCGCATGGCACTGCACGCAGGACAGACTGCTAATTGTGCCGCTGGCTGTTGCGATTGGGCGGGAGACAGACCATCCAAATTGTGCCACTTCTGAGTCCACTAAGCTCCTGTTTCGGGCGAAACCCTGGAGACCTAGACTCCTGTGGTCCTGGTGTGCAGGGGAGCTGAAAAGGCAGCCGTTAGAGGCACTGTGGGCGCGCAAACAAGGACCGCTCCAGCGATTACCCAGTCACGTGAGACTCAGGGGCCGTGGAGGGCGGGGCTGACTGGAAGGCAAGGCGGTCCCTGAAGCCCTAAGACTCCACCCATCCCAAGTTCAAGAGAGGCTTCTGCGGCTTTGCAGTCTGGTATCATAAGGCTGAATTCAACACAGAAGTTTCCCCGGCAGAGTGAAAATGCCGAGACAAGGGAAGGGATCACAAACAAAAGAAATGGAGGAAAAAAAACGACTGGATATAGAGTGCAAAACCACGCTTATAAGGTTTTTCAAGAATATGCTAGAAAAGATGGATAAATTTAGTGAGACCCAAGAGGAGATAAAAAAGGACCTATTAGAGATGGAAAAGGTCCAACTAAAGATGAAAAAAGACCAACTAGAAATTAAACATACACTGACTGAAATAAAAACTATTGTACAGAGTCCTAACAGCAGACTAGAGAAAGGCAAGGATCAAGTCAAAAATTTGAAATATAAAGAAGCAGAAAACATTCAACAGGAAAAGCAAGAAGAGAAAAGAATCCAAAAATGTGAAGATAATGTAAGGAGCCTCTGGGACAGCTTCAAGCGTACCAACATCAGAATTGTGGGGGTGCCAGAAGAAGAGAGAGAGCAAGATACTGAAAACCTATTTAAAGAAATAATGACTGAAAACTTCCCACATCTGGTAAAAGAAATAGACTTACAAGTCCAGGAAGCACACAGAACCCCAAATAAAAGGAATCCAAAGAGGACCACACCAAGACACATCATAATTAAAATACCAGGAGCAAAAGACAAAGAGAGAATATTAAGAGCAGCAAAAGAAAAACAGTTCATTACCTACAAGGGAGCACCCATACGACTGTCCGCTGATTTCTCAACAGAAACTATGCAGGCCAGACGGGAGTGGCAAGAAATATTCAACGTGATGAACAGCAAGAACCTACAACCAAGAATAATCTATCCAGCAAAGCTAACATTCAGAATTGAAGGGCAGATAAAGACCTTCACAGAGAAGACAAAGCTAAAGGAGTTCATCAACTCCAAACCAGTATTATATGAAATGCTGAAAGGTACACTTTTAGAAGAGGAAGAATAAAAAGGTAAAAGACAAAAAATTATGAATAACAAATACATATCTATCAACAAGTGAATCTAAAAATTAAGTGAATTAAAAATTTGATCAACAGAATAAACTGGTGAATATAATAGAATCAGGAGCACAGAAAGGGATTAGACTGATAATTCTCAGGAGATAAATCATAAAGCATCAAACAGACTGTGAAATTACAGCAGAAAGATTAAAGTTAGGTGAGGTAGATAAGTGATCAATCAAAGGACTTGTATGCATGCATATAAGCATAACCAATGATCACAGACACTGGGGGGTCGGGGTATGCCTGGGAGAAAAGGGGGGGCAATGGGGAGAGATGTATAAAAAATTAATAAAAATTAAAAAAAAATTTAAAAAAAGAAACCCACAGCCAACATCATACTTAATGGGCAAAAACTAAAACCATTTCCCCTAAAAACAGGAACAAGACAGGGATGCCCACTCTCACCACTCCTATACAACACAGTGCTGGAAGTACTAGCCATTGCTATCAGACAAGAAAAAGAAATAAAAGGCATCCAAACTGTAAACAAAGTAGTAAAGCTGTCCTAATTTGCAGATGACATGATACTGTACATAGAAAACTCTAAAGACTCCATCAAAAAATTATTAGATGTGATAAATGAATTCAGCAATGTAGCAGGATACAAAATTAACAGCATTTCTATATACCAATAATGAACTTACAGAAAGAGAGACTGAAAAAGCAATCCTATTTACCATCTCACCAAAAATATTAAGATATCTAGGAATAAACTTAACTAAGGAGGTAAAAGACCTATATGCAGAAAACTAAAAAAAGAGATAGAGGAAGACATAAACAGATGGAAGAACATACCATGTTCATGGACTGGAAGAATCAATATCATCAAAATGTCCATTCTACCCAAAGCAATCAATAAATTCAATGCAATCCCCATTAAAATACCAAAGGCATACTTCTCAGGCTTTCACGGAAACTCAGGGGACCCGAAAGGCAGAGTTCTGAAAGCTGGCGCCCGCACACACGAAAGGCAGAAGTCTGGAGGCAAGCACACATGCCCAGACATAGCTGATCCTCACAACCAATTGGCTTGGAGGTCAATTCCCCCCAGTGATATCAACAACAATCAAGACTTAACTACAACAAGGCTGTAAACACAGTTCACAAAGGGGTGCACCAAGAGTGTCCACCTCAGGTAACTGGGGAGGCACAGTTACTGGACCACATAGGACACCTAGCACACAAAGCTACTCTATCAACTCAGGGAAGTAGCGAAATATGCAGAGACTAAAGAACAGATCACAAACAAAAGAAATGAAGGAAAACAAATGACTGGATATAGAGTTCAAAACCATGGTTATAAGATTTTTTCACAATTTCCTATAAAAAATGGATAAATTTAGTGAGACCCAAGAGGAGATGAAAAAGAACCAACTAGAAATTAAACATACTGAATGAAATAAAAAATATTATAGAAACCTAACAGCAGACTAGAGGATCACAAGAATCAAGTCCAAGATTTGAAATACAAAGAAGCAGAAAACACTCCACTGGAAAAGCAAAAGTGAAGATAGTGTAAGGAGTCTCTGGGACAACTTCAAGCGTACCAACAACAGAATTATGGGGGTGCCAAAAGAAGAGAGAGAGCAAGATACTGAAAACCTATTTAAAGAAATAATGACTGAAAACTTCCCCCACCTGGTGAAAGAAATAGACTTACAAGTCCAGGAAGTACATAGAACCCCAAACAAAAGGAATCCAAAGAAGACCACACCAAGGCACATCATAATTAAAATATCAAGAGCAAAAGACAAAGAGAGAATATTAAGAGCAGCAAGAGAAAAACAGTTAGTTACCTACAAGGGAGCACCCATATGATTGTCAGCTGATTTCTCAACAGAAACTATGCAGGCCATATGGGAGAGGCAAGAAATATTCAACGTGATGAATAGCAAGAACCTACAACCAAGAATACTCTACCCAGCCAAAACTGGTTTGGCTCAATGGATAGAGCCGCAGCCTGCGGACTGAACGTTTCCAGGTTTGATTCTGGTTTGGGGGCATGTATCTCAGTTGTGGGCACATCCCCAGTAGGGAGTGTGCAGGAGGTAGCTGATCGATGTCTCTCTCTCATCGATGTTTCTAACTCTCTATCCCTCTCCCTTTCTCTCTGTAAAAACAAAAAAAAAGATTACTCTACCCAGCAAAGTTATCATTCAGAATTGATGGGCAGGTAAAGTGCTTCATAGATAAGAAAAAACTAAAGGAGTTCATCAACACCAAACCAATATTATATGAAATGCTGAAAGGTATTCTTTAAGAGGAAGAAGAAAACGGTAAAGGTAAAAATTATGAACAACAAATACATATCTATCAACAAGTGAATAGAAAAATCAAATGAATTGAAAATCTGATGAACAGAATAAAGTGGTGAATATAATAGAATTAGGGGCATAGAAAGGGAGTGGACTGATTGATTCTCAGGTGGAAAGAGGTTAGGGGAGGGTGCAGGGAGAGACTGGACAAAAATTGTACATCTATAGAGGAGGACAACTGGGGGGAGGTAAGAGTAGAGGGTAGTGTGGGAACCAGGTGGAAGGGAGATATGGGTAGAAAAAAGAGGAACAACTGTAATAATATGAACAATATAGATTTAATAAAATTAAAAAAATATAAAATAAACTCAAAATAGATAAAGGAATTAAACGGAAAATCATAAAAATACTAGAGCAGTGGTTCTCAACCTTCCTAATGCCGTGACCCTTTAATACAGTTCCCCATGTTGTGGTGACCCCCAACCATAAAATTATTTTTGTTGCTACTTCCTAACAGTAATTTTGCTACTATTGTGAATTGTAATGTAAATATCTGTGTTTTCTGATGGTCTTAGGCGACCCCTGTGATGGGGTCGATGGACCCGCAAAGGGGTCACGACCCACAGGTTGAGAACCGCTGTACTAGAGGAATCCACAGGCAGCAAAATCTCCTACATTTGCTGAAGGAACTTCCTCACCGGTACAGCTCCTCGGGCAATGGAAACTAAAGAAAAAAATAAACAAATGGGACTACATCAAAAAGCTTTTACACAGCAAAGGAAACCATCAACAAAACAACAAGAAAGCCCAATGCATGGGTGAACATATTTGCCAATGACATCAACAATAAGGGTTTAATCTCAACTTTTACAGAGAACTCATACAACTTCACAAAAAGAAGATAAATAACCAAATCAAAAAATGGGCAACTGATCTAAAGAGGCACTTCTCGAAAGAAGTCAGAAGGAAGGCTAAGAGACATATGAAAACCTGCTCAAAGCCACTAATCATCAGAGAGATGCAAATGAAAACAACAATGTGGTACCATCTCACACCTGTTCGAATGGCTATTATCAACAAATCAACAAACGACAAGTGCTGGCAAGGATGCAGAGAAAAAGGGACCCCCATGCACTTCTGATGGGAATGCAGACTGGTGCAGCCACTTAGGAGAACAGTATGAAGTTTCCTCAAAAAACTAAAAATGGAACTCCCATTGACCCAGTGATCCCACTTCTAGGAATATATCCTAAGAAACTAGAAACTCCAATCAGAAAGGATATATGCACCCCTATGTTTGTAGCAGCACAATTCACCATAGCTAAGATTTGGAAACAGTCTAAGTGCCCATCAGCAGATGAATGGATTAAAAAACTGTGATACATCTACACAATGCCGGGGGGTGGGGGTGGGGGGGCTGCCAGCAGGCAAGGGGATCCCAAGGCAGGTGCTGGGCATGGAGGCCACGAGGGCATAGGCTACCATGGAGACCGAACCAAACCTCACAACACCCTGCTTGGCCCCGGGGGATGACTGGTTAGCCAGAGATGGGTAAGATTCCTCAGGGAAGGAACAACATTAAGACAGGCACAGTTGCAGAGGGTCCATCAGGAGAGAACTTGGGGGTCAACAGAGGTGGGACACAGACTCTCATCCCCCCGCAACCTTGCAGGGGTCTGAACCCTCACCCCTTCTGAGGGAGGTCTCCTGCCCCCATGGCTACTTCGCTTCCCACGTTCAACACAGATCAGGACCCAGGTAACAGCAGAAACATGCCGACAGCAGCTGCCCTATATCTAAATTCAGCCTAGCACGAGGAATGCTCAGTTCCTACTCAAGAATGTAAATAAGTCTTTCCACTAATATTTACAGGGTAATCTAAAACTGTTGGTAGAGTATTAAGTTTGACAATAAAAGTTATCAAGCTTTCAGATTAATTTATATTGGCAAATTGAAATAAGTGAATACCCAAGAAAATTTAATTGTACTGGACAAAAAGCTGTTTCTAAAGTATTAACTAGAATTTCTATTGGTAGTTCATCTCATGGTAAAATTGCTTAGCATGCAATGAACATAACAGGCATATTTATGTGCAAAAAATTAAAATTTAAAGTTATCAAGATTGCATTAAAAATTTTTACAAAATTCTCCATTAATCAAAAAAAAGGGGGGGATAGTAGGATAATATCCTGTAAGGAAAAATATCTGGTAAGTAAATTACATCTAGAAAATTTTTACTTTAGAAAACTAATTTTCATTTGTAATATTAACAACAAGACACCCATGAAAAACACACATGGTGTCAAAATAAGCCAAAGGAAAATTGGGTAGGCAAAAATAAAAAGGACCCCAAGTCAATATTATGGAAAAGACTCTTTTATTAACTTTGGTCGATAATATGTTCATATACTTTCAGAAAACAACTCTAAGAGCAAGTGGACTCCTGCAACAGAGATGAACTGACAGATCTGCTCCAACCATGAAGACAAGAGAAGAAACAGTCCAGAGATGGAAGATGCTGACGACGCCTTGCCATGTGAGCAGTCAGCAACTGTGCATCGCTACAGGATGCCTAGGACCAAACCAAAGTGGGTCGGATCTGTATTGCCACCATTTGTCCACCATCGAGATACCATTCCTGACGTGTACACATAAGGAAATGTTTGACATTGAAACTGGGACTCAAACATTTTTTGTTCTTATAAGTTTATTTCTAGCCCACAAAGGCAAGATGTTTTTAAAGAAAAGAAACAGGGGACGGGGGGAGAAACAGATACAGAGGCAAAAAGCAATGAACAGACTGTTGTGCTACAGTGAGAAGGCAGGGGAGGTTGGGGGAGGGGGGAGGATCTGTAAGAGATCAACCGAAGGACTTGTATGCATGTATGTAAGTATACCCAATGGATACAGTCATTGGGGGGCGGAGGGGAGGTGGAGACAGGTGAGGGTATGTACTGGGGAGTTGGGAAGGCCGGGGGGAGGTCAATAGGGGGAAAGAAAAGGAGACATATGTACTACTATTTGTAATACTTTAAACAATAAAAATATATATTTTTAAAAAAAAGAAAACTGCAAAGTTAGAGAACTGGAAGCAAAGAAGTGGAGAAGAGCTGTTAAAAGAGGCTCAGAGGTCTATATACATAAAGATAAGGCAGAATCAGAAAGCTAACATAATGTTCAGAACTATTGAACAAGTGGCCCAGGTAAGGGCTGGCCCGAAGGGGCCAGAAACAGAAGCCACAACAGTACAGACAACCCCAAAGAGGGAGAGCATATGGGTCACAGAGAAAAAGCAAGCCTTTAGATCCTGAGGCCACATTCTCCACCCCTTCCCATGGAACAGTTTCTTTACCTAAAAGTTTGGCTATTATCAGAAGCTGAATTCATTATCACCTAAACTTTAGTATGCTTTCTCTAAGGAAAAATGTGGTAGTCTTTTTTTTTTATTTATTAATTTTTATTAATTTTTTATACATATCTCCCCATTGCCCCCCTCCCTCCCAGGCATACCCCGACCCCCCAGTGTCTGTGATCATTGGTTATGCTTATATGCATGCATACAAGTCCTTTGATTAATCACTTATCTACCTCACCTAACTTTAATCTTTCTGTTGTAATTTCACAGTCTGTTCGATGCTTTATGATTTTTGTCCTCCTTAGAATTATCAGTCTACTCCCTTTCTGTGCTCCTGATTCTATTATATTCACCAGTTTATTCTGTTGACCAAATTTTTTTTTCACTTAATTTTTTAAATTCACTTGTTGATAGATATGTATTTGTTGTTCATAATTTTTTGTCTTTTACCTTTTTCTTCTTCCTCTTCTAAAAGAGTACGTTTCAGCATTTCATATAATACTGGTTTGGAGTTGATGAACTCCTTTAGCTTTGTCTTCTCTGTGAAGGTCTTTATCTGCCCTTCAATTCTGAATGATAGCTTTGCTGGATAGATTATTCTTGGTTGTAGGTTCTTGCTGTTCATCACGTTGAATATTTCTTGCCACTCCCGTCTGGCCTGCATCGTTTCTGTTGAGAAATCAGCTGACAGTCGTATGGGTGCTCCCTTGTAGGTAATGAACTGTTTTTCTCTTGCTGCTTTTAATATTCTCTCTTTGTCTTTTGCTCTTGGTATTTTAAATATGATGTGTCTTGGTGTGGTCCTCTTTGGATTCCTTTTATTTGGGGTTCTGTGTGCTTCCTGGACTTGTAACCAGATGTGGGAAGTTTTCAGTCATTATTTCTTTAAATAGGTTTTCAGTATCTTGCTCTCTCTCTTCTTCTGGCACCCCCACAATTCTGATGTTGGTATGCTTGAAGCTGTCCCAGAGGCTCCTTACATTATCTTCACATTTTTGGATTCTTTTCTCTTCTTGCTTTTCCAGTTGAATGTTTTCTGCTTCTTTATATTTCAAATTTTTGACTTGATCCTTGCCTTTCTCTAGTCTGCTGTTAGGACTCTGTATAATAGTTTTTATTTCAGTCAGTGTATGTTTAATTTCTAGTTGGTCTTTTTTCATCTTTAGTTGGATCTTTTCCATCTCCTCTTGGGTCTCACTAAATTTATCCATCTTTTCTAGCATATTCTTGAAAAACCTTATAAGCATGGTTTTGAACTCTATATCCAGTCGTTTTTTTTCCTCCATTTCTTTTGTTAGTAATCCCTTCCCTTGTCTCGGCATTTTCACTATGCCGGGGGAAAACTTCTGTGTTGAATTCAGCTTTATGATACCAGATGCAAAGCCGCAGAAGCCTCTGTTGAGCTTGGGATGGGTGGAGTCTCAGGGCTTAAGGGACCGCCTTGCCTTCCAGTCGGCCCTGCCCTCCACGGCCCCTGAATCTCACGTGACTGGGTAATGGCTGGAGCGGTCCTTGTGCGCGCACCCGCAGTGCCTCTAACCACTGCCTTTCCGGCTCCCCTGTGCACCAGGACCACACGAGACTAGGTCCCCAGGGTTTCACCCAAAACAGGGGCTTAGTGGAGTCAGAAGTGGCACAGTTGGGAGGATCTGTCTCCGCCACTCTCGAAAGCCAGCGGCACAATCAGCAGTCTGTCCTGCGCGCAGTGCCGTGCGCACCAACAGGCCTTTGATCTTTTGCGGCTCCCCTAAATTTCCGTGCACTTTTCCCTTTTCACAGTCCAAACTCCCCCCGTATGAGTTTCAGCTGGATCTGGGGTTTAGTGTCGTAGGATAAGGGGTTCAATGCCTTTGAGAGTCTCCGTTTCCCTCCCACCAGAGAAAGCCAGCCAGGTACTCCGGCACCTGCTCTCTCCTCGCTTGCGTCTCCGTACCTCAGCTTTTTGCAGCTCCTCTGGGTCTCCATGAGCCCCTCTCTTTCCCTCTAGTTGTAGAACTTCCACTCAGCCAGCTTTCCTGTGGTTCTGGATGATGTCCGTTCTGTCTTTTAGTTGTAGTTTTGAAAATGTTGTGCCAGGCAGCAGTGTAGGTGTTTACCTATGCCGCCATCTTGGATTCCCCCCAAATGTGGTAGTCTTGAATCCAAGCAGCTAGAGGTCTAGGAACAAACTGCAGAGCCTACTCCCTTCTCCCCGCACCCTTTTCTCCAGCCTCACATACATAATTTTCCAAAGTCTTTGATAATTTAAAGGCTTTAAAGCTGGGTTAAAAGATAAACATTTAAATATTTTGAAATAACAGGATACTTAAACATTAATCAATCTGTGTTTGCCTCCTCTTGAAAATCTAGAGGATGAAGTTGAATCTGTTAATAAGTCCTGTATTTTATTTAAAATCTCTTTTAAAATATGAATGTATTGTCAATCTGAGGATTGTTAATTACTTACATGTCACCTAAAAATTAAGATTAAGAATTTTAACTAATGGAAAGAAAATATGGCTTTAATGTAATAGAGAAAGCATAGGCATGGACATGGATTTTTGAAGAGAAAGGGAAGTTAAAGTTGTAAGAATGTTTATGAAAGTTGTAAGAATGTCTGTGAAAGTTACAGAAAGTTGGTAAGAAATGTTAAAAGGAAATTGAATAAATGACAGGTCAAGCAGTAAGCCAGGATAATCAGAACAGGAAAACTGAAATAGTAACACAGCAATTTGCAACCATCTAGAAAATCCAGATCCAAGCAGTTTGAAGGCAGCTAGTAAATTGTATCTTCCCTAAACCAAGGACACTTAACAGTAAATGATTTGTATGTTGGCTCCCTAAACAGAGGGTAAATAGCTTATGTCAATGTACTCAGGGAGACTGATAGCAGAAATCCAATTAGTGTCATTTGCTGTCCACATCTAAGGATTAATGAAGTTACAAATTAGCCTTATTTTGGTTTTCTTAGAGGCTTGATGCATGAAAATTCATTCACTGGAGGGGGGAATCCCCTCAGCCCAGCCTGCGCCCTCTTACAGTCCGAGAGCCCACAGGGACAGGAGGTGACCTGGTGATCAGGGGAAGGTGACGCTCCCATCACACCTCTGCTGCTAGCACTGCTGGCAGCACAAGCCTTGGTTGGCTCTGGTTATCTGAGCCTCTGCTGGTCCTGGGTGGCTGGGCAGCCACCATCCAAGACTTGCCTGTACTTCAGGATGGCCCTGGGTGGCTGGGCAGCTGAGGGCGAATTTAGCCACTCCGTGCACTTGCCCTGGCAAGGCTGAAAGGACTGAGGGATTCCAGCAGGGCTGGGGGTACCAGGTGCTGCCAGCTTTGTGATGGTGTGATGGTCAATTTGCATATCCCTCTTTATTCAATAGGATGCTTATGTTATATTAATCAGGTATTTAAAAATAAAAAAGCCATCTTTTAATCATGAAAACTGAAGTTTGCTAGCCTATGTTTGTGTCTAATACACTTTGATATACGATCTTTTGGTAAAATCAAGTTTGACAATCTTTCAAGGGTTTGAATTTTAAGAAACTTTCTCTTGACCTAGAATTGGCTTTAGAGTATCCCAATAGGCTCTGAAATGCCTCAAATGTTTGTTTTCTCTCTCACGAAGGAAAATTTTATACTGAAGGTACATAGGAACCTTTGTCAAATACAGTTATAACTAACGGTTATTGATTTTAATATAAAATGTTGGGTTTTGCAGAAAGGACAACATGCCATGTCATCTGCATTTTAATGAAATCCATAATCATGTCATTTTAAATTTCTTCTTGTCTTTAGGAGCTAGTTACTGTTTTGTTATAATACATTTGAAAAAATATGCTATCTTCTGAAGAGTCCATAAAAAGGACTGGCAAGAAAAATCAGATCTTAGAGCAAGTTGGTGTGTTTTTCTTCCTATCTGATCCTTCTGAAATTTGGCAATTCTTTTTTTTTTTAATGCCACATTTTATTTTATTTTTTTAAAATATATTTTTATTGATTTTTCATAGAGAGGAAGGGAAAGGGATGGAAAGCCAGAAACATCGATGAGAGAGAGACATCGATCAGCCACCTCCTGCATGCCCCCCACTGGGGATGTGCCCACAACCAATGTACATGAAATTAGGCAATTCTTAATGAATGAATCATGGCAATGCATTTTTTTTGCATAAATTCAATAAGACCGGTTTCTAATGGTGGTTTTATTGACTGAAAACTTTGACTAGAGTGTCATGTTTAAAAGGTCATGTCTGGACTCTGAAGACTTGAAGCCAGTAAGAGTGCCAGGAAAAAGCCTGGTATCTTTCTTGGTAGCCTTGAAAAATGATGGCACTGGAGCATCAGGCCCATACTCTGCCATCACTGGCTGTTGGTCAGAGTGGAGGGGGAGCAGCAAGGGCATCTCTGTGTCCCTGCCCAACTCCTCCACGCACTTTAGGCTGAAATGAGTAGGAGGGCTGCTGAGGTGGGCCTTGAAGCCTAGGGTGTGAGTTTGGGTGGAGCCGCTGCAGGTATAGATCTCAGTGAGGAATTCACCTAACCCTGCAGATATTGCAGGCAGGCCTGACAGCAACTGGATGGCTTAGCTTTTCTGCACTGAGGGGCACATTGAGACTCAATCATAAAATTATGGCAAAGGTCGTCAGTTACCATTCTTGTTGTGTTTATGCAAATGATCAGGCCAAATTGAAACTAGACTTAATGCAACAGATAAACTGATCTTAATTTGGCTCTTTTATAAAAATAAGGGTGATTTTAAGGAGAAAAATTCTATTCCCATAGGAAATTATTAGAACTGAAATGTTTTCTTTTCCCTTCCACCAGACCATTTCTTATAATTCTTGCTGTTCTAATTGTTCAACAATATTAATAACACTAAATTTTATAACACAGTTTGTTTCCGCCAGGTCACAAGCCCACCTCCTTTTGTGCCCAGGCCTCATCATCCCTCTGATAGAAAGCAAGGATCTCTTAGCTCTGAAAGAAATCTTCACCCTTCCTCAGCATGGAAGCAGTTAAGAGGAGCCCCCTGATGCCCACTTTCCCTGAAAGAATTCAGAATCAAGATTCTTAAGGAGATGTGTTAGGCAGTTAGACAGACATGAGCAGTCCAAGGATGATAGGCCAACTGGAGGGGAAATAGATGGGTCCCTGAGATGTGATTTCCAGCACTTGCAACTGCTCTGAAGCTGGAAATGAAGTAGATTCCCTCTCCCTTCCTGTAAGAAAGCCAACATATTTTAAAACAGCTAATGAAGATAGGATCAGTAAGTCCTGACGCTCCAGATGTTACTCCAGACTAGATCTCTGGACTGCCATTACAATTTCTTAGGTAATGAAAATGAAAAAGACTCGAGCTGCTGAATACCCTACTCCCTAGCATTGAGTCTTGAATTGAATCCCCAAGGCTGAAAATCATGATCAAGAGGGGGGAATGAAGGGAAACATAAGACAAGTAGGGGCTAGCAATCTGAATCTGTGCCAGTAACCAGTATTCTGACACACATTTTTGCTAGTATAATTAAGCCCCATTTTTATTAATGCTTGTCCAGCTTACAGAACCTGTTTCCCAAAGTACTTCCATTATACAGAGGCCATAAATCATAAAACATGAACTACATACATAACCTCTGGAAGGGGTTGGCAGCTACAGTGCTAGCCAGGCCAGGCCTTTGGGTATACTCTCACTTCCCCCATTCCAACCAACGGGGGGCTGCAAAGCCAGCAAAAATTCTGGAAGCCTGGTCTATATTTGGGAAACAAAGAAACTCAGGGGATAAAAGGGAAAGCTCCCCCCACATTCAATGCTCAGGATTTAGAGAAGACTCCCGAGTCACACTAGTACATCTGCAAATAAAGAGATTTTCCGGAACCTTCCGAGTGCCCATTGTGTGCTTTCCAGTTGTCTGGTAATTTCTACAACAACATCAATGATGAGAATCATCAATTGGCTGCCTACTGCACACCCCTTACTGGGGATTGAGCCTGCAACCTAGGCATGTGCCCTGACTGGGAATTGAACCTTGGCACGGCTCCCTATCTTCTCCTGAACCACACTGACACCATTTTTCAACTATCTGTGTGAGGCCAGGTTTACTTGATAGATTTCAACCAAAACAATGTATTATAAGAGATTGGGAGTAACAAGATAGGAGAATCTAGCTTCTTCTATTAAGCTAGACATAGAAAAGATTTGCAAAAATGTGAAGGAAGACCATTTACTAAAATTTTTTGAAAACTTACTTTTAAATAAACATTTAAAAACTTTTTAGTTTTAATTTCTAGTATAGTAAATATGGATATAGCACAAGTAAACAAAAGTTCTTTGAGGTCCACCCCCAAAAGTAGGGAGTTTCTAAGGTCAAAAAGTTTGAACCAAGATTCTTTAGACCAGATTCAGGCCTGTGGGTTGTATAAGGTCTGAGAAGTCATTTGGTCTGACCCTGCCTAGGCATTACGGTGAGTTAATTTAAAAAATGTCTTTTTCTAAGCAAAGACTATTGACCAATTTATTTAAGCTCAGTGCTAAAGAACATATTTAAATGGAACAAACGTATACTATACCTGTGGTGTTCTAAGAAAGGAGAAATCTGGTTGTGGCATTCCAATAAGGGCACAAATTCTCGAGAGTTCAGTTACTGGTGTGGACACAGGAGGGATCTGGCTTGAAGCAGGCCAGCACACATTGTTTATGGACTGAACATGATGGTACTCACTAGCACTTTGAGGCTTGTTCACATAAGATGCTACCAAAAAAAAAATAATAGGTTATATCTGTATTAAATGATATCTCAAATTAGGCAATTATTACAACGTTTCATAGGATAAGAACAAAAATTGTTAAAAGGTGAAAAGGGGAATCTCCCATGAAGCAAATATAAGAACTATTCAGTATTGTCTAAAATTACTAAGAGTTCAGTAAAGAGTTTTTAGGTGATTGTAACTGATTAATGATATATGATTAAAATAAAGAATTTAAAATAAAATAATTAGCTGACAGCCAAAAATGAACATCTTGAGAGATTAATGACTATATAGTTATGTTACAGGCAAAATTTAAACAAGCAAATGGATCTCTTGAGTGATTTATAATTAATTCTTAAGTTTTGAGGCTTTGGCTTTAGTTTTCTTAGAAATTCATCTTATACTCTAAGATACAATAGGTGAACATTTTTGTTGCTTCAAATAATGCTTCTTAGAATTATTTTTTCTGAAATTTAGTCTTTTAAAGGGCTTTTATGTAGAAAATAATTTTAAAATTCTAAAAGTTCACATTCTTTATAATCAATAAACTCACTAATAGAACAAGAGCATATCTCAGTGAAGAATGAATTTAAACCTCTTCCTATCTTAGACTAAAAAGAGGTTAAGTGGCTTGCCTGAAGCCACCAATGTTGTTAGTTCTGCAACATAGGCTGGATTCTCAACTTTTGACTCTCAGGAATATATTTTTTTTCACTATTGAAACAAAGAAAAAGTTACTTGTTTTTGGCAGTGGGACCATCTTTATCTGATTTTGTTTTAAATTTATATTTTGCTCTATTTCAAGAGCATGTCTGTCAATATATTAAATAGTTAGTTTCCTACAGTTATTGGAATTTTAATTATTTATCCCAATATTCACTGGAGTATATATAAATGGAGAAAGGCTCTGGTTTTCTTCCTTATTTTATCCCTTAATAAATTCAGATATATTTATTTCAAAATGTTTTTTAGCTCTCTGAGAAACTTATATCCCACCAACTAGTGATTATTCCTTTGTAATTATTTGCAGATAATTACATAGACAAAAATACTAAAGTATAAAGGAAATAAGGAGTAGGAGCAATGATGGATAGTTACTGAAATCCAGCTCCCTGCCAGATGTTGTGCTACAGGCTTCATAGATTTCAAGTAAGTAACCACTTTCCAAAGTCTGCCTCCATTAACTATTTTTAATGATTTAATAACTTCTTTTATTTTTATGTTGGTCTCATTATTTTAACATAATACTAACATTAAATTTTGGCATCTATAATGTGCTAGACACAATGCTAACTGCTTTTATGTGCCATATAATCATCACAATGGTAATTTAAAATGTTATTCTCATTCTGTGAAAGGAAAAAAAGAATTTTAGAAAAGTTAAGTGATATATTTAAGTACAATATCATTCTTAAATTGCTGGGGGGAAAAGGCAAGAATGTAAAATCCTTTCTAGGCTTGAGATCTGTAGAAGTGTCTGTAATAGTACAATTTCAGTATATACAATAAACATTTAAGAACTTTATATCTATTATTGACTACATAGTTATTCTATCAATGATATAAACATAAAAATTACACTCTTAATTATTACCTTTAATTATATTCCTTTAAAAATAAAAGTTTTAACTTTAAAAAGCACATGATAAAAAATAATCTGAATTTCTGAAAAGAAACTGGTTATTAGTAGTTGTACTTAGTTTACTTACTTAATTTCTCATTTTCTTTAGGCTGTGAGGAAGGTCCATATTCACCTGTTCTGTTACAGGACGCAATGACTTCATTATCAAACTGCTTCATTTTTTTCTTATGGTCTATAGTGCCAGAGCCATCTATTTTTAGAATTTCTTTAAGCATCCGTGTTCCCTTCTGTTTTAAAAATGAGTGATATGGAGATGGTGAGGGTAGCAGGAGAAAAGTTAACAGAATTACAGAGCTTACTATTCTTTCTTTTAATGAGTTACATTGTTAAAATTTAAAACAGTAACTTCACTGAGATAGAGAATAAGGAAAATCAATAGTCTGGCGTTTAAAAAAAAACCCACAAAAACAACCCCTCACTCCCACCCAAACATTTCTCAGCATAAATTTTGAGCAAACTGCCTAGTAGCTATGTTTAAAAAGCAAAGGAGCTATGTATAGTCTAAAAAGAAAAAACAAAAAAATGGCTTAATTGCCCAGCACAACCTGGTTTTTCTTATGGGGTGACAAGAAAGATGCAACACACTAGATGAGAGAAAAGGGTTTAATTGGTTGCAGGGTAGATATTCATGGCCAATGATCGTGAATTTACCATAGTACAAAAGTTCCTACTAAATACGAACCATAGCAAATGACTGTGGTGACAAATGTTCTTCACTGGGAGGCTCTTCATGATGAGCTTCATTTGCTTTGGAGATATTCAAGGATGCTAAAAAGTCCTCAAATCCAGTGTTAGGCTAAAAGAATAATATTTTGTGCATGAAGATGAAAGTACAAGGACAAAGAAAAAGCTATGAGTTGTATGTACAAAAAATTATTTATAATTTTCATCAATCATCTAACTATGTGCTACAGTGTGGGAAGATCAATTGAATAAATGGTTTTTTACCTTATCAACAGCATCTGGATAACCAGTTCTAACTTTTTGATTTTCTGAGACTTCTGTACTTTCATTTCTCTTCAGTTTAGTGTTACATTTGCCAGGCCGTCCAAATGTCTACAAAAGAGTGAGTGAGCTCTTTGTGCAAATAAATTTTATAGTTATTAATTACTAGTGCTCTAAATAATCACTGTAAGCTTTTTAAAATGTGATATTCTTCCTTTTACATCATAAGAAAAAAAGGGGGCCTTGGATGAAGGAAAAAATTACATCTTTATCTTCATTAACTACTTTCTAAATAGGAATTTAAGAATTTCCTTCAATTATGAATATAGGCAGTAAACCACAATAGAGGTGATTCTAATTCTATTTCAAGACAATCATTTTTGTTTTACATTGAATGCACTCTATTTTAGTTTTAAGACATTACTAGAGGTGTGATGCATGAAATTCGTGCATGAAGAGGGAGGGGATGTCTCTCAGTTCAGCCTGCACCCTCTCCAATTTGGGACCCTTTGAGGGATGTCCAACTGCCCGTATAGACCTGATCTCAGACCTAAATGGGCAAGTGGGATCGGGTCTAAATGAGCAGTCGGATATCCCTCTCACAATCCAGGATTGCTGGCTCCCAACTGCTCGCCTGCCTCTGCCTGATTGCCCCTAAACGCTTCTGCCTGCCTGCCAGCCTGATCACCCCCTAATCACTCCCCTGCCAGCCTGATTGACACTTAACTGCTCCCAGGCCGGCTCGATTACCCCTAACTGCCCTCCCCTGTCGTCCTGGTGACCCCTAATTGCCCTCCCCTGTCAGTCTCATCACCCTGTCCTCTTGGGCAGGCCTGGTCACCTCCAACTGCCTTCCCCTGCTGGCCTGATTATCCCTAACTGCCCTCCCCAGCAGGCCTGGTCACCCCTAAATGCCCTCCCCTGCTGGGCTGGTTTCCCCCACCTGCCCTCCTCTGCCAGCCTGGTCACCCCTAACTGTCCTCCCTGATAGCCTGATCAGCTACAACTGCCCTCTCATGCAGGCCTGGTGTCCCCTAACTGCCCTCCCCTTCAGGCCTGGTCTCCCCAAACTGCCCTCTTCTGTTGACCTGGTTTCCCCCAACTGCCCTCCTCTGCCAGCCTGGTCACCCCTAACTGTCCTCCCTGCTAGCCTGATCGGCCACAACTACCCTCTCCTGCAGGCCTGGTGTCCCCTAACTGTCCTCCCCTTCAGGCTTGGTCTCCCCAAACTGCCCTCTTCTGCTGACCTGGTTTCCCCCAACTGCCCTCCTCTGCCAGTCTGGTCACCCCTAACTGTCCTCCCTGCTAGCCTAATTGGCCATAATTGCCCTCTCCTGCAGGCCTGGGTCCCCCCCAACTGTCCTCCACTGCAGGCTTGGTCTCCCCAACTGCCCTCCTTTGCAGTCCTGATGTCCCCTAACTGCCCCCCCTGCTGGCCTAGTCTTCCCCAACTGCCCTCCCCTGGTGGCCACCTTGTGTCCACATGGGGGCAGCCATCTTTGACCACATGGAGGTGGCCATCTTGTGTCTTGGAGTGATGGTCAATTTGCATATTACTCTTTTATTAGATAGGATTTTAAGAGAGTCCATAGGCTTCACCAAAAATCCATGGCATGAAACATTTCTAAACCCTTTTCTAGAATAAAGGAAATCATAGCATAAGAGTTGCAGAACAGGGTCTTAAAAGTCATATAATTAAACCATTTTACTGATATCTAACTATTAATGAATTCTATTTACTAAGAACCTATTATATGCCAAAGACACATATTCTACTAAGATATCATCTATACTAATAAAAGGGTAATAGGCCAATCAGACCAGGTGACTGGACATCTTCTGCACATCCAACTTCCTTCCAGACAGTTAGGGGGCAACCAGGCCAGCAGGGAGGCAGTTAAGGGGTGATCAGGCAAGCAGGCAGGTGAGCAGTTAGGAGCCAGCAGTCCCGGATTGTGAGAGGGATGTTCGACTACCAGAAGTTGGACATCCCCTGAGGGGTCCCTGATTGGAGAGGGTGCTGACTGGGCTGAGGGACCCCATCCGTGCACAAATTTCATGCACTGGGCCTCTAGTTTAGTAGTTTTTCAAACTCTGTATTAGAATATAATATACATACGGAACATATGCACATCATCAGGCCACATATTGACATTTTTAGATTAAAATTTGTTATACTTTGATTCTAAAATATATACATACTTCATATCAAACAGTAGAGACTACATAAAATAAAATATAAACTTCAGTTCCCCTCTGCAATCTAATTTGGCAGAATTAACCAGTAACTTCTCTCTGTTATTCCACTTATTTTTGTTGTACATATACACATACTTTGTACATTTATATTTATGTATACATACATGCATTTATGTATGTAGGGATGTTTAGGTGATATGTGTTGAGAGAGACAAGTGATCTATTTTTATCTACTTTGTAAAGATGAAGACCTCAAGGCTGAGAGAGGTAGTGAATTGCTCCACCCACCCAACTATTAAGATTTCAGGTATTTCTAGTTCCAAATCCCAAATTCTAGCTATCCAGTGATTCTCAGGTTATACTTAAGCACCCTCTTGCCACATAACTTATGAATTTGACAGGAAATTTGGCTGCAAAATTCAGTCATATACTACAAAGCCACCAACTGCAATAAGCTGGTTCTTAGGTATTTTGTTCCAAGAAAGCTTACCTGATTATTTGACACTTTTTGTGACCAAGTCTCAGTTTTAGGGCTCCTACATTCTTCTTTAACTAGAGATAAGAAAATAGAAATTTTGATAAGTTAAAAACTCACTGCTCACCAATTACATTTACCAAATATTTACTACTTTAAGGTACCATGATAAAAATTCACATAATTCTAAAAAGATGAAAATCCTGATTTTGAAGACCTATAATCTAGACTAGAGGAGAAGAGATACTCACAGGTAATAACAGTAAGAAAAAGGAAAGAGGGCATCTAACTGAGCCTTGAAGGATAATAGGTTTCCAATGGGCAGAATAAGAGGCTATGTACCAAGTGTACTGGCTAATAATGTAGATTTTGTAACCAGAGAAAACACAATAATTTCAATAGAAATATCAAAAGTGCTTTATTCAAAGTAATGTTCATCGCTAGCTACACATTTTCCCCACCTTTCAGGTAATTTGTGGATACTGTCCCAATAGAACTTTTCTTGTTTTGAGGCAAACTATTCAGAGAGCCAATTTTCCACTTGGTACGTTTTGAAGTGCTGCTAAGAAAGTGCATGTGCCATCAAGCAGAACAAGTGGTAATCTGAAGGAGCAAGGTCTCTTGAATACAGAGGGTGGGTTAATGCTTCTGAGGCAAGATCTTTTAATATGTCTTCCTGGTTGTTTTATGATCAAAGCATGGTTCAAATTGATTACTTGTTGTCAGTAGCAATCAGTATTAACCGTTTCACCTGATTTTAGAAGCTCATAATACACCTTCCTGATCCCACCAAACGCAGAGCATTGTCTTCTTCCCAAAGCAGTTTACCCTTGCAGTCGATGTTGATGGTTGACCTGGATCAATCCATGATTTTGTGCATGTGGGATTCTCAAAATACATCCACGTTTGACAGTCACAGTTTGATGCAAAAAAGACTTTCTTTTGTGTCCTTGAATCAATATTTTCCTGATAACTTTTCGGTTTTCCATTTGTCTTTCGTTCAGTTGTTGTGGCACCCATTTTCCTTCCTTTAAAATCTTTCCTACTGCTTGTAAACAATTGGAAATTGTTTGCTGAACAATGTGTAATCTTTCTACAAGTTGTTTCTGAGTTTGACACACATCTTCATCCAATAGTCCGTGTAATTGTTGGTCTTCAAACTTTTTTGGTTGACCTGGATGTTCTTTGTCTTTCACATCAAAATCATCACTTTTAAAGCATTTAAACCAGCGTTCACAAGTATCTTGTGATGGAGCATGTCTACCATAAGCTTCCTGAAGTATACAATAACTTTCAGCAGCACTTTTCTTCAAAATAATGAACTAAAACTTCCTGTAAATGCTCTATTTTCGGTACTAAATTTGACATTTTTAAGTGTAAAAATATGATGTTAACACCTTCACAAAGTTTGATACATGAGGTTTTGAAGCTTGCTGTAATACAACAAAATAGTATACATATCAAATCACATATATATCAACATATGTGTGACTCCATCTATTGAAAAAAATCTGCATTAACTGGTACACCTGGTATTCCCAGCAAAGAAAATAATAGGAGAAATGACATGCAGACAGAGAACAAGGAATGTGTCTCTTCTCTCAATATATAAGTTCTGCTAGAAATGAAGGAGTATAACGGAGCTTAATTGAACTCTAGAAGCAGGTTGGTGCCATAATCTGAGTGGTATTGAAGACTATGGAATTAAATTGGTAGACAAAGAGCAACCAATTACAGAAAGATTTTGAGCAGATAGTAGTGATCAAATAAGAACTGTGCATTAGGAAGATTAAAATGTTAGTGGCTTATTAAGAGACAAATTAGGATGCTATTTTAGTATTAATGTTAAGGATAAATTGAGGAAATGGTAGGGGAAATGAAAAGGATGAATTAGAAGATGAAGGAAGAAAGTAAAAAAGGAATGAAGAAAAAGGAAAGAGGGAAGGAAGGAGAAAGGACAAAAAATAAGAAATGTTGAGGAAAGAAGTAGGGTAAGGGAATGGGAAGCAGAAAAAGGGATAGAATGAGAGCAAAGGAGGAAGGGATAAAGCTAGAATAGGAAGGGAAGAGCATGAACAAAAAAAGGAAAAGAAAGGGAGAGGGAAAGGTTAAGGAAGGGAAGGAAGAAAGGAAAGAAAATTTTGCAAAAAGGAGGAAAAGAAAAAGTGAGTAGACAGGTATCAACATTAAACCTTATGAGACACACACACAATTAGAATTCCACATAATGCAAGTAGTTTACATACTTTTATGTAAACAATAATTTGAAGAATAATGACAATGTATTTCAATTAAATATAAATTCCTCGTTATCCAATCTAATAAAAAAGCAATATCAAGGTGATATTGAGGAAGCTAAGAAATGACTAGATTTACCAGAACATTTGAAACTCAAAGAAGACAATTTCTTCCAGGTTCTGAAAAGCAAAATAATGAATGGCCACTGATGAAAAATCATCTTACTTATTCATTCATTGTTCTCTAATGTTTTACTGCTTACACCTGCAGTCTCATCTTGGTTACACTTGAAAAACCAAAAATTTTCCTACAGCTGTGACTTAAACAGTACAATGTAATTATTATTATGCTTCATGTTCGATTAAACCCATCCTGCTACAGTACTAAATATATTCATTTTAGAAATCCAGGTTCTTTCTATGTAATATGTTGACTAAAATTTACCACTAGAAATATCAAGTGTTTTATAAGGGAAATGAAATGTATAAAGCCTGGGTAAAAAGGCAATTCACTAGTTTGAAATGAAAACTAGTTATAGTAAGACTAGCATATATGTACTTGTATAGCATGTGCTGCTAAATAGAGAAGGCTTATAAAAGTAAATTATTAAAATGAGTTTGATAGCTTATTATAAACCTAAGAGAAAAATTGATTGTATTTTTTTATATTTTGTGCATTAAAATATTACTACAAACATAAATACTTGAGAAATTTTAATTAGTCGTGACTAATTTCCTTTATAAAAAATTAGAGGTTAAATCATTATCATGTTTTGTTTTTTATTTTACATCTCCTCAGTTATGATTAGTCTGGAGTCTCTCTGCCTATCCATGTTTTTGGTCTTTTAAAACATTAAAATTAGTGTATTTTGAATTTGTAGATTTCATTTTTGTATTGTATAGATAGCACTGTCCTCTTAAAAGTAGATAGCCAACTTTTTTTCCTTGACTTTGATTATTTTTTTCCTTTAAACAATCGCATGTCAATTTTTTTCCATTTGGAATATCCTCTGACTTATAAAGGATTGCATCTATTGCTACCATTTCATCCTTCACTATATGAAAACCCCCAAAAGCTTCATCTTTAGGTTTATTCAAAGTCTAAGTGAACATGTAGCACTTCATTAATATATGCCAGTTTCTTAACACAAAACACGTGGTTTTCCTCCTAGGGAAACTGTTTATGAGCCAATTAAGCTATGAAATAGAAAATTATGTTATATTTAATGTGATTGTATGTTCCTAAGCAAACAAACTTATTATGTATGCATAATGTAATTTAATGATAAGAGTGCTTGTAGCTTGGGGGTGAAGTATAAATAGTCTTAGTTACATAATCTTCAAAAAAAAAACCACACAAATTGACTGTACCTCTGCTACACACACAAGCCATGCCCACCAGCCAATCATGAACGAGTATGCAAACTAACCCAACCAAGATGGCTGCAACCATGAAGAAAGCAGGAGGGCTTGGGTTTTCCTGGCAATGGAGGAAGCCAAGCTTTCCATCTGCCCTGGCTTCCGCTCAAGGTTACCAAGTTTCAATTATAGAAGATAAATAAAGCCCAACAAAAATGGTGGCAACCATAGAGCAAGCAGGAGGGCTGGCTCCACTCAAGGCTACAAAGTTTCAATTATAGAAGAGAAATAAATCCCATATACCAGGGCCTCTGCTTGGGTCACCAGTAGGTGTAGCCAGCCTGCAAACCACCATAGGCCCCTCGCCCAGGCTGTCCCATACCCCAAGGGAACCCCCACCCTGATCCAGGACACCCTTCAGGGCAAACCAGCTGGCCACCACCCGTGCACCAGGCCTCTATCCTATCTAATAGAAGAATAATATGCAAATTTACCATCACTCTAACACACAAGATGGCTGCACTCATGTGGTCAAAGATGACTGCCCCCATGTGGACACAAGATGGCTGCCACAAGATGGCTAGCAGAAGAGGGCAGTTGGAAGGGACCAGGCCTGGAAGCGAAGGCAGTTGGGGGTAATCAAGCCTGCAGTGGAGGGCAGTTAGGGGTGACTAGGCCAGCAGAGGAAGGAAGTTGGGGACGACTGGGCCTTCAGGGAAAGGCAGTTGTGGAGGATCCAAGCCTGCATGGGAGGGCAGTTAGGAGTGACCAGGCCTCCAGGGGAGGGCAGTTCGGGGCAAACAGACTGACAGGGGAGCAGGTAGGCATCAATCAACCTGTCAAGAAGTGGTTAGGGGGTGATCAGGCTGGCAGGTAGAAGCAGTTAGGGGCAATCAGGAAGGCAGGCAGGTGAGCAGTTGGGAGCCAACAGTCCAGGATTATGAGAGGGATGTCCAACTGCCCATTTAGGCCCGATACTACTGGGGGTCCCAGATTGGAGAGGGTGCAGGCTGGGCTGAGGGACACACACCTCCGTGCACGAATTTCATAAACTGGGCCTCTAATATTTATTATATTTATCATATTTATGGGGACATTAATTTGTACAGTGGGACCTCGATTCTTGAACTTAGTTCCAGAAGGCTGTTAGAGAAGTGATTTGTTCAAAAAGCGGATCATTTTTCCCTTAGAAAGAATGTAAATTGAATTAATCCATTCAATACCTACAAATGATTTCATTTTAACCTTTCTTATATATAGTACATGTCTAATGTACAGTTTTATAAATAAACATCATTTTTCTCTTAAATTTATCATACCACCCCCTACAAACCTTAAGGGAATCACTTTCAGTAATGGGTCCAGGAATGTCTTTCAGGTCAGCTTGAAGCATCTTTGCTTGTTCACATCACTGTCTCCAAAATGCTGTTACATGGCAGCTTTTCCTTTATCCAAATCAACAATAGTTTTTCTACCTGTGTGCCTGTGATCATTGTTTTTTTCAAACTCTTGATGGTCTCTTTATGTTTTAAAATTAGGCTAATTGCTGACTTTCCCAGCAACAAAAGCATTCCCTCTTTTGTGGCCTGAGAGATGCTTTTTGTCATGCTGAGGTATCAGCAAGAAAGGATTGTCAGTTCCAAACACAGAAGTTTGGTTTAACTACCAAGACATTTTTTTCTATAGAGGTTTGACTGTATTTAACTTAAAATATAAAAGAAAAAATAATATAAAGATATTAGAACAAAAATATAGCCTAGCAGTTATCAAACTGAACCATAGTTATAAAACCACAAAAAATTTTTTAAATTACTTTTGAAATAGAAATTTTTAGGGGTAAAATAAGCAGGTTTAGGGAATTTTTAAAATTAAGGGGGTCCATGTAAAAAGCACAGGCTTTAGAGCTGCAAAAAGTTACATTTCTATAAGATAAGGGAATTGGGGAAGGCAAAAAGTTACATTTCCATAAGAGAAGGAAGTTGGGAGAGACACCAGTTACATTTCCAAAAGATAAGGGAACTGTAATAGCAAATGGTCTATATTTACAAAATAAAGGAGGGCTTCACATGTCCCATGTAAGGTTTGACCTTTGAGTTTAGGAGTAGCTACAGTGACCAAATCAAAGGGGAATATGGCCCATCAGAGGGGATATTGAAGCACAAAAACTGCAGCCTTTATAAATCTGGAAAAAAGGAACTCGGTGGGACTCTGTCCCCCTACCCACATGGGAATCTGTGCTATGAGATTCTTTCTCCCTCCCCACGTGGGAGTCTGTACTTGTTCTTCAATAAATTTCCACCTGTACTATACCACTTTCAATCCATGTTTTCATTCTTCGAATCTGATGGACAAAGAGCCTGGGACAAGCCATCCTGCCCAGGAAACACTTTGTATTCCAGTCCAAAATTTCCATATCACTTTTTAGAAAAAATATTTTAAAGCACTATTTTAATGCTATATGTACTATATAAATACATGCATATATAATATATAATCTACATATATAAAAAGGTAATATGCTAAGTATCCATCTGGGTAATGACATCACGTAGCAACACTCGGCTTCCTCTCCCTAGCAACTAGCCTCCTTGCAGTTTCTTAAGCCCAGGAACATGACCTGCTTTACAGCAAGTGGAAACATTTTACACTTTAATCAAATGTCTGTGAAATGTTTTCTGGTGTCTCATCTCATTTGATCCTCACCGAAGGCCTGGAGTAGGTAGATAGGAGACTCAATGGAATCCTACTTTCTTTTCACTAGCCAGAAAATAGACATTTAAAAAGCTTAGAAACTTTACCCAACTGAAAAGAAATAAGAAATGGTGGACTTTGAAAATGACTTTAGGTTTTCTCACTGCACAGAATTTAGTCAAACACTGCTGCAGTTAAATATTTTACCCTTTGTTCTCCCTGTGTGATTTACAATAATAATTTGCTTTGTGTTGATATTTACTGCTGTGTTGCTGACAATTACCTGAAAAAGAAGTTGGGATGCTTCATTGAGCTGGAAAACGGTTAGCTAAATCAGAAAACAGGTCTAATTAAGCAATTTTTATTCTATATCTATAAAAAGCTAAGTTGACTTGTGCATGCACGATATTTATAAAGCTCTCACTGGTGCCAATTGTATGCATGTGTTTCAACTTATTGTTGATCATGAATTTGGTTGACACTTCTATGATAGAGAAAGGGCGAATAGCAATATTAAAATATTTCTTCTAATTAATTTCCTTTCAATGTGCATGAATCCATGCACCAGGCCACTAGTATATAACAAATTAGAATCTGGACTATGTATTGGAAGCTTCTTCTGCTAGAGAGCTCTTCAGCAAACTTTCTGCATAGCTTATTCCATTCCATTCATTTTATTTGGGTCTCTATTCAAAATGTTATGTCCTCAAAGGGGCATTCCTTGACCACCTATTTAAAATAGGACGCCCTTATCACTCTGTCCTCATAAATGGCCTTATTTTTCATCACAGCATTTATCATTACTACAGATTACAGAATTTATTGTTTGTCTATGATCAGGTTCCACTTTAGAATGTAAAAACTTGTCTGTTTTATTCATTCATGCCCAGCATCTTGCACATAATAGTTCAAGAAGTAGCAATTTAAGATAAATGAATGAATAAGAAATGAGTCAATTTGGGAATACTCTGATGAAGGGAAGAGAAAAAGTATGAATGAAGATCCTCATCTCTGCATCTCTTAGTGTGATTAACACACACTAAATACAACTGCAAAAAAGGAAAAGAGTAAAAATATAAAAAGTAGGTAAGAGAATATTAATAACAAAATATTTGTATAGATTTTTAGCAAAAATCTGTAATATAGTTTGGAGTAACTTAATTAGCATTAAATCTTTACATACAAAAATGTAACTGGATTACTTTAAATAAAATTTACCTCAAAAAGTAATTAGAGCCTGGCTGATGTGGCTCAGTGGCTGAGCATTGATGTATGAAGTAGGAGGTCACAGTTTGATTCCCAATCAGGGCAATGGGTTGTGGGCTTGATACCCAGTTGTAGAAGGCAGCTGACCAATGATTCATTCTCATTATTGATGTTTCTATTTCTCTTTTCCTCTTCATTCCTCTCGAAGATCAATAAAAATCTCTCTATATAAAACCCTAAGTGACTGAACAATCGAATGATCAGCTGAATGGTTGCTATGATATGCACTGATCACCAGGAGGCAGATGCTCAATGCAGGAGCTGCCCTCTGGTGGCCAGTGCCCTTCTCCTACAGCCAACCTCCCGTGGCTGGCCAATCTCCCGCAGTCCCTCCCCCACACTGGCCATGATCAGCCCCAATTGCCAGCCAGGCCGAGGGATCCCACCTGTGCATAAATTCATGCACCAAGCCTCTAGTATATTATAAAAGTAAAGTAGAGCAGAGGTATCAGTAAAAATATCTGAGTAAGGGTCTCTAAAAATTCTCTCCTACATAAAAGCAATGAGAAAATGGACATAATAACCAGAATCCAAATTTTCAGAATTATGGAAGTTAATTAAAGGCTCGCAGCAATCAGGGGAATGCTTATTCAAGAAAAAACACAAAATTGCCCTGGCTGGTGTGACTTAGTTGGTTTGGCATCCATTGTCTTGTGCACCAAAGGATGGTGGGTCCAATTACCAGTCAGGGCACATACTCAAATTTTGGGTTTGATCCCTGATCAGGGTGGGTATAAGTGAACATCTCTCTCTCCCTCCCTTTCTTTCTAAACTCAATAAAAAATTTTTTTTCAGGTGAGAATTAAAGACTAAATCTCAGTAAGGATAGTGAGCGTTGTGATATTTTAAATTGCTCTAATCCCATTTCAGAGTCTCCAGTCCACACAGCCTTCAGAAATAATAGCTAGCATTTTTGGTGGAAACCCATAAGCCTGGCTGCCACCAGAGAGATCAGAATAAGGTTGGTCTTTCACAGTGTTATTCCTAACAGTCTATGATGTCAGTATTACCATGATATCAAAATCAAAGACATCACATGAACAGAAAATAAAAAATATCCCTTATGAATACAGATGCAAAAATCCTCAAAAAATACTAGCAAACCAAATCTTGTATTTTACAAAAATGATTACATACCATGACCTACTGAGATTTATCCCAGGAATACAAGTCTGTTACAACATATGAAAAACAATCAATGAGATATACCATATTAATTAATAAAGGATTGGAAACCATGTAATCATCTTAATAGACACAGAAATAGCATTTGACAAAATCTTAACACCCTTCCAAGAAAAACTAAAAACACCATAAGAATAGAAGGGAATTTCCTCACTTAACAAAAGGGCATCTACCAAAACCCCACAACTAATATTACACTTAATGCTGAAAAATTGAAAGCTATCCCAAAGATCAAGACAAAATAAGAATGTTCACTCTCCCTGAAACCAGTTTGGCTCAGTGGATAGAGCTTCAGCCTGCGGACTGAAAAGTCCCAAGTTCGATTCTGGTCAAGGGTACGTACTTTGGTTGTGGGCACATCCCCAGTAGGGGTTGTGCAAGAGGCAGCTGATTGATGTTTCTCTCTCATCGATATTTCTAGCTCTCTCTCTCTCTCTCCCTTCCTCTCTGTAAAAAATCAAAAAAAAGAAAAAAAAAAGAATGTTCACTCTCACCACTTCTATTCAACATTGTATTTAGTAGTTCTAGTCACAGCAAATTAGGAAATTAGGCAAGAAAAATAAAAGGCATCCAGATTGTTCAGGAAAAACATAAAACTATATATGCAAACACTAAAAAAATTGGGGATTATAAACAAGTTCCAAAAGATGGAAGGACACAAGATCAGTATACAAAAGTCAGTTTTATTTATCTATATAGCAATGAACAATAAAAAAAAATTTTTTAAAGAAAACAGTTCCACCCTAGTCAGTTTGGTTCAGTGGATAGAGCGTTAGCCTGAAGACCAAAGGGTCCTGGGTTCGATTATGGTCAAGGGCATGTACCTTGGTTGCAGGCTCCTCCCCGGCCAGGACCCTGGTAAGGGCTCATGTGGGAGGCAACCAATGGATATGTTTCTTTCACACTGATTA
Source organism: Lasiurus cinereus (assembly GCA_011751065.1). NCBI lineage: Eukaryota > Metazoa > Chordata > Mammalia > Chiroptera > Vespertilionidae > Lasiurus > Lasiurus cinereus. The sequence goes on from JAAGEH010000286.1 coordinate 62,377,105, forward strand.
TTTCTGTCTTCCCCTCACTCATCCACTCTCCCCAAAAATCAATGAAAAAATATCCTCGGGTGAGGATTAACAATAACAACAAAATAATAATAATAAAAAGAAAATAGTTCCACTGACAGTAGCAGTAACAACAACAACAAAAATACTTAGAACTAAATTTAATCAAAAAAATACACGACTTGCCTAATGGTATGGCTCAGTGGTTGAGTATCAACCTATGAATCAGGTCACGTGGTTCAATTACCAGGTCAGGTCAGGGCATATGCAGGGATTGCAACCTCAATTCCCAAAAGGGGGCATGCAGGCGGCAGCCGATCAATGATTCTTTGCCATCATTGATGTTTCTATCTCTCTCTCCCTCTCCCTAAAAAAAAAAGTGCAAGACTTGTACACTGAAAATTGCAAGACCAACACTGAAATAAATTAAAGACCTAAATAAATGGAAAGACATTTTGCATTCATGGGTAGGAAGACTTAATATTGTTAAAAAAACAATACCACCTAAAATGATCTACAGATTCAATGTAATCTCTAAAAATTTCAATTGCCACTTTTGCAGAAATAAATAAGCTGATCTTAAAATTCATATGAAAATACAAGGGATCAGTATAGACAAAATAATCTGGGTGACAAATAGTTGGAGTCAAACACCACAATTTAAAAACTAAAACAAAGGTTCAGTAATTAGGATAGTGTGTTGTTCCCATAAAGATGGCATATAGAATTATGGAATGGAATTAAGAGGCCAGAAATAAACCTATACATCTATGGTAATCTGATTTTTGACAAGGGTGCCAAGACAATTCAATAGGGAAATAACAGTATTTAAGCAAATGGTGCTGGGACAACCAGATATCCATATGCAAAAGAATGAATAGATCCCCCTACTGCACAACATATTCAAACACAAAAATGGAAAAAAAGAACTAAATGTAAGAGCTAAAACTATAAAACTCTTAGGGGGAAAAAAAGTCTAAATCTTTGTGATCTTGGATTAGGCAATGCTTTCTTGGTTATGACAAATAAAGCATAAGCAACAATAACAAAAAGTAGAAAAAAATATTGGATAAGCCTGAGGTATACAGAATACAAAAAGAATACTTATGAATCAAGAATAAAAAGACAAGCCAATTTTAAAATGAGCAAGTAATCTGAATAGACATTTCACCAAAGAAGATATATAAACAGCCAACAGGCACATGAAAAGATGCTCAACATTACTTTTCATTAATGAATGGAAAGTGAAAAGCACAAAGAGGGCTCACTTTACACTCACTAGGATGGTTATAATAAAAAAGATGGGCAATAACAAGTGCTATAGAGGATATGGAAAAGTTAGGCCCTTATACATTGCTGATAGAAATGTAAAATGGTATAACTAGTTTGGAGAAAAGTTCAATAGTTCCACAAAGTGGTAAACATAGATATAACATGACTCAGTAATTCCACTCATTCATATATACCCAAGAGAATTGCAAACATATGTTCACACAAAAATTTGTGCACAGGTATTCACAGTAGCATTATTCATAATAACCCCAAAGTGGAAACGTTCCAAATATCCATCAATAGATGTATGGTAAATAAAATGTAGTATTTGTACAATGCAATTTGTTTTAGGTCCCTCCCCACCCCCCCCAAAAAAAGGAATGAAGTATTGATACATGTCTCAACATACAACACTGAAAACATTATGCCAATAGAAAGAAGCCAGCCATAGCCCTAGTTGGGTAATTATTTGGGTGGAGCAGGTTTGATTTCCAGTCAGGGAACATACCTAGATTGTCAGTCGATCACTGGGGTGTGTACAGGAGGCAACAGATCTCTCTCTCTCTCTCTCTCTCTCTCTCGTCAATAAAAACATCTTGAGGATTAAAGAAATAAAAAGAAGCCAGCCATAAAAGGTCCCACATATTTTAGGATTCCATTTATATGAAATATCTAGAATAAGCCATTCAGTAAAGGCAGTAAATCAGTCAGTAGTTGGCAGGGGTTATAGGAACGACTGCTAATAGGTGTGATATTTCTTTTTGGGGGAGATGAAAATATTTCAATATAGATAGTGGCACTGATTGCATAACTTCGTGAAAATATCAAAAAACCACTAATTGCTCAATGATCAATTTTGTTATGTGAATTAAAACTTAGTAAAGTTGTTAATTAATAAAAATAAATGCAGTACCATAAGCATACTTTTCTAACTTAAAACTTACATTTTCTGTGAGGCTCATGTTTTCTTTGCTGACATTTAACACTGTTGTCATTTAAGCCAGATTTATGATGTTGAGTTACTTGACTTGATTGCTGAGGTAGAACTGCACCCTGAAAGTTAAAATTCTTATAAATGATTTAAAGAAATTTTTATTATTATAACTACTTCTTTTCTTCAATGTTTAATAAATAATTATTTTAAATTAAAATTATATATCTCTAGAAAACAAATTAAGAAATGCGGAAAAGTATAGAGAATTTTAAAAACCACTCAAACCCACCACCTAGAAATTTAACCATTATTAACGTAATGATCATCATTCCTTATGTTTCTCTATGTATTATTAGAGAGATACATAGAAAACTATCATTTACAATAATGCTGTTTTCAACAGAAAAAATTAAATATAGTTTTGCTTAAAGTTAACCCAGAAACTAAAGAAATAAACTTTAGGTAAGTGTTTCTTCCAAGCAGAAATAGTACCCTCTAAAGACCCTCTAGATTTGCTTCAGAATCTTCCTCTCTCTGGGGGAAGGTGGGAAATAAGTAGATGCTATAGAGGATGTGCAAGGTAAGGATGGGTATCTGTGGTTCATTATACTACACTCTTGTCAAAAATTTCCATTAAAAACTTGGAAAATTTATAATTTCTACCTCTGATGTGAAAGTTGAGAATATTAGTCCTTCTTCATCTCTTTCCCCAAGACCTGATTTTTATTAACTAATACTTATATTGTCAAGGTTTTCAAATGATAGAAGACTATGACCAGATAACAAGACTGTCTATAAAGCTACAATAATTAGGTACAGGAATGGAGAGAATTAGCAAAATGGCCTAAGTTTTGTCTAATGATCAGATTAGATCACTTTGTTTTCTGAGAGGGAAAGAATGCCTGAAGGCAAAAAGACATAATTTCCACAGTTGAAGAGGAAAAGGAAGCAAAAGCAGATGTTCAATACAAATTTATCATTTTATATTAAAAAAAAAATCCTCACCTGAAGATATATGTATTCATTTTAGAGAGGAAGAGAGGGAGGGTAGAGGGGGAGGGGTGAAGCAGAGAGAAAGAGGGAAAGGAAAAGGAGGGAAAGGAAGGGGAGTGAAGGGGAGGGAAGGGAAAGGGTGATCTGATCATAAATTTCTATTTGGGAAGGTCATGGTGGGTAAGTCAAGCCTCAGGCCTATAACTTCCCTAATAAAAGGTTAGCTTTGCCTTAAACAAGCTCTGTCCACTGTTTCTGTGCATCTAGATTGATATAGGTTTAAAATGTTTTTTTTCAGATTCCTCAGAAGGGTAGCCACCCTCAAGACTACACATAACCTTGTTATCCTGTAACCAATCATTGCTGTTTCTCTTCCTTGCTTTTTTCTACATCCATTTATCTTCCATATGTTCCCTTCCTAATTCCAAGTGAGAAAACACACTGCAAACTCTCATTCTGGAGAGCTTCTGAGATCTTGCTTCCTGGCAGATTGTCAACATTGGTGAAATAAACTCATAAAAATTATTTTCAGTTTTGGACGTGTCTCTTATGTTATCAACGACAACAGTATCATATCGAGCATTTTTCAGTGTCCAAAAAATCTTCAGTGCACTTATTTCATTCTCCTTAACCTTGGAAACCACTGACCTGCTTTTTTTTCTTCATAATTTTATTTATTTCAGAGAGAGAGAGAGAAAAACATCAATGATGAGAGATAATCACTCATTTGTTGCTTCCTGCAAGCCCCCTACTGGGGATTGGGCCCACAACCTGGCATGTGCCCTGACTGAGAATGGTTCATAGATAAATGCTCAGCCACTGAGAAATGCCAGCTGGGAAGCCACTGATCTTTTTAATGTATCTATAATTTTGCCTTTTCCAGAAGCTTAACTTCTTTTTTATTGGGTTGAGTTTTTTAGAATTTGCTCATTGGATGAATATCAGGCTGCTTTTTAATGCCTCATGGATATGTGTTGTATATGATGGCTCAGAATTCTTGGAACACACAGCAGATCAAACACTGCTGTATTAAATTGGTATCTATAAAATAAAGAGATAATATGCAAATTGGTCCTAACAGCATCACAGTAACGACCAATTTGCATATTAATAGGCCAGCAGGAGGTTGCATGGGCAGCAGGGGGACTTTCTGTGTCCTAGGGGCCCTCAGCAGAGGGAGTCAGGCCTGGGTCCCAGGCATTCATGGCGCGACAACAAGCAATCAGTCAGGCCTGTGTTCCAGGCGCCTGCGGCAGTGGGAGTCAGGTCTGGGTTCTGGGTGCCCGCAGGGGCAGGAATCAGGCCTGGGTCCAGGGTGCCCACAACAGCAGCAGTCAGGCCTGGGTCCATCACCAGTTAGAAGGTATCGTAGGGTGAGGACCATCATCTCAACCAGAACTCAAGATGGTCACTTGGCCTGGCCTGGCCCCTCCTCAGAGGCAGCCCCTTTCTTCCATGTATACTGCAGAGGACAGACAGGGATGCCTAATAGGCTGGGGCCATGGTGCCCCATACCTACCCTACTCCCTGGGCCTCTTTTATCTGTGGCCCCTATAGAAGGGCATGTATGAGAGCCCTTCCCCTGTTATCTCTTACCACTATCTCCTGCCATCCCTCAGCACACAGGCATATTATCTTTCAAACTTGCCCTACTCATTTCCTCTCACCACCTCTTCAAGTGTCTCTGCTCTGGATGGGGCTTTTGGAATCCAGTGCTCTAGGGTTTTACAACAGAGCTGGGGTGGGGAAAGGTAAACAGCACCAAAGATGGTTGATATGGCCATCCACCTCTGCCTCAGCTTGACTAATTAGTTCAGCTTCAGAACATGGCACTCGGAGGGGATCGCTACTTCCCTAGCAATGGCTCTAGGCATCAGCCCCAGTGCCAACCTCCTCTCCCCTTTGGCCCTCTCAAGAGCTGGTGCTTGTTGCAGCTCTGTGACTTACTTAACCACCCCTTCCTTCCCTGTTCCGATAAAGGAAGCTGCATCTTTGTACATTATATTCATATAAACTTTGTAACATTTTGGGAAGAAAAAACACACACACAGAAACAAACAAAAAAAAAACACAAAAAACAATGACCAAGAAAATGCCGTAGTCAATGTCCAGAGTCCAGTACAGGAGAATGGAGAGAAGCAAGAATTCCATAAGGTGGTTGATGCCAAGATGTTCTGAGTAACTGCCTGGTGTGTGACCGCAGAGGAAGGAGTCTAGGTTTTCCAGCAGAACACCAAGGACTTCTTCCATGTCCTGAATCTTTGCTTTGGTTTTCAGAATTCCCTGCTCTCCATCTGTTGGCTCTCTCCCTCTACAGGGTGCTGTCGTCATCACATGGGTGCAACTGGAATGCTGTATCTCAAGAGGATTGCACCAATGTACATATCCTTTTATCCGACGATGAAAAAATCCCAAAGGATAAGAATGGAGACAGACTACTGTCCTTTATGCTTAAAAAACCCCCGGAAGTGTCCTGAGAAGAGCTGAGACTTGGTTCTGCCCTCGCACTTCAGAGACTGACTTTACCCACCTATGTTACTCTTGAAGGTGTCTTTGCCACAATGTGAATAAACTGCCACCCTTTAGAATAGGGGCTCATAGGAAAGTGTGCATTCCCAACGTTTCTTGAAACACATCAATGTTCTGCAGCTGTGGCCACCATCCTGAAACCGTGTCCTGTTGCTGGGAATCAGAGGGCACTGGAGTGGAAGCTCCCCTAAACCCCATGCCCCTTTACATTCAGGGATTGAGCTGAACTCACTTTGGGGCAGATCTAGCAAGGGTGACAGGTGGAAGAATGGAGAATGGAGAGGTGGACACCATGCTTGGTCCCTCCCTGGGTGGGGTTAGGCAGATGAAGGCCAATGCAGCCAGCCCTACAATTGGGTGAGATAGCATCCTCTGCATCCATCTCTCACCCCATGGGCCCAGCCACTTCCCTAAGCTCCGGGCAGCCCTCTGTGTTTCACAACAGCATGCTCTGCCCTCACATGCTGCCTGCCCTAAGTGAGAAGGAAGAGAGCAGTTGGCCTACAGCAACTACACAGAAAGATGGGGCTCACAGCCATGGCAGCACTAAGGAGCAGCAAGCTGAGTTGTAAGGAGCAGTGAGCAGGTGGGCAGTAAGGAGTGAGTGATCTCAGACTGTGAGAGAGATTTCCAACTATTGGCACAGGCGGACATCCCTTGAGGGGTCCCGGACTGCGAGGGTGCAGGCTGGGCTGAGGGACACCCCCATCCCCCAGTGCATGAATTTCGTGCACCAGGCCTCTAGTAAATAATGAAATAGCAATCAATCACAGGAAATGTATATAGAACATTCTGAAATATATCAAGTGTTGAAAAAGGTAGTAACATGAGTAGCACACCCTGAGACTTAAAGGGATTTTGGAAGTGAGGGAGGAATAGCATCCTAAGTGAAAGGAACAAGAAGTACAGATAACCTGAAATAGGAATTATCTGTTTGTGAGAAAGGGAAGGTAAAGAGAGCATTTGACTGGAACAGACCATTTTACCACGTACTTGGATATGCTTTATGTAAGAATCAGGTAGAGTTAGCTTACAGAAGAACTAAATATTAGTTTGAGTACAGGTTGAATTCTAGCAACTAAACAGAAAGCCCTATACATTCTAAGTTTTTAAATTATACTATCTTAGGGCCAGAAAAGACCTCCAAGGTGATCTAAGTCCACCAACTTAATTTTATATCAGGTGTACCGGTTAATAATGCGGATTCTTTTCAATAGATGGAGTTACACATATGATAATATATATGTGATTTGATATGTATGCTATTTTGCTGTATTGATAACAAGCTTCAAAACTTCATATGTCGAATTCTGTGAAGGTGTTAACATAATATATATTTTACACTTAAAAATATCAAATTTAGTGCCAAAAATAGAGCATTTATAGGAAGTTTTAATTCATTATTTTGAAGAAAAGTGCTGCTGAAAGTTATTGTATACTTCAGGAAGCTTATGGTGGACATGCTCCATCACAAGATACTTGTGAACGCTGGTTTAAATGCTTTAAAAGTGATGATTTTGATGTGAAAGACAAAGAACGTCCAGGTCAACCAAAAAAGTTTGAAGAGCAACAATTACACGGATTATTGGATGAAGATGTGTGTCAAACTCAGAAACAACTTGTAGAAAGATTACACATTGTTCAGCAAACAATTTCCGATTGTTTACAAGCAATGGGAAAGATTTTAAAGGAAAATGGGTGCTACATCAACTGAACGAAAGACAAAATGGAAAACCGAAAAGTTATCAGTAAAACGTTGCTTTAAAGGTATGAGTCTTTTTGCATCAAATTGTGACTGGTGATAAAAGTGGATTTATTTTGAGAATCCCAAAGGCACAAAATCATGGGATGATCCAGGTCAACCATCAACATCGACTGCAAGGCCAAATCGCTTTGGAAAGAAGACAATGTTCTGCGTTTGGTGGGATCAGGAAGGTGTGGTATATTATGAACTTCAAAAATCAGGTGAAACCATTAATACTGATTGCTACTGACAACAAATAATCAATTTGAACCATGCTTTGATCGTAAAATAACCAGGATGTTCCAGAAGACACAGCAAAGTGTCTGAGCTATGGCCTGTTCTCTTACCCTTGTTTCTAATACTACCATTTTCGTCAAGCATATAATCTGGAAAATATGCAATTAAAAATTATTGCTTTTTCTTTCCTAATTTTGCTTCATGATGATGCACCATCACACACTTCAAAACCAATTAAAGATACATTAAAAGATTTTGCCTCAGAAGTGTTAACCCACCCTCTGTATTCACGAGACTTTGCTCCTTGAGATTACCACTTGTTCTGATTGATGGCACACGCACTTTCTTAGCAGCACTTCAAAATGTACGAAGAAGTGGAAAATTGGGTCTCTGAACAAGTTCTATTGAGACGGTATCCACAAATTACCTGAAAGATTGGGAAAATGTGTAGCTACTGATGGGCATTACTTTGAATAAAGTATTTTTTATGTAATAAAGTATTTTTCAGTTTCTATTGAAATTAGAAACTGACTACAAAATCCGCATTATTAACCGGTACACGTGGTAACTGAAGTCCAAAGAAGCTCAGCGAAATAAGATTTGCTCAATTTGAGTCACAAAACCTGATTTTCTGATTCTGAGTTCACTACCAGATTTATGACACCACAATATGTAAGAGCATAAGTTGAGTTCAAACCCAGGAGCTCTTTTTAATTAGAAACTTTGCCATAGGGCCAAGACCAATGAAGGGACCAATGAAGGGATACGTAAGAAAGATAGATCGAGTAGTACTATGTAAAAACTGGGGAAAAAAGAGGTTAGAAATAAGAAATGCAGACAGGAGATTAATCTAAGCCTGGGATGATGTCCAATTATGGAAACTGAGAAGGAGTAAACAGTTTGTAGTCTCACTGCAAAAAAATATTAGGAAAGAAAAAGCAATAATTTTTAATTGCATATTTTCCAGATTATATGCTTGACGAAAATGGTAGTATTAGAAACAAGGGTAAGAGAACAGGCCATAGCTCAGGTCAAAAATGAGACATCTTGAGATTGAGGGGGACAGTGGGCATCCATCTATATCTGTCTTCCAGATAATTGGAGATATTGGGCTAGATCTTGATTGAGAGGTTGGAAGCAGATATAGATTATTTTGAGTGATAATTACAAGAGAGGAAAAAACTAAAGTCACAAGTCAAGCAACAGGGCAAAGGGAAAAGAAAACTGTTGTTGAGTTTTGGTGAACAGTCCCAGTGAAAATCTAGAAGAACAGAGGTTAATAGGAAAGGTAACAGGAAACTTAGGGCAATGTTTTCTTTACAGGAAAACTCATTGAAAGAACTGTCTATATTTACTGCCTCCAATTTCTTTCCTCCCTTTCTCTCTTAAACCCTCTCTAATCAATATTTCACTCCTATCACTCTACTAAAATTGTTTAAGGTTCTCAGTGACCTTCATCTGCTAAACTCTACGGTTAAGTCTCAGTTTTTACCTTAATTGATCCAACAGCAACACTGAACACAGCTGATCACCTGGTCCGGTAAGACATCCATTCTTCACTTGGCATCTAGACACTAGCCTTTTCTAGTTTTCTTTCTGTTTCATTGGCTGTTCCTTAGCAGTCTTCTTTGTTAGTTTCATCTAATTTCTCAAATTCTTTAAAGATGGAATTCTCTAAGGCTAAATAACTGGACCTCTTCTCTATCTACACCTACTTCCTTGATATAAATATAGTTATACAGTTATACACACACACACACATGATTTTAGATGGCATCTCTCGAATTTTCTCTCCAGTATGTATAACCTTCATGAGCTTCAGTCTCAATGGCCAACTCAACAGCTGCACTTAAATGTTTAATATACATCTCAAACTCACCATGTCCAAAGTTGAACTCTTAATTTCCTCACATATCTACTGACCCACAATTCTCCTCATCTCAGTTAATAGCTACTCTATCCTTTTAGTTACTCAAACTTTAAGAGTCATATCCTTTAACCCATTCTTTCCCTTTTAATTCCAAATGTAATTCATCATCAGCTGGCAATCCCTTCATGATGCCTATGATTTACTTTAGAATTGTATATCTGAAACCTGTATAATTTTATTATCCAATGTCACCCCAATAAATTAAATCTAAAAAATATATACAATTTGACCACTTCTCACAGGCTCTACTACCAGGTCTAAGTCCATATGGTAGCCACTCAATAAATATGTTTTGAATGAATGAATGATAGCAAAGCACTGAAGAATAAGTGCTTAGCAGTATCAAATAAATTAAGGAGGAAAAGAGGGTTTGAAAATCTGGATATGGGTTATATTCAGGTATAAATTGCATATTTGCAGAAGAAACCTGTGTATTTTGTCACTCTCACTTTTTATTTTTATTTTACCTATATTCCCTTTGCTATTTTCCCCTCTCTAGTTCTGATAATGCCACCATCACTGGAGGATATTTGTATAAATGAGGCCCTCATGGTATAAACTAGGTTATAAACTTGAGAGAACATTCTTCTTGACCTAAACTAAGAAGATAGGCCAGACAGGATCCAGGATGGCGGCATAGGTAAACACCTACACTGCTGCCTCGCACAACAATTTCAAAACTACAACTAAAAGACAGAATGGACATCATCCAGAACCACAGGAAAGCTGGCTGAGTATAAGTTCTACAGCTAGAAGGAAAGACAGGGGCTCACAGAAACCCAGAGGAGCTGCAAAAAGCTGAGGTACGGAGACGCGCGCGCTGAGAGAGTGGGTGCCGGAGTACCTGGTTGGCTTTCTCTGGCAGCAGGGAAACAGAGACTCCCACAGGCATTGAACCCCTTATCTTACGACACTAAACCCCAGATCCAGCCGAAACTCATACGGGGGGAGTTTGGACTATGAAAAGGGAGAGGTGCAGGGAAATTTAGGGGAGTCGCAAAACATCAGGGGTCTGGTCTCACATGGCACTGCTCAGAGGACAGATTGCTGATTGTGTGCTGGCTTTCGCGAGTGGGTGGGAGACAGACCCTCCCAACTGTGCCACTTCTGACTCCACTAAGCCCCTGTTTGGGGCGAAACCCTGGAGACATAGACTTGTGTGGTCCTGGTGCGCAGGGGAGCCGGAGGGGCAGCGGTCTAAAGGCAATGCGGGCGCATACGTACAAGGACCGCTCCAGCGATTACCCAGTCATGTGAGACTCAGGGGACGTGGTGGGCGGGGCAACTGGAAGGCAAGGCGGTCCCTTAAGTCCTGAGACTCCACCCATCCCAAGTTCAACAGAGGCTTCTTCGGTTTTGCAAGTCTGGTATCATAAGGCTGAATTCAACACAGAAGTTTCCCCAGCATAATGAAAATGCCAAGTAAGGGAAGGGATCACAAACAAAAGAAATGGAGGAAAAAAAACTACTGGATATAGAGTTCAAAACCACGCTTATAAGGATTTTCAACAATATGCTAGAAAAGGTGGAATAACTTAGCGAGCACCAAGAGGAGATGAAAAAGGACCAACTAGAGATGCAAAAGAGCCAACCAGAGATGGAAAAGGTCCAACTAGAGATGAAAAAGGACCAACTAGAAATTAAACATACACTGACTGAAATAAAAAATATTATACAGAGTACTAACAGCAGGCTAGAGAAAGGCAAGAATCAAGTCAAAAATTTGAAATATAAAGAAGCAAAAAACACTCAACTGGAAAAGCAAGAAGATAAAAGAACCCACAAATGTGAACATAATATAAGGAGACTCTGGGACAGCTTCAAGCGTACCAACATCAGAATTGTGGGGGTGCCAGAAGAAGAGAGAAAGCAAGATACTGAAAACCTATTTAAAGAAATAATGACTGAAAACTTACCACATCTGATAAAAGAAATAGACTTACAAGTCCAAGAAGCACACAGAACCCCATATAAAAGGAATCGAAAGAGGACCACACCAAGACACATCATAATTAAAATACCAAGAGCAAAAGACAAAGAGAGAATATTAAAAGCAGCAAGAGAAAAACAGTTCATTACCTACAAGGAAGCACCCATACGACTGTCAGCTGATTTCTCAACAGAAACGATGCAGGCCAGACGGGAGTGGTAAGAAATATTCAACGTGATGAATAGCAAGAACCTACAACCAAGAATAATCTATCCAGCAATGCTAACATTCAGAATTGAAGGGCAGATAAAGAGAACTTCACAGAGAAGAAAAAGCTAAGGGAGTTCATCAACTCCAAACCAGTTTTATATGAAATGCTGAAAGGTACTCTTTTAGAAGAGGAAGAAGAAAAAGGTAAAAGCCAAAAAAATTATGAACAACAAATACATATCTATCAACAAGTGAATCTAAAAATTAAGTGAATTAAAAATTTGATCAACAGAATAAACTGGTGAAATAATAGAATCAGGAGCACAGAAAGGGAGTGGACTGATAATTCTCAGGGGGAAAAGGGTGAGCGGTGTACAGGGAGGGACTGGATAAAAATCATACACCTATGGATGAGATCAATGGGAGGGAGCTAAGGGCAGAGGAAAGGGTGAGAGCTGGGTGGAGGGGTGCTATGGAGGGGGAAAAAGAGAAACAAATGTAATAATCTGAATAATAAAGATTTAAAAAGAAAAAAGAAGATAGGCCAGTAACTAGTAAAGTTATAGGCAGTCAGTCCCTTTCTTTTTTTAGCAGAGGAATATGAATTTGCTCATTCATCTTTAAGACAACTGTTGGCATAAAGCTTCACATTCAAGTGGAAATAAATGTTAATGAGTGCCATTAAGGCCTTTGTTAAATTTAGATTATAGTTATTATGATTTTCTAAACAACTGAAAAATAATCCAAAACTAATCTATACTAATAAAAGCTTTGGAGCTGATCAGCCAGCAGGAGAGGGCAGTTAGAGAAGATGAGGCCAACAGGGGAGCAGTTAGGCATCAATCAGTTTCGCAGGGGAGCAGTTTGGGGGTGATGAGGCTGACAGGCAGAAGTGGTTAGGGGCAATCAGGCAGGCAAGTGGTTAGAAGCCAGCGGTTCCAGATCGTGAGAGGGATGTCTGACTGAAGTTGGACATCCCCCAAGGTGTCTCAGATTGAAGAAGGTGCAGTGCACTGGATCACTAGTTTAAAATAAAAATTGTCTATATTTTAAGTCACTGATCAAAACATTTTTATACACAACGGAAATATGCAAATTCATGATCAAAACTATTATTTCTATTTTATGATGTTTCAGAAGAAAATTAATCTTTGCATGCCTGAGAAAGAAATATAAAAGTTTTCAGAGTTAAATGTCTATCAATGAAGGTATACTAACCTTCTCTTGTAGAATTGGCTGAAAGTACTGAACCTTTCTGGATCCCTGTAAGGACTGCCAAATGTTGCAAAATTCATCATCATCTTTAGTAGGTACCTGGCAAAAGGCAACAAATTTCTTAAAAAACTGATACATGAAGAAATAGAGATTGAGATTAAAAATCAATAACTTATTAATTAAAGTTATTTCATTAATCATGAAAGGATATTTAATTTTCATTATTTGAAATCTCAATTCTCTTTTTCTAGAGCTCAGTATAATCATAACAGTATTCTATTAGAGTGAAAATGGCTTTCTACATATATAACTGTTTCGGTTTTACTGAAAGCATTTAATTCATAATCAATGCTATAAAAATTATACTAAATCAATTAACCTCATCAACAGATTCTTCTTGTCTTCCAATGCACTGATATATTATCTCATTTAAGCTAATATCTAATGATTTAATTAAAACATTTTTATCTTACACAAAAGTAATCTAATAGATTAAAAATTCGTTATTACTCATGAGGAACTGATTTCATACAGGTTAAAACTCCTGGGTTGCTGGCTCAATCTCCAGTGGGGATGGGGGAGTACAGGAGGCAACCAATCAATGATTCTCTCTCATCATTGATGTTTCTCTCTCTCTCTCCCTTGGTCTTTGAAATCAATAAAAATATTAAAAAAAAAACTGCAAAGATATGTACCAAAAATTTAACAGTAGTTACCTATGAGCTCTGAGAGGATTTTTGCTTTTGTTTCCTTTGTTATTATTTACTTATCTGTGCTTTCTAATTAGTCTATATAATAAACATGTATTACTTGGATTAAAAAGTATGCTAAGATTTGTGTCATGGAATTAAATAAAGGTAAGTGTCTCACACAAAACAATTCAATTTTTGCCCCAGAAAGATGAAATAAAGGAAATTACCATGAGTTACATGGTGGGAACTTGAAAATTGCTTTTCAGAAAGAAGATATAGTCCTCTTTCTTCTACCTTTCAAATTTATGTCATTTTATAGCAGATATCATAGAAAATTTGTATATAATAAAAACATTTAAATGTTAGTTTAAAAGCAAATATATAGAAAAAAAGATATTTTCAAGATTACTTAAAAATACATGTCTTTCTTCTTTAATGTAACTGTAATTCTATAACAGGTAGAATGCTATCACTATCATTCTCTACTAAGCCTATGAATTTAAACCAAAACCAGGAATGACTTAAACAAAACTTTTAAAAAAATCTAAGTCAATTTAGGTCTCTATTTATAGTGTGCTTGTAATTTGTAAAGGGGGTAGAGAAAGATTACAGAAAGTCTTTACTTGTGTAGAAACAAAAAGAGATTGAGGGGAATGGTTCAGGCCTGCCAAATGGCCAGATGAAACTGATGAATTCAAGCTATAGTGATTCACTGCAGGCTGTGGTTTCACAATGGCTGTCAACTTCTGATTTCCAGTTTCAGAGCGACTCCCATGAGAAAGGTTCACCAAGGCACTTGTTGGCAGTCGATATCCCCTACCAGGTGAGCACCTAAAAGTAAAAAGTTACTTTAGAACCAGGGTAAACTATGTGTTAGGAAGAAGCACATAATATTTGGATGGGCCGTCCATAATTTGAATCAATAAATATTACTTTTAAACTCAGTAGAGAAAGTTGAAATCATAGAAAAATCTCAGTTTATAAAATGATGCATTTCTAAAGATTTTCCAAATAGACAATTCAGTGCTAGTAAAGGTGGTGGTGGTGGGGGGCTGTTCTAGAGGTGTAGTTGTACATGCAGAGGTGTGTGTATGTATTAGTGTGAACTCAGAGCCTACACATGATAGCTGAGAATGACTACAACTATATGAGTTAAATGTCAAACTTCTTTAAAAGACTGTGGTTTGTACAGTGTGGGTCAGGAAATCTAGGAAGCTATACAAGTGCGAAGCTATTTTTGGTATGGCTCTATCTATGCAATAGGGCAAATGTTAGCTTTTATCAGATTCGCTTTCTGATCAATTGTTAAGTGCAGCTTCCTTTTATCCTCATTTTTTAATATTAAAGTTCTGGACCTGGAAAGGTTTAAGAGATAAATATTGATAATTTCCTTCCTTCCTGACCTTAATAAAAGTGTTAAGATATTAAAATAAGCCTTTTCTTATCAAGTTTTCAACCCTATCACCTGCTTTTTTTCTAATACAATTTTCTTTCAATACAAGATCATGAAGAAGTAGATTTATTTTTGAGAACTCCTGGAAAAATCTATAGAAAATGTTTTTGTGAGAACTATCCTTAAAGAGTCTGCACTACAAAAATGAATATATTGCAGGCAGGTAATCTTTTACACAGTTGTCTATCAGTCAAAAAATCTGCCTCTACCTAGGAGAGGAAAAAAAGATGGAGAGAAAAGTTAATCATCATAAAAATAAATTTTCAAAGTTATTGGGCTGAGGTTATTGGTAACCAAACATTTTTGAGAGATAAAATCAGATATGGGATGCAGCCCCTATGGCTGCATGTGAAGAGTGCAAACAGTAAAGTCTTTGAATAGCAGGCACATTCAAATTGGTAACAACAACAGCATTCCAGCGGAAATTCTTTGGTATAAGAACAGAAGACTGTGATTTTATGCAAAAGGCTATCAAGGGTAATCATTTTTTTTTTAATTATTCACTGATCAAAATAGAGGAGAAAAAGAAAAATTAAACAAAATTAAGTTCAGTTTTTCAGTCAGTTTTTAGAAGGGAGAAAGAAAAGCTTTCATTTAATCATCACAATAAACTAGTTAAGTATATCTTCATTATAAATGAGGAAATTGAGGATCAGAATACTTTTAACAAATCGAAAGGTAAGTGAGAGATCCTACACTTTCCAATATTCCATGATGCTTCTCATCCTGTCATGATCTTTTTCCAGGATCTTTAAACCTTCTTTTATTAATGCTCCCCCAAAGAGACTTGAATAAATCTCACCCACATTGAATTAAAACAATCCAACTACCAGAAGAAAGCTGGAAAAACTACAAATATGTGGAAATTAAGGAACAACTATTAGACAGAAGAAGAAATAAAAGGAGAGATAAATGAAAATGATATTATGGCACCAAAATGTTTAGGATGCAGCCAAATTGTACTGAGAGAGCAGTTTAGTCCTAGTCTCTTTTGCTCAGTGGACAGAGCATAAGCCTACCAAAAGGGTCCCTGGTTCGATTCTGGTCAAGGGCACGTACTTGGTTGCATGCTCTTCCCCAGACCAGGCCCTGTATGGGAGCAGGTGCAGGAGGCAACCAATTCATGTGTTTCTCTCACATTGATGTTTCTGTCTTTCCCTCTCTCATCCACTCTCTCTAAAAGATCAATGGAAAATATTCTCAGGTGAAGATTAAGAGACCAAAAAAAAAAAAAAAAAAAGGGAACAGCTAAAATATTACCAGTCTACCTTAAGAAACAAGAAAATCTCAAATAAATCATCTAACATTACACCTTAAGGAACTAGAAAACAGACAAATTTAAGTCCAAAGTCAACAAAAGAAAGGAAATAAAAAAATCAGAGCAGAAATAAGTGAAGTAGAGAACAAAAGATAATGGGAAAAATTAGTGAAACAAAGAGATGGTTCTCTGAAAAGAAATAAAATTCACAAACCTCTGGTTAGACTCAACAAGAAAGAAAAGAGCCAAATAAAATCAGAAATAAAAGATGTTACAATGATTATCAAAGAAATATGAAAAATTATATAAGAATACAAGACTATATGATACCAAATTCAATACCTGGAAGAAAATTTTCTTAGAAATATATAACTTTCCCAGATTGAACGATGAAGAACTGGAAAACCTAAACAGTCCAATCACTAGTAAGGAAGTTGAAATAATCATAAAAAACCTCCCAAAAAACTAAAGTCCAAGAACAGATGGTCTCCCCAGTAAATTAAAAGATTTAATACCTATCCTTTTCAACTTATCCTATATAATAAAAGGCTAATATATAAATTGTCATCTCGGGAGTTCAATCAACTGGGAGTTTGACTGCTTGCTAAGACATGCACTGACCACCAGGGGCAGCACAGAATGAAGGAAAGCCCTGGTAGGCAGCAGAAAGGCTCTGATTTGCCTGATCGCTGGTCAGACCAAGGGACCGTACCCATGCACAAATTTCGTGCATGGGGGCTCTACTTCTAAAATAATGAAGAAAAGAGAATACTCGTTAATTCAGTTTATGAGGCAAACATAACCCTGTTTGCCAAAACAGGCAAAGCAACACAAAAAAAGGAAAACTACAGGCCAATACTTCTGATGACTATAAATGCAAAAATCCTTTAAAAATACCAGCAAATGAATGCAACAGTACATTAAAAGTATAATATATTATGATCCAGTGGGGTTCACTTAAAGGATGCAAAAATAGCTCAACATATGCAAATCAAGCATTGTGATGTACGTTAACAAAATATAAAAATCATATATCAATTGATACAGAAAAAGCTTTAAACAAGATACAACAACCATTTATAATTAAAACTTTCAATGAAGTTAATTTAGAAGACAAGAACCTCAACAAAATAAAGGCATATATGACAAACCCACATCATACTTGAAAAAATGAAAACTTTTCCTCTAAGGTCAAGAAAAAAACAAGGATGTCTAGTCTCACCACTATTCAAAATAGTATTGCAGAGCAAATCAAGCAAGAGAATGAAATAAAAGGCATCCAAATTGGGAATGAGGAAGTAAAAGTGTCCGTATCTGCAAATGACATGATTCTCTTTTTAGAAAACCCTAGATTCTGCCAAGACTATTAGAAACAATAAACAAATACAGTAAAGTTGCAGGATACAAAATCAAATACAAAAATTCATTGTGTTCCAATATACAAAAACCTGCTGTGTTCCTATATACTATCAATGAAATAGTGAAAGAAAAAACCATTTACAATTGCAACAAAAAATTCACCTATGAATAAATTTAACACAGGACATGAAAAAGCTAAACACTGAAAATGACAAGACATTTTTGAAAGAAACTGAATTCAGCAAGAAATGGAAAAATATTCTGTGTTCATGGCTTGGAAGAATTAACATTGTTAAAATGGTCATATAACCTAAAGTAATATATAGATTTAAAACAAACACCATTAAAATATCAATGGCATTTTTCACAGAAATAGAACAGAAAATTCGCTAATTTGTGTGGAACTATGAAAGACCCCAAATAGCCAAAGGAATCCTGGGAAAACAACAAAGCCAGAGGCATCACACTCCCTGAGTTTAAACTATATTACAAAGCTACAGTAATCAAAACAGACTGTTGAAACAAAACTGTTAGCCCAAAATAAACCTGCACATATGTGGGCTACTAATTTTCGGCAAAGGAGCCAAAAACATACAATGGAGAAAGAAAAGCTTCTTCAATAAATGGTGTTGGGAAAACTGGAATCCACATGCAACAGAATCTGACACCATACACAAAAATTAACTCAAAATGGATTAAAGACTTAATCTTAAGACCTGAAACAAAATACACAAAAGAAAACACAGGTAATACACATTGGTCTCAGAGGAATTTTTGTGAACTTGATTCCAAAGGCAAGGGAAGTAAAAGCAAAATGAACTAGAGGCAAGGGCATGAAAATTCATGCACTGGAGGGGGTTATCCCCCAGCCTGGCCTGCCCCCTCTCACAGTTTGAGAGCCCTCAGGGGCGGGGTTGACCCGGTAATCACACCTCTGCTGCTGCCACTGCCAGCAGTGCAAGCCTCGGTTGGCCCTGGTAACCTGAGCCTTAGATGGCCGTGGGCAGCTGGGTAGCTGCCATCTGAGGCTTGCCTGTGCCTGGGCAGCTGGGGGGCTAAGGGGATTGGGCACTGACGTCTTGTGGCTGTAGGCATCACCATCTTTGAGGGAGTGGCAGTCAATTAGCATATTCTCACTTTATTGGCTGTGGGTACCACCATCTTTGTGATGGTGTGAGGGTCAATTAGCATATTCCCTCTTTATTAGATAGGATAGAACAACATCAAACTAAAAGCTTCTACACAGCAAAAGAATCATCAACAAAACAAAAGGCAACCAAATGAAAGGGAGAAGATATCTGCAAACAAGCCTCTGATAAGCAGTTAATATTCAAAATTTATAAAGAACTCACACAACTCAAACATAACAAATCTGATTTAAAAATGGGCAGAGACATATATAGTCACTTTTCCAAGAAAGACAAACAGATGGGCTAAGAGACACATGAAAAGATGTTTCATACCACTAGTTATTAGAGAAATGAAAATCAAAACCACAATAAGATGCTACCTCACACTTGTTAGAATGGCTATTATCAATAAGATTAGAGGCCCGGTACACAAAATTTGTGCATGGGGGCTGGGGTGGGGGGGGGGTGGCGCGAGGAGTCCTTCAGCCCAGCCTGCTCCCTCTCAAATCTGGGACCTCTTGAGGGATGTCCAAAAGCCCTCTCACAATTCTGGACTGCTGGCTCCCAACCGCTCACCAGACTGCTTTCTTGATTGCCCCTAACCACTCCCCTGTTAGCCTGATTGATACCTAACTGCTCCCCTGCCAGCTTGTTTGTCCCTAACTGCCCTCCCCTGTGGGCCTGGTTCCCCCTAACTGCCTTCCCCTGCAGGCCTGGGTCGCTCCCGACTGCACTACCCTGCAGTCCCAGTCACCCCCAACTTCACTCCTCTGCCAGCCTGGTCACCCTTAACTGCCCTCCCCTGCAGGCTTGATCAGCCCCAACTGCTCTCCCTTACAGGCCTGGTTCCTCCCAACTGCCCTTCCCTGCTGGTCTGCACCCACAACTGCCCTCCCTTGCAGGCCTGGTCCCTGCCAACTGCCATCCCCTGCTGGCCATCTTGTGGTGGCCATCTTGTGTCCACAGGAGGGCAGGATCTTTTGACCACATGGGGGCAGTCATCTTGTGTGTTGGAGTGATGGTCAATCTGCATATTACTCTTTTATTAGATAGGATAGAGGCTTGGTGCAATGGGGGCCAGCTGGTTTGCCGTGAAGGGTGTCCTGGATCAGGGTGAGTGCTACCTTGGGGCATGGGATGGCCTGGGTGAGGGGCCTGTGGTGGCTTCAGGCTGGCTACACCCCCTGGCAACCTTAGCAGAGGCCCTGGTATGTGGGATTTATTTATCTTCTATAATTGAAACTTTGTAGCCTGGAGCAAAGCCAAGCCTTCTGCTTGCACAGCCATTGAAACTTTGTTGCCTTAAGCAGAGGCCTGCAATGCAGGGTGTGCTGAAAGCTTAGCTTCCTCCATTGCCAGGGGCAACCCAAACCTCCATCCTGCTCTCTTTGTGGCCATCTTGGTTGGATTTGCATAATGACTCTGAATGGCCGGTGGGCATGGCTGGCGGGTGTAGGGGAGGTATGATCAATTTGCATATTACTCTTTTATTAGATAGAACAAGATATAGCCAAGTGTTGGAGAGGTTGTAGAGAAAAGGGAAACCTGATATACTGCTGGTTGGACTGTAAATTGGTGCAGCCACTATGAAAAACAGCACACAGATTCCCCCCAAAATTAAAAACAGAGCTACCATATGGCCAAACAATCTCTCCTCTGGTTATACTGTATACATGAAAAATTTGAAAACACTGTTTCACAATATGTATGTATTCCTATGTTCATTACAGTGTTATTCAAAATAGCCACAACATGGAAACAACCTAAGTGTCCTTTGACCAATGATTGGATAAAGAAATGGCTATACTACTCAGCCATAAGAAAGAAAAAAAATCTCCATTTGTGACACCATGAATGGGTCTTGAGAGTATCATGCTAAGTGAAATAAGTTTGACAGAAATGCATAAGAACCATATGATTTCTCTCATATGTGGATATTAAAAAAGCAATAAAAGAACAATCAACATAGATACAGACATCAGTATGGTGATTACCAGAGGAAGGGGGTCAGGGGCAGGTAGAAGAGGGCAAAGAGAGGATAAATGGTGATGGAAGGAGACTAGACTTTGGGTAAACACACACAACACAATATACAGATGATGTATGATAGGATATTGCTTGAAACCTATATTATTAATCAATGTGACTAATAAATTCAATTTAAAAAGAACAAACAAAACACACTCATAGATACAGACAACAGAATGTGGTTACCAGTTGGGAAGGGAGCTAGGGGGAGGATGAAGAGTGTAAAGGGGGTTAAATATATGGAGACAAGAGGAGACTTTGAGGGGTGAACACACAATGGAGTACACAGATGTTCTTTATAAAGGTGAACACATAAAACTTATACAATAGTATTAACCAATGTTACCCAAATCCTATATAATAAAGAGGTAATATGCAAATTGACCATCACTCCAACACACAAGATGGCTGCCCCCATGTGGTCAAAGATGGCTGTCCCCATGTGGACACATGATGGCTGCCACAAGATGGCCAGCAGGGGAGGGCAGTTGTGGGCAATCAGGCCAGCAGGGGAAGGCATTTAGGGGTGACTGGACTGGCAGAGGAGGGAAGTTGGGGGGGGAATCAAGTCCACAGGGGAGGGCCATTAGGGGCAAACAGAACTGCAGGAGAGGGCAGTTGGGGGCAACCAGGTTGGCAGGGGAGGGCAGTTGGGGCTACCAGGCCTGCTGGGGAGGGCAAATAGGGGTGACTGGGCTAACAGGAAAGGATAGTTAGGGACAATCGGGCCAGCATGGGAGGGCAATTAGGGGCGACCAGGCTGAAGGGAGGGAAGTTAGGGGTAACCAGGCCAGCAGGGGAGGGCAGTTGGGGATGACCAGGCTGGCAAGGGTGTAAAGTTAGAGGTTACCAGGCCTGCAGGAAAGGACAGTTAGCAACAGCCAGGCCATCAGCGTCAGGAGAGGGCAGTTGGGGGGCTACCAGGCCAGCAGGGGAGGGCATTTAGGGGAGACCAGGCTGGCAAGGGAGGGCAGTTAGGAGCAACTGAGCCAGCAGATGAGCAGTTAGGTGTCGATCAGGCTGGCAGGGGAGTGGTCAGGGGGTGATTAGGCTGGCAGGCAAAGGCAGATAGGGGCAATCAGGCAGACAGGCAGGCAGGTGAGTGGTTGGGAGCCAGCAGTCCTGGATTATGAGAGGGATGTCCAATTGGAGAGGGTGCAGGCTGGGCCCAGGGATACCTCCTGTGCACAAATTTCATGCACTGGGCCTCTAGTAGATTTAATAAAAATGAAAATAAAAGTATAATAAAAATGAAGTAAATTTTAAAATAATATTAAAACAAAAAATAACTTTTGCCGAAACTGGTTTGGCTCAGTGGATAGTTGGCCTGCAGACTGGAGGGTCCCAGGTTCAATTCCGGTCGAGGGTATGTACCTTGGCTGCGGGCGCATCCCCAGGGAGGGGCGTGCAGGAGGCAGCTGATGGTGTTTCTATCTCTCTATCCCTCTCCCTTCCTTTCTGTAAAAAATCAATAAAATACATTAAAAAAAAACCAAAAAACCTCTTCTTCTAAACCCTCTAATTTCTGGTTCTCTTTTCTCCCTTTCATAGTCAAACTTCTCTGGAGTCAGCTCAATTATTGTCTCTACTAGAAGCCCAGTTCAAGAAATTCATGCACAGGAGGGGCGTACCCTCAGCTTAGCCTGTACCCTCTCTAATCCAAGATCCTTCCCATAATCCAGGACAGCTGGCTCTTCACTATTCCCCTGCCTACCAGCCTGATTGCCCCTAACTGCCTGCCTGCCAGCCTCATCTTCCATAATCGCCCCCCCTGCCAGCCTGATCACCCCTAACTGCCCTCTGCCTGCTGGCCTGATCACCCCTAACTTGTCCCCCGCCCCCCCCACTTCAGGTCTGGTCACTCCCCTTGCTGGCCTAATCTCCCCCAACTGCCCCCTCTGCCAGCCTGGTCACCCCAACTGCATCCCCCTGCCAGCCTAGTCACTCCCAACTGCCCACCTGCCGCCTACCTTGTCACCTCCAACTGTTCCTCCTCCCCCACCCCCCACTAGCCTGGTCGCCCCATGCAGCCTGGTGTTTAGTTGTTTGGTCGCCCCTCACTGCCCCCACCTGCTGGCCTGGTCGCCCCCAACTGCCCCCCCTGCTGGCCTGTTCACTCCCAACTGACCCCTACCAGCATGGTCGCCCCCAACAGCTCCCCACGCCAGCATGGTCGCCCCCAACTGAACCCCCTGCCAGCCTGGTTGCTCCATGCAGCCTGCTATTTGGTCATCCTCCTGGTCATTTAGGTCATGATAGTCCATGGCTTTTTATATATTAGGATTATTACACCTGCCACTCATAGCTCAAACCACCCCACTCTAGCTCAAGCACTTACAATTACATTAAAACAGATGATGAAGACCTAACGTTATTAAAACTCAAAAACGTTTGTATTCTTCAAGTTATTTAAACATTTCAAAATGCAAAACTGATAATGCCACATCTCTAATTTTGATGGCTTCACATTGGTTTAAGGATGAAGACCAAGATTCTCAACATGTCCTGAAAGTTGGCTTAAAAGTTCCTGCATAGTGTGGTCCTTGCTTTTCTCTCTGACTCTAATCTTAGTCACTGAAGTTCAGGTATACTTGCATTCTTTTAGCATTTTGAATAGGTAAAAATGTTGTTGCATTTGTGATTCATTCTTCTTGACTACTTGCCACTTTTCTTCTCTCTCTAGTTAACCAGTATTCATTCTTTAAGTCCTACCTTTCTGGAAGTATCAGGGTCATACTATTATAGAAACCTGAACTTCTCTTTCCCAGAACAAGTCACAATGTAATTAATTAATACTGTAATCAATTAATTATCTTCCACAGAAAAATAAAAGCTCCACAAGGATAGAAAACATGTCTGTCTTATTCACTGTTACATTC
Source organism: Lasiurus cinereus (assembly GCA_011751065.1). Taxonomy (NCBI): domain Eukaryota; kingdom Metazoa; phylum Chordata; class Mammalia; order Chiroptera; family Vespertilionidae; genus Lasiurus; species Lasiurus cinereus. Next base: position 62,400,895 of record JAAGEH010000286.1, read on the forward strand.
CTTGTAGCAAGTATGATGTCTTGCACATAACAGGAACTCAAACTGTACAAACAAGATATGAAAAGTCACTGGTCACAGGGACATATTCATAAAATATAATTGTAATCTGGCAATACAAACCTTATTGTTAAGCCTCCAGGAAATTCTTCATCAAATAAGATTTCAAATAGGACATCAGCTTCTCTATTAGCTGTCAAAAAAAGAGAGAGAAAATCATATGATGAAAAATCAGCCTATAAGGTTTTAAAATTTAAGAAGCATTAAAACTACCAAAAAAAAAATGATGTAGGGAAATACAGAGAGTAAATGAAAAGTAAGTAAGCTTACAGATTACCTTACTTGTTATTTAAAGTAAAACAATATTTTAAATCAGATGCGGTGGGAAATATATTTTTCTCTCTGCTTTTGTATATGTTTGAAATGATTCATAATAAGAGAGTTAATTAGATATAACTTTAGACTTTGCAGTCTAAAAGTTCTTCCAATAAGACAAAAGACAATGAAATTTTGAAAACATGGTAGGAATTGAGAGTAGAATGGAAAGAACAAATATATTATTAGATAAAATTGGCAGGATTTGTGACCAATGGGGGGGGGGGGAATTAATCCAAGGTTCTGGCTGATAATCACTTGGAAAATTATAGATAATTGAGATGTGAGACTTAGAACAAAGACACTGGTGCAATAAACTTGGGAGAGAGCATGAAAGATTAAATTTACCCAGAATACCAAGATAAAGTAAAATAGTTATAATAACATTTTGAATTCTAAGCCCAAATTAATAACAGTCTTATCACATAACTTCAGAATTGACTCTCCCTCCCCTCTCCCTGTACCACTACCTTTCCATTATACTGGTTCTATTTCTCTGACAACCACCATTTCTACTACTACATTAGTTTCTGGAATGGGTGAGAAGATGTCTCCCTGACCCCCAGTCTCTCATTGCTAACTGAAACCAGGCCTGAAGAACTCATCCCGTTCTAACTTTTATCTGAAAGGTACACTTTTATCTAAAATCTAAACTCAAGAAGGTCCACTTTCTAGGTTCCCATTTCTAGTCGGTGGGAGGGCCACTTCTTCAAAAAATGATGGAGATGAGGTCTCAGATGAGGGCAGTAATAATAAATATTCCCCTTTGTATTCCATACCCATGGCAGACATGGCTAATCAATCACAGAGCTCCTTTTCACTCAGATAGATATAGCTTTAAAACCCTTCAAGACAAAATTTTAAGCAGTCACTATTACTGATAGGAGTTCTCAGAAGAAAGGCAATTTCCATGTTATCAGATTCCTAAGATCTTTACCAGGACAACCTATCTAGAGTGCAATTCAATAAGCTCCATGTCTGAAAAGCTGATGCAGAGCATTGAGCAGATAGCAGCAGGAGGGCTGCTTCATTACACCCATATGACCTTTACCACACCTAGCCCTGACCTTCCTCTCTCCATTTCAAGCAGCCAGAAATATATTCAAGAAATTATTTTTAAAAATTCAGAAAAGAAAATTCTCTTTTAGAGTCAAGTAAGTAGGGAAGAACCCCAGAGGATGTGAAGATGAAAAAAGTGAAGAACCACATTGCTCAAAGTTATGTAAGAATGAAATGAAATAGTTCAAATCCCAGCTCTGCCACTCATCTGTGTAAAGGCCAGTGAGTCATTTATCCTTTCATGCAAAATGCAAAAGTGGAGTACAGCAAGATGGCGGCATAGGTAAACACCTACACTGCTGCCTCACACAACAATTTCAAAACTACAACTAAAAGACAGAGGCTCACAGAAACCCAGAGGAGCTGCAAAAAGCTGAGGAACAGAGACGTGCACGCTGAGAGAGTGGGTGCCGGAGTAGCTGGCTGGCTTTCTCTGGCAGGAGGGAAACAGAGACTCCCAACGGCACTGAACCTCTTATCTTACAACACTAAATCCCAGAGCCAGTCGACACTCATACAGGGCGAGTTTGGACTGTGAAAAGGGAGAGGTGCACGGAAATTTAGGGGAGTCGCAAAAGATCAGAGGTTTGATAGCGCGCACAGCACTGCTCAGAGGACAGATTGCTGATTGTGCCGCTGGCTTTCGCGAGTGGGCAGGAGACAGACCCTCCCAACTGTGCCACTTCTGACTCCCCTAAGCCCCTGTTTCGGGCGAAACCCTGGGGACCTAGACTCGTGTGGTCCTGGTGTGCAGGGGAGCTGGAAAGGCAGTGGTCTAGAGGCACTGCGGGTGAGCAAACACAAGGACCACTCCAGCGATTACCAAGTCACGTGAGACTCAGGGGCCGTGGAGGGCGGGGCCGAATGGAAGGCAAGGCGGTCCCTTAAGCCCTGAGACTCCACCCATCCCAAGCTCAACAGAGGCTTCTTTGGTTTTGCAAGTCTGGTATCATAAGGCTGAATTCAACACAAAAGTTTCCCAGGCATAGTGAAAATGCCGAGACAAGGGAAGGGATCACAAACAAAAGGAATGGAGGGGAAAAAAAACGACTGGATATAGAGTTCAAAACCATGCTTACAAGGTTTTTCAAGAATATGCTAGAAAAGATGGATAAATTTATCAAGTCCCAAGAGGAGATGCAAAAGGACCAACTAGAGACACTGACTGAAATAAAAAATATTATACAGAGTCCTAACAGCAGACTAGAGAAAGGCAAGAATCAAGTCAAAAATTTGAAATATAAAGAAGCAGAAAACACTCAAGTGGAAAAGCAAGAAGAGAAAAGAATCCAAAAATGTGAAGATAATGTAAGGAGCCTCTGGGACAGCTTCAAGCGTACCAACATCAGAATTGGGGGGGTGCCAGAAGAAGAGAGAGAGCAAGATACTGAAAACCTATTTAAAGAAATAATGACTGAAAGCTCCCCCCACCTAGTGAAAAAAATAGACTTACAAGTCCAGGAAGCACACAGAACCCCATATAAAAGGAATCCAAAGAGAACCACACCAAGACACATCATAATTAAAATACCAAGAGCAAAAGACAAAGAGAGAATATTAAAAGCAGCAAGAAAAAAACAGTTCATTACCTACAAGGGAGCACCCATACGATTGTCAGCTGATTTCTCAACAGAAACGATGCAGGCCAGACGGAAGTGGCAAGAAATATTCAACGTGATGAATAGCAAGGACCTACAACCAAGAATAATCTATCCAGCAAAGCTATCATTCAGAATTGAAGGGCAGATAAAGAGCTTCACAGAGAAGAAAAAGCTAAGGGAGTTCATCAACTCCAAACCAGTATTATATGAAATGTAGAAAGGTACTCTTTTAAAAGAGGAAGAAGAAAAAGGTAAAAGCCAAAAAATTATGAACAACAAATACATATCTATCAACAAGTGAATCTAAAAATTAAGTGAATTAAAAATTTGATCCACAGAATAAACTGGTGAATATAATAGAATCAGGAGCACAGAAAGGGAGTGGACTGATCATTCTCAAGGGGAAAAGGGTGAGCAGTGTATAGGGAGAGACTGGACAAAAATCATACACCTATGGATGAGATCAATGGGAGGGAGCTAAGGGCAGAGGGAAGGGTGGGAGCTGGGTGGAGGAGTGCTATGGAGGGGAAAAAGAGAAACAAATGTAATAATCTGAATAATAAAGATTTAATTAAAAAAGAAAAAGCAAAAGTGCCTGGCAGTGCTGACACTGAATAAGCAGTTCTCTTAGGCTCATGTCCTGCCTGGGACATAGAGCGGCAGTGCTGCCAGCACCATGACCTCTGGGTACCTGGTGTGTTGCTTTATACTGGGTTGACTCTTTCTGGAATCTCTGCTGCAAAGCTGCTTAGTCCAGACTTTCCTTTCACACACACTGAAATCTTAGGCTGCTCTTCCTTTTTCTTAGAACTTTCTAATTTTTTTTTTTAAAAACCACAACATAAAATTTACCATCTTAACTACTTTTAAGTATATAATACAGAAGTAGTATCTACATGCACATTGTACAACAGATTGATAGGTCTATTTTATATTCATGATCTACCTGCATTCATAAAACTCAAAGAATATGCATATTTAATTAAAATCTTTTAACTGTGAGTTCACACTTCATGTTTGTTTATTTCTCCATAGAAATCAAGAGATTACAATGATAATTGAGGTAAACTTCTGAGCAAAACTACATGAAAGCCTAACTTTAGAGAAATGATGAAACTTTTCTGTTTCAGGAAAATTTGTGCATACCCAAATAAAGTTTTGTATAATTTTAATGTGTTATATACAAACTACCACATTTTCAGCATTCTTTGCTAAAGTTTCCCTTCTTTTAATCACTTCCTAGATAATTACACAAGACAGAAAAAAAAATTTTCTTTGAAAACGAAAACAAAACAATTAACTGAAACATAAAAGGACTTAGTTTTTTTCCTAACTTATAGTCATTCTCTGCTTAGATATGACACAGAAATTTGTGTTCTACTCTACAATAAAATGCAGCTGACAACTCGCTCAGTACTGAGGTATTACCTCCTTTAATTCCTATGATGGTGCCCCGAAGGCCAACTGGCACCGAAAAGTCCTCTCTTACATTCACCACCCGGTCAAAGAGACGAAACTCTGCATCCCGATCAGGAATGACTCCATGCTGCTGTTCTAAAGGCTGAAGAGAAGAAAGCTCTAAATATTACTATTAACTCTAATTTTGAAGTTTTCTAAATAATATATTGAAAACATTTTGTTTCTTCTATACTTTCCAAGTAAAAACAACTTTGAATTCTTTAACAAAAAACTTACTCTGTACAGCAAATGAGGCTTCACTGTCACCCGTACCTTCTTATTATTCTTTCTTTGCTGAGGAAGTAAACATTTTAAATATTTATATTTGAAGGAGAAATAATAAATAAATTCTTGTAGTAAAAAATGTGAAATGTAAGACAGAAAAATGCAAAATTATGTACAACTACACCTAGTTCAAGAGAGACAAAACATTACTAAGCACAAATAAAAAACCCTCAATTCCCTTCCATCCCATACAGTTACTACCTTTCCCCAAAGTAATCATACTTCTAACACAAAAGATTAGATTTGTCTGTTTTGAACTTTATGTAAATGCTATCTTATCCAAATGCTTTTACTCTAAAAGGAATTGTATACAATGGTCAACAAGACTTTTTTTTTAAAATATATATTTCAAAGTATTGAATTATGACAATATTGTATTTTTTTGTGTGGCTACTTCTATAAAAAGGGCACTCATTTAATAAAATCCTTGTTTTTGAAATCTATTATGAAACTGGCTTTGACGCTTAAATTTTTTGATCCACTTAAAAATGCTGGAACAATTAAAAATATATATATTTTGTATTGATTTTAGAGCAAAGTGGGAAGGGGGGAGACAAGGAGAAAGACATAGAGAAACATCCATTAATTGCCTTCCACATATGCCCTATGAGATGGAAATAATATTACTTGCTTTACATAATAAAAATCTGAGAATAATTTATACCCACTGCAATCCATAACTAGTATTCATATATTTTTTTGAAGTGAATTTTTACTTATAAGAAAATGACAGTTTACTTACATGGCAGTCACCTATCTTTAGAACATAACTTATGGAAATAAGTACAAAAGGACAAAATAGTCCTAGTTATAGGGATCATACACTAGAGGTAATTTTTAAAAAAATATATATTTTTATTAATTTCAGAGAGGGAGAAATAGAAACATCAATGATGAGAGAGAATTAGTGATCGGCTGCCTCCTGCACATCCTCCACTCTTCCTCTGCCCCACTGAGGATGACTAGCAACCCCGGCATGTGCCTTGACCAGGAATTGAATTGTGACCTCCTGATCCATAGATCGATGCTCAATCACTGAGTCATGCTGGCTGGCCAAGAGGTCATGGTTTTTTTGTTTGTTTGTTTTTAAAAATATATTCTATTGATTTTTTACAGAGAGGAAGGGAGAGAAAGAGAGAGTTAGAAACATTGATGAGAGAGAAATATCAATCAGCTGCCTCCTGCACACTCCCTGCTGGGGATGTGCCTGCAACCAAGGTACATGCCCTTAACACGAATCAAATCTGGGCCTCTGGAGTCCGAAGGCTGACGCTCGATCTACTGAGCCCCTAACTGCCTTGCCTGCCTGCCTGGTAGGGCAAGGTCATGTTTTTATATACTGTAAAACACTCAAGCCTTTAAGCAGAGTCTGTTTTCTTCCATTATAGAAATATTTCACTTATTCTTTCAATAAATCTTTATTGAGTTCCATTTATGTACCATATATTAGTTTTGGTGCTAGGATCTATTCTTTTATTCTAGGTGAGGGAGACATAAGAGAAATAAGTGAGAAAAATATATAACACGTTCAAAGGTAAAAGCATAGTGAAAAATAAAGGTAAGGGAGATCAGCAGTGTGGGTAAAGATTGCCATTTTAAATAGGGTGAAAAATGAAGGCCTTATGATCAAGTTGCCTATTTCCAGACCAGAAGGATACTAGAAGTAAACTGGTATCCACTGAGAACAGCAAAAAGGAGAAAGAATAAAGAATAAAGACATTTTAAAACTATTTTAAAAGCAGACCCAAGAACTAGGCCTGGAGAATTGCATGTAAACTCTCCCTCCCCCCACATAATCTAATATATATCTCTAGCCCTCCTAATATATAAAAACCCTGGGTTGTAATGTCCGGCAATACTGAGGATCGACCAACCGGAAGTCAGTCCTGCAGTAAGTACTGGGTTGCAACCCAGTGCTGACAGCTTCCGCTGCAGGCACAGTGACCCAAAACTGACTGCTGAAGGGACTATGAGTCAGGGCCAGAAAGAGAAGCAGGACTGATCTGTTGCCTCTGTGGCAGCTTTTGATCGGGACTTGCCTCTCTCTTTCTCTCCCAGTCTGGCCAGCAGCTGCGCCTCCATTTCTCTCCAACCCTCCACCGGGCTGCTGATTAGCCCCACCTTTCTGATCAGGCCCTGTTAACAGGCCCAGAGATGCTGACTGGCATAGAAACTGACGAATCAGAACCAAATCTAGGTGAAGTGTGAGGAGCCAATGGCTGCCTAGGAGGTGGATCTTTTGACATTGACTGGCATAAAAACTGATTAATCAGAACCAAATTGGCTGGCAAAGGAGGGCAGTTGGGGGAGATATCAGGCCTGCAGGGTAGGGCAGTTGGGGGCGAGATCAGGCTGGCAGGGAAGGGCAGTTGGGGGTAAGATCAGGTGGGCAGGGGAGAGCAGTGGGGGGTGAGATCAGGCTGGAAGGGAAGGGTAGTTAGGGGCAATCAGGCAGGCAGGCAAGGCAGTTAGGGGCAATCAGGCAGGCAGGCAGGTGAGTGGTTGGGAGTCAGCGGTCCCAGATTGTGAGAGGAATGTCCGACTGCCAGTTTAGGAGACTGGAGAAGGTACAGACTGGGCTGATGGAACCAGCCCCCTCTGTGGACAAATTTTGTGCACCAGGCCACTAGTTATTACGTAATAGCACTGATTAGAGGATGTGGCAATTAAACCTGATTCATTAGGCAAATTAATATACTGGAGAACTTTCACAATAAACCCCAACCCACAACTACTAAGTGCGAAGTTCTGGGGCTTGACTACTCACATTGTGGTCATCTGCAAGCTGCTTAGAAATGCAGAATCTCAAGCCTAATCCTAGAGCTACTGAATCAAAAGCTGTGTTTTAACAAGATCTTCCATTCACTGCACATTAATTTGAGAAATACTGCTATAAAGGTATAATCCAGAATGTGTAGTTTTTCAAAAAGCTCTTCCAGTAATTTTGACAATTGTTGAGTTTGGGAATCCAATAAGAAAACTCCTGATACTTTTAATGATAATCCTGCATTATAAAGAAAAGTATAAATTATGTTCAAAATGTTGTGTTTGTTTTTTAATTTTTTCTCCTTTTCTTTATAAACCTAAAAGGGGGGAAAAATCACTCATAACTGTACCTCCTTGACACATTAACAGGTTTAAAAAAAATGTCCTTTTATTTAGAATCATATATTTTTAAAATGTTATAACCAAAACATTAGACTACAACTTTGTGTATGTGTCTTCTGTTTATAAAATAAGGAAAAAAAGTATAAAACATTTTAAAAAGTTCTTCATCCAATATGGTTAAAGTAAAATATGGGGGCTTAAAGTTATGAATATCTGTTAAGTAGAAAACTCATTTCAAAACAATGCTGGACAAAGAGATTTCATTCTACACTGAAAGACAATGAAAAAGAAAAGCAAAAATAAAAAAGAGAAAGAAATGCAGGCTTACTATCACCTTCAACAGAATATCAATAACCTCTTAAAAAATAAAAATCAAACTCTTGGCTCTGAGATTTGCATTTTTTCCTAAAGAGTTAGTTATCTAGTGGTGACTTCACAGCTCTTGAGTATGTGATAAGACAGCTCAAATAATAATAATAATAATAATAATAATAATAATACCCAAGCATCATTAGGCATTAATAATAGCAAAGCATTATTAGAAGGAGTCTACATGCAACAACTAAATTAATCCTTTTGATGACCCTATGAGGTAGGTACTATTTTATTCTAATTTTACCAAGGAGGAAACAAAGTCATAGAAAGGTTAAGTGTCTTGCCTAAGGTTATAAGTGTTAAAAGAGGAATGAGGAAGGTGGCTTTAGAGCCCAGTTCTTAACTTACTCTGCTATTAAAGCAATGTGTTAGCAGAGCAACATCATTCTTACAAGAGGGCAAGTATATGGAAAATAAAAATCGGAAGTTAAAAATATATATTTAATCAATTAATTTTCTATTACACAGGGGATCAAAATATTTGAAATGGTTAGGCCTACACAAAATACTCAGTAACTGAATGAGTTTGTGAGCATGAAAGTACACTTAGAGTTAATTCTGTAAAAGTTAATAAAATTTTTATGTTCCATAAAAGGATGAATTGTCTTTAAAGAACTTAGAATAGGAAGGAATAGGAATCAACCTTACGTCTCAATCACAAGCTTTCTATTTAGACTAAAATCACAAAATATTAATTCTTTTGTGCATTACAGTGCATTTATGTTTATTCATATAAGTTTATTAATGGCCATTAGAAATATAAGGGACATTTTTTAAAAATTATAGGATTTATAGATTATCTATTATTATCTATAATAAAAGCCTAGGGCCTTAACCAGTTTGGCTCAGTGGATAGAGCATCTGCCTGCGGACAGAAGGGTCCCAGGTTTGATTCTGGTCAAGGCACATCCCCAGTAGGGAGTATGCAAGAGGCAGCTGATAAATGTTTCTCTCTCACTGATGTTTCTAACTTTATCCCTCTCCCTTGCTCTCTATAAAGAAAATCAATAAAATATATTTGAAAGAAAAAGAAAAAAAGCTTTGGTGGTCCTCGTGTCTTTGTGCAATGCCCGCACGCATCACAAGATGGAGGCCATCATGTAATCACAAGATGGCCAACACAATATGGTCATCACAAGATGGACAGCAGGGGAGGGCAGTTGGGGGTGACCAGGTCAGTGGGGGAGGGCAGTTGGAGGTGACAGGGCTGGCAGGGGAGGGCAGTTGGAGGCAAGATCAGGCCAGTAGGGCAGGATAGTTGTGGTGACCAGGCCTGCAGGGGAGGGCAGTTGGGGGCAATCGGGCCAGCAGGAGAGGACAGTTGAGAACCATCAGGCCAGCAGTTAGGTGTCGATCAGGCCAGTAGAGGAGGGCAGTTGGAGGCAATCAGGCAGGCAGGTGAGCAATTAGGCTGGCAGGGGAGTGGTTAGGGGCAATCAGGCAGGTAGTCAGGCGAGCAGTAGGAGCCAATGGTCCCAGATTGTGAGAGATGTCCCAGATTGGAGAGGGTGTAGGCTGGGCTGAGGCACCGGCCGTCTAGTTTTACATAAATTAGAAACCACTAAACATGTTTTAATTGGTTGAAACATAAGTAAATTATTGGTAGAATAATATATAGTTCATTTAAATTCAAATCTCATCAATGTCTTGGTTATTGAAAATTAGTACCTTGTACTTTTCGACTTCTTCCTCAATTTTTTCAACAACAGCTGCATCCAGAATTTGTAAATCACATGAAGAACGAGACAACGTACTGACAGGGTGTCCCTTTAGCCAAGTAATAATTTCTTGAACTTTCTCAGCACTACATTAAAAACAGTAATTGTTTCACATTAATTAAAACTTGTGAGGGCTTATATAGAAGGCCCAATATAAAACATTGAGAGTTATAAAATATAAAAGACATTCAAATATGTAATTAAAAATTAATCACTGCATTTGGTTTGGAATAATTATAAATCTAATATAAACATGAACATGTTAATTCTCAGTAATTTTCTAAAAAATCACAAAATTAATTTAAAGTGCTTTAATATAAATTAAATAAAAAATTATATTAAGATCTTAAAGCAAAAGGAAAACAATATAAAACTGTCTCCCCAAAAGTAAAGTACTGATAAAACTGCTACTATACCTTTACTGGAACCACTAAGGTGAACTATGAGACCATAAATGCCACACATTTTGCTTACCCATTCTCATTTGCTCCAGGCCAAATGTCATCTTCATAGAATACATCCTCTTGGCTATTTCTGGCTATATAACTGAAGAGTTCCGGAGCTCTACATAGACAGACAGACAAACAAAATACCACTTTAAAAATATACATATGGCAAACTTCTGGATCAAATAATTTTGGACCCTAAGGAAATATATAAAATATATTGAGGACTGATTTAAAAAAACATTTTTTTAAAATATATTTTATTAATTTTTTTACAGAGAGGAAGGGAGAGGGATAGAGAGTTAGAAACATCGATGAGAGAGAGACATCGATCAGCTGCCTCCTGCATATCGCCTACTGGGGATGTGCCCGCAACCAGGATACATGCTCTTGACCGGAATCGAACCTGGGACCCTTCAGTCCGCAGGCAGACGCTCTATCCACTGAGCCAAACTGGTTTCGGCGAGGACTGATTTTATACACAGAATATTAAAAAGGAATAGAGATGAAAATATAGAAAGTATTTATAGGCCCGCAAAAACTTCACACTACCAGAGGAAGAAACAATTCAATTTCTCAACTATAATAAACTTTACTTACATATTAACTACAATTATTGACTTGGTTCCCCTTAGATCATAATGGAAAAAAATAATATCTACAGGCTGATTTTCTAATTTTTACAAAAAGCTGGAGCATGCCACAGTAGAACAAATTAAATATATTAAAAGACTCATCTGATATTTCTCAAAACTCCAATGTTTCCTTTATAGTGCAGATTGAAGGTGGGATGTGTGTTTATGCAGTGAAACTCTTCCCTAGTTAATTTCTAGAACACTGTAAGTCAGTTTTCCTCTCCACATGTGTCCTCTAAGAAAAAAGCTGGAGGTCACAACTCTCAGGGAAAATAGCCAGCCTCAAGGGAAAGATATACATAAAGGTAGTGATATTTGCAGGTCCTCTGCAGAAATAGCTACATCCCACCTGACAAGCCCCACCAAAACAACTAAATTTCTAATCAGCTTTTTAGTGCCTCACTCTTAAATATGATTGGACACCTATGAACCATCACTAAATTAAAAATAAGCTTTAACATGAAAGGAGAGATCAACAACAACAACAAAAAAAAGGAAATTTGGGGAAAAAAAGCCCAGAAAATATAAATAAAAAAGGACTCTAGAAATACTATCTTCAGAAAAATGAAAGACGATATTTCACTAATTACAAGAACAAAATATTTAAAAAAGGAATGCTAGAGAATAAGGACATACTTTTAAATGAAAAATAAGTTAAATGGGATTTTAAAGTGATATAAGATGCAGCTGAAGAAGTCTCCCACAGAATAAAACAAAAGTATAAGAATACAGTATAGAGGGGAGAGGATAAGTTGGTGGTGATGGCAGTGAGAGAATATGAGTGAGTGAAGGAGCAAAAGGGGAGTGTGTGGACATGTGTTCAGTGTGTGTATGTGAGAGAGAGGGACAGTTAGGCGTCTCGAGGGCTGGCAGACTGAGCTCTCCTAGTTGGTAAGCCCCTGCTAATGCTACAAGCCCTCCCAGAGTGGCTGGCTCTGACACAGAAAGCACACCATCTTGAAAAGGAGAACTGCTGTGACTAAGAAGGAGCCCAGTCTCATCACCACCCAGACTGGCCTCAGATCCAGAACTTTGTAGCCACTCCAGCCAAAGACCTGCTACCTCATCTACAGACCCACAGACTCCAGGACTCTAGCCTCCCCAGCTGCAGGCTCCCTTCCTGTCAAGCCTTCTGCTTTCGCCATAGGCCCCATGCCACTTGGAGCCTGGATCCTTTGGTGAGCCTTGGATTGTGTGACCCTCCCACCAAGCCCACTGCTTCAGCCACAGATCCCATGCAACTTGATGCCTGGACCCCTTGGTAAGAATTGGAGTGTGTGCCCTAATGTGAAACTCACCTCAGGCTCCTCTCCCCAAGCATGGACAGAGCTGTCACCTGGTGCACAATCCCCAGCCCAAGCCAGAGGTGCTGGTTTGGCTACCTGGTGTGCCTAGCCACAGGTCACTGGACCAAGCTCCATGTGCGTGGCTTTGGGGGCCAGGTCTGCACAGTGAGTGAACTGCATGCAGAGGGCTCTAAGCCCCTACAGGGAGTCATGCACATGCTCCTACCAACCCCGAGAATATGAAGTGGACCACTGAGAGACCAGAACTGGAAGAAAAGAAGGTACAACTCAGAACAGAGACAATAAAGGTGTAAAACTCAAGGCAGAACCAGCCTCCAGTCTAGGGAGTGCTAGATCATTGAACCTGTAGGGCAGTGGTTCTCAACCTTCCTAAGGCCGTGACCCTTACATACAATTCCTCACGTGGTGGTGACCCCCAACCATGAAATTTTGCTACTGTTATGCATCGTGATGTAAATATCTGCATTTTCCGATGTGTTGGCCTGCAACTGAAGGGTCCTGAGTTCAATTCTGGTCAGAGGCACATGCCTGAGTTGCTGGCTCAATTCTCAGTAGAGGGCATGCAGGAGGTAGCAAATCAATGATTCTCATCATTGATGTTTCTATCTCTCTCTCTCCCTCTCACTTCATCTCTGAAATAAATAAAAAAAACATATCAAAAGAAACTTATCTAAAGTATTATATCCAATTAAAAAATGATTTTCTTTCTGGTTTTATACATTTCATAATTTAATTATAAAATTATCATTTGTAACTTATAATTGTTCAACAAGTAGTTCAAATTATCCTGTCCCTCTCTTGCTTCTGTGCAGATCCACTTCATGTTTTTCCCTTTGCGAACTTAGTTTTCAATAAAAGAAATTCACCAAAAAGAAAAAAAAAGGAGGGTGGTGGGGGGAGACAAAGAAACAACCCCCAAAGAGGGGAAAAAAGGGCAGAATAGCCAGAAAAGGAATTAAATTAAATTGAGGCATGCAATATATCAGTCAAAGAATTCAGAATAAGGTTCTTATAGTTCCTACACTGACTAAATGAGAAAATTAACAACTTATATAAGAATCAAGAATGATCTAGTTACAATAAAAAACACGATGGAAGGTTTACAATAGACAAGAAGCAGAGAATTAAATTAATGAGATAGAAGACAGGAAAGAAAGACACACACAATCTGAACAGCAATTGGAGGAAAAAAAACTAGAAAACAGAAGGAGAGCTTAAGGGAGCTTTAGGACAACATGAAACGAAGTAACACCCATACTATAAGGGTGCCAGAATGACAAGAAGAGGAGCAAAGATTAGAAAACCTATTTAAAGAAATAATGACAGGAAACTTCCTTGATTTGGGGAAGAAAAAGTCACATAAGCACAGAGAGTGCCAAACAAGATGAACACAAAAAGACCCACACTGAGACAAGTCATAATTACAATGGCAAATGTTAAGGATAAAGAGAGAATCTTACAGGCTGCAAGAGAGAGTCAGAGAGTTACAAACAAGGGATCTCCCATTAGATTATCAAATGATTTCTCAACAAACACAACAGGCCAGAAGGGAATGGAATGAACTATACAAAGGGATGCATAACAAGGCACTGAATTCAAGAATACTCTATGCAGCAAGGCTATCATTCAAAATTGAAGGTGAAATCAGGAGCTTCGCAGACAAAAAAGGCTAATGGATTTTTAACACTACCAAGCCAGCAATGCAAAAAGTGCTAAAGGGACTGTTGTAAAAAGAAGAAATAGAAAGGATAGAAGGAACACAGGCATAAAGAATAAAAATAGCTACAAGCAAGTATTTATCAATAATAACCTTAAACGTAAATGGATTAAATGCTCCAATCGAAAGACATCAGGTGGCTAAATAGATAACAAACATGACCCATATATATGACGTGTATAAGAGACCCACCTCAGAGCAAGGGACTCACACAGACTGAAAGTGAAGGGATGGAAAAATATTTTTCAGGCAAATGGAAATGATAAAGAAAAGAAAAGACAAAGGCTGGGGTTGCAATACTTATATCCAATAAAATAGACCTCAAAATGAAAGCCATAACAAGAGATAAAGGAGGGCACTTCATAATATTAAAGGGATTGATATAACAGGAGTATATAACTCAGGTAAACATATATGCACCAAATGCAGGAGCATCCAAATACATAAAAAACTTTCTGGCCGAGACCGGTTTGGCTCAGTGGATAGAGCATCGGCTTGTGGACTGAAAGGTCCCAGGTTCGATTCCGGTTGGGGGCATGTACCTTGCTTGTGGGCACATCTCCACTGTGGGGCGTGCAGGAGGCAGTACAAGTCCATAAGTACCACGTGATCTCACTCATTTGTAGAATATAATGAACGACATAAACTGATGAACAAAAATAGATGCAGAGACAGAGAAGCATTGAACAGACCATCACATTTCAGAGAAAAGGAAGAGATTTTGGGGGGAGGTCAAGAGATCAATCATGCCATATAAGCATAACCAAGGGACACACATCACTACGAGGAAGAGGGCATATCCTGCGGGGTGGGAGTGTCTAGGGGGAAAAGCTGTGATATATATAAATACTTTAAACAATAAAGGATTAAAAAAAAAAAAGAATACACTATAGAAAATGGATGAGAACAGATAAAGGAAATTAAGGCAATTGATCCAGAATGTCTAACTACAATCTGGATTTCCAAGAGAATAAAAATAGAATTTTCCCACTCTATTTTAGCTTAGGAGCTCTACAACACAAAATTAACTTTCTATATGCACTACATTAAGATAGTGTAGTAGGTAAACACTATGTTCACTTCCCCCATGACAATTTAAAAATTGCAACTAATCTGTAGAACAACTAACACTGAAAACTACCTGAAGACTAGCTAAACAGATATACAGAAGAAACCACATCAAGAATGGTAGGAAGGGCCAAGCGTAGAATGGACTGATCTCATGTGTGGCATCTAAACACTGGGAGGGTATCTTGGATATGGAGATTCCTCCAGTCACATCCTGGGCTCCCCTAGACTAGAGACCAGTGTCAAGAAGACAAGTCCTCAAAACTTCTGGCTGTAAAAACCAGTGGAGATAGTGTATGAGTGTAAAGGAGGGCTGTTATTTTTTATTTTTTAGGTATATTTTCTTTTTCTTTTTTTAAAATTAAATCTTTATTATTCAGATTACATTTGTTTCTCTTTTTTCCCCTCCATAGCACCCCTCCACCCAGCTCCCACCCTTTCCTCTGCCCTTAGCTCCCTCCCATTGATCTCATCCATAGGTGTATGATTTTTGTCCAATCTCTCCCTGTACACCCCTCACCCTTTTCCCCCTGACAATTATCAGTCCACTCCCTTTCTGTGCTCCTGATTCTATTATATTCACCAGTTTATTCTGTGGATCAAATTTTTAATTCACTTAATTTTTAGATTCACTTGTTGATAGATATGTATTAGTTGTTCATAATTTTTTGGCTTTTACCTTTTTCTTCTTCCTCTTCTAAAAGAGTACCTTTCAGCATTTCATATAATACTGGTTTGGAGTTGATGAACTCCTTTAGCTTTCCTTATCTGTGAAGCTCTTTATCTGTCCTTCAATTTTGAATGTTAGCTTTGGTGGATAGATTATTCTTGGTTGTAGGTTCTTGCTATTCATCACGTTGAATATTTCTTGCCACTCCCATCTGGCCCGTATCATTTCTGTTGAGAAATCAGCTGACAGTCATATGGGTGCTCCCTTGTAGGTAATGAACTGTTTTTCTCTTGCTGCTTTTAATATTCTTTGTCTTTTGCTCTTGGTATTTTAATTATGATGTGTCTTGGTGTGGTCCTCTTTGGATTCCTTTTATATGGGGTTCTGTGTGCTTCCTGGACTTGTAAGTCTATTTCGTTTACCAGATGTGATAAGTTTTCAGTCATTATTTCTTCTTTTTTTAAAAATTACAAACAGGAACACCATCTCATTTATACAAGCAGAATTTGAAGTTACTGGGGGGAAAGGACATAGAAGTCTTTTCCATTTGGAATGACAAAGTTTATCTATAACACTTCAACGTTTCCAGCGACTCTGAAATTTGTAAATAGCAGGGGAGTTCACCGTTGCTTTCTTCACCTTCACCTTCCGAGTTTTATCCAGAAGATGTTTGCGTGTTTGAATTTTCTGTGCAATAATGAACAACTTCCTCTCGCGTTCAATCCGCTGTGTCAGGCAGTTATACTGCTTTTGCCTTTCTTTAGCTATCCGCTTAAGTCGAGCCCCATGAGTAACTCCTTTCACTTCCTCCTTCTGCAAGGTCTCTATGGTGGGTCTATTAAAGACTCTGTGCACTAATTCCGGGCAGTTCGCAGGTGAGTTGCAATATCAAACCGTTCAACTTCCTTTTTAGTGTCAAAAAAGAACACATGCTTATTCTGTTGCTTCCTGTGGAAATCCAGCAGATGGAGCTCTGATTTTAGTCTTTCAATTTTCTTAGCTTCCACAACCCTTTTCTTTTCTATATATTTGACATCCTGAGTTCTCATCAGTTTCAGCTGTTCTAGAGTTACTTCTTCTTTAGTCTCTGGAATAACATGAACACCATCCTGGAGTTTAACTCGAGTCATTTTGTAGTAGAATTCATCTGGATTTTTCTCAAAAGCTTTCTTTCAAAGAGCTCTGAGGTATTCTTGCTTTTTCCGGTAGTCATTTGCTCGAAGTTTGTAATCTTTCTTTTTCTCCAGCAGGCCCAGATGTTTTAGAAAGCCAGGCTAGCTTCGCTCTCGGTGTTCCCGCTGTCAGGACTTAGCTGCTTTCCGAAAAGCTGCCGACATATCTGCTCACGGCTGGGAAAGCTCAGTAGACAATGCTGGTGCCACACCACCTCAGTCTCCGGGTCCCGTCATTATTTTTTTTTTTTTTTTTTGCTTTTTGCTTTTTTATTTTTTATTTTTTTTAATTAATTTTTTATACATATCTCCCCATTGCTCCCCCTCCCTCCCAGGCATACCCCAACCCCCCAGTGTCTATGTTCATTGGTTATGATTATATGCATAGATACAAGTCCTTTGATTGATTTCTTATCTACCTCACCTAACTTTAATCTTCCTGCTGTAATTTCACAGTCTGTTTGAAGCTTTACTGTCTCTGTATCTATCCTTTTGTTCATCAGTTTATAATGTTCTTTATTATCCCCCAATGAGTGCGATCATGTGATGCTTCTCCTTCATTGACTGGCTTATTTCAATAAGCATAAGGCTCTCCAGTTCCAACCAGGTTGCTGCAAATGGTAAGAATTCTTTCTTTTTAATGGCAGCATAGAATTCCATTGTGTAGATGTACCAGTTTTCTGATCCACTCATCTGCTGTCGGGCACCTAGGCTGTTTCCAAATTGTGGCTATTGTAAATTGTGCTGCTATGAACATAGGGGTGCATAAATCCTTTCTGATTGGTGTTTGTAATTTCTTAGGATAAATTCCTAAGAGTGGTATCACAGGGTCAAATGGGAGATCCATTTTTAGTTTTTTTGAGGAAACTCCATACTGTTCTCCACAGGGGCTGCACCAGTCTGCATTCCCACCAACAGTGCACAAGGGTTCCTTTTTCTCCGCATCCTCGCCAATGCTTGTCGTTTGTAGATTTGTTGATGATTGCCATTCTGACAGGTGTAAGATGGTATCACATTGTTGTTTTGATTTGCATCTCTCGGATGATTAATGACTTTGAACATGTTTTCATGTGTCTCTTGGCCTTCCTTCTGTCATCTTTAGAAAAGGTTCTATTTAGGTCCGTTGCCCATTTTTTTTTACTGGATCCTTCATCTTCCTTTTATTAAGTTGTATAAGTTGGTTGTAGATTTTGGAAATTAAACCTTTATCAGTGATAGCATTTGCAAATATGTTCTCCCATGCATTGATCTTTCTTGTTGTTTTGTTGATGGTTTCTTTTGCTGTGCAAAAGCTTTTTATTTTGATGTAGTCCCATTTGTTTATATTTTCTTTAGCTTCCATTGCCTTTGGAGCAGTATCAGTGAAGAAGTTCTTTCAGCATATATCTGAGATTGTGCTGCCTGTGGATTCCTCTAGTATTTTTATGGTTTCCCTTCTAATGTTTAAGTCCTGTATCCATTTTGAGTTTATTTTTGTATTTGGTGTAAGTTGGTGGTCCAGTTTCAATTTTTTGCATGAATCTGTCCAATTTTCCCAACACCATTTATTGAAGAGGCTATCTTGGCTCCATTGAATGTTCATGCCTCCTTTCTCAAATATTAATTGAGCATAGTGGTTTGGGTGGATATCTGGGTTCTCTATTCTATTCCATTGATCTATATGTCTGTTCTTGTGCCAATATCAGGCAGTTTTGAGAACAGTTGCTTTGTAGTATAGCTTGAAGTCTGGTATTGAGATCCCACCTACTATATTCTTCCTTCTCAGAATTGCTGTAGCTATCCGTGGTCTTTTTTTGTCCAGATGAATCTATGAAGAATTCTTTGTAGGTCTGTGAAATATGTCATTGGCATTTTAATGGGTAGTGCGTTGAATCTGTAGATTGCTTTGGGTAGTATGGACATTTTAATGATGTTGATTCTCCCAATCCATGAGCATGGTATGCTCTTCCATCTGTTAACATCTTCCTGTAACTCTTTTTTCAGTGTCCTGTAGTTTTCTGCATAAAGGTCTTTTACCTCTTTAGTTAGGTTTATTCCTAGGTATCTTAATTTTTTTGGTGCGATGGTAAATGGGATTGCTTTTTTAGTTTCTCTTTCTATAATTTCACTGTTAGTGTATAGAAATGCCACAGACTTCTTAGCATTAATTTTGTATCCTGCTACATTGCCGAATTCATTAATTAAGTAAATTAGTTTTGGAATGGAGTCCTTTGGGATTTTTATGTACAATATCATGTCATCTGCAAATAAGGACAGCTTTACTTCTTCTTTTCCAATTTGGATGCCTTTTATTTCTTCTTGCTGTCTAATTGCAATGGCTAATACTTCCAGTACTATGTCGAACAGGAGAGGTGAGAGTGGGCATCCCTGTCTTGTTCCTGTTCTTAGGGAAAATGGTTTTAGTTTCTGCCCATTGAGTATGATGTTACCTGTGGGTTTATCACACATGGCTTTTATGATGTTGAGGTATGATCCTTCTATTCCCACTTTGCTGAGAGTTTTTATCAAGAAAGGATGTTGGATTTTGTCAAATGCTTTTTCTGCATCAATTGATATGACTATGTGTTTTTTATCTCTCAATTTGTTTATGTGATGTATCACATTTATTGATTTGCGGATATTGAACCATCCCTGCATTCCTGGGATGAATCCTGCTTGGTCATGGTGTATGATCTTTCTGATGTACTGCTGGATCCGGTTTGCTGGAATTTTGTTGAGGATTTTGGCATCTATGTTCATGAGAGATATTGACCTATAATTCTCTTTCATTGTGTTGTCTTTATCTGGTTTTGGTATTAGGGTGATGCTGGCTTCATAGAAGGTGTTTGGTAGTATTCCTTCTTCTAGAATGTTTTTGAATAGTCTGAGGAGGATAGGTTTTAATTCTTCCTTGAATGTTTGGTAAAACTCTCCTGTGTAGCCATCTGGACCCGGGCTTTTATTTGCTGGAAGCTTTTTGATGACTGCTTCAATTTCTTCCATAGTTATTGGACTATTGAGATGTTTGGCTTCCTCCTCATTGAGTTTTGGGAGGTTATATTTTTCTAGAAAGTGTCCATTTCTTGCAGGTTGTCCAATTTGTTGGAATAGAGTTGTTCATAGTATTTTTTAACAATCCTTTGTATTTCCACAGGGTCTGTTGCTATTTCTCCTCTTTCATTTCTGATTTTGTTTATTTGGGTCTTCTCTCTTTGCTTCTTGGTGAGCCTGGCTAGGGGTCCATCAATCTTGTTTATCCTTTCAAAGAACCAGCTCTTTGTTTTGTTGATCTTTTGAATTGTTTCTTTGGACTCCAAGTTGTTTATCTCCGCTCTGATCTTCAGTATTTCCTTCCTTCTGAGTACACTGGGCTTTTCTTGTTGCTCAGGTCCTAGCTTTTTGAGTTGTAGGTTTAGGTGATTTATTACCATTGTTTCCTGTTTTTTGCAGTAGGCTTGTAGGGCTATGAACTTCCCTCTCAAGACTGCTTTCACTGTGTCCCATAAATTTTCTATTGTTGTGTTGTCATTGTCATTTGTTGCCATGATGTTTTTTATTTCTTCCTTAATCTCTCTGGTTACCCAGTCGTTGTTTAAAAGCATGCTGTTTAGTCTCCATGTGTTTGATTTCTTTCTATTGTTTTTATTATAGTTGATTTCCAGTTTTATGCCACTATGGTCTGAGAAAATGCTTGATATGATTTCTATCTTCTTGAATTTGAAGAGACTTTTCTTATGACCCAACATATGATCTATCTTTGAAAATGACCCATGTGCACTGGAGAAGAATGTATATTCTGTGGCTTTGGGGTGAAATGTTCTGAAGATGTCAATTAATTTCATCTGGTCTAGTGAGTCATTTAGGATTGATGTTTCTTTGCTGACTTTTTGTTTAGAGGATTTGTCCAATGGTGACAGTGTGGTATTAAAGTCTCCTACTATGATTGTATTGCTGTCAATCTCTCCCTTAATATCCTCCAAGAGTTTTTTTATGTATTTAGGGGCTGCTATATTGGGTGCATATATGTTTACCAGAGTTATTTCTTCTTGTTGGATTGTTCCCTTTAGTATTATGAAGTGGCCTTCTTTATCTCTTGTTATGTCCTTCACTTTGAGATCTAATTTGTCAGATATAAGTATTGCAACCCCAGCTTTTTTTTCATTTCCATTTGCCTGAAATACCATGTTCCATCCCTTCAACCTCAATCTGTGTGCATCTCTTTTCCTAAGGTGGGTTTCTTGCAGACAGCAGATATATGGATCATGTTTTCTTATCCAATCGGTTACCCTATGTCTTTTCATTGGAGCATTTAATCCCTTTACATTTAAAGTGATTATTGATAAGTACTTATCTCTTGCCATTTTTAGTCCTTACCCCCGAGTTCCTTCTTCGCTTCCTCTTTCTTTTTATTAAAGCAGACCTTTTAACATTTTTTGCATTGCTGGTTTGGTGGTAATATATTCCCTTAGTCCTTTTTTGTCTGTGAAGCTTTTGATTTCACCTTCAATTTTGATTGAGAGTCTTGCAGGGTACAGTATTCTTGGATTCAGACCCTTCCTTTGCATGACTTTGTATATTTCATTTCATTCCCTTTCTGGCCTGACGAGTTTCTGTTGAGAAGTCAGTAGCTAGTCTTATGGGGGTTCCTTTGTAGGTAACTTTCTGTTTCTCTCTGGCTGCTTTTAAGATTCTTACTTTGTCGTCGGTGTTTGCCAATTTAATTATAATATGCCTCGGTGTCGGTTTGTTGGGGTTCATTTTGCTTGGGACTCTGTGAGCTTCTTGGATTTGTGTGGGTTTTTTCTTTTCTATATTGGGAAAATTTTCTGTCATTATTTCTTCAAACATATTCTCTAATCCTTGTTCAGTTTCCACTCTTTCTGGGACCCCAGTTATGCAGATGTTGTTTTGTTTCATGTTATCCCAAAGTTCCCTTAGACTCTCCTCTTGCTTTTTAACTTTTTTTTTTCTAGAAGCTGCTGTACTTGGGTATTTTTTCCTACCGTGTCTTCTAGCTCACTGATGCCGTCCTCTGCTTCTTCTAGTCTACTTTTGATGCTTTCTATTGAGTTCTTTATAGCAGTGATGTCATTATTCATTTCTTCTTGTTTATTCTGCACCTCCTCTAGTTTCTTCCGCATTTCTTCTTCCTGCTTCTTCACCTCCTCTAGGTTCTTCTTCATTTCCTCTTGGCTCTTCTTCATTTCCTCTTGGCTCTTACTCATATTGTCAAATTTGTCTTCCATTCTTTTCAACCACATTATGATAATTTCTCTGAACACTTTCTCTGGTAGGCTTATTTGTGGTTCTATTTTGTTTACTTCCTTTTCTGGTGAAACCTGCCTTTCTGTCTTTTGTGGGCTGTTTCTTTTTCTGCCCATGGTCTTTCTTCTCTGGGTGTCTGGTTTTGTAGTGCTCTCTCCTACGTTGATTGAAAGGCACAAACTGCAACACGACCAGGTACAGCACACAAGGCACTGAGTAGAAATGTATTCAAGATGTTAATAATCACAAATAAGGTGACCACCAAATAAGGACAAATTAGGAGTAAATAGAGAAAGAAGAAGAGGAAAATGAGGAAGAAAGAAAAGAAAGAAGTGCCAAAATCAAATTGGGAGAGTGAGAAAAAAAAAAGATAAATAAATGAACAATAAAATAAAATAAGAAAATAAAAAGGAGAAAAAGGAGAAGGAAAGAGGAAGAGAAAAAAGTCAGAGAGAAAAGAAAGTGTATAAGAGAGAAAAGAGGAACAAAATATAGATGTCAGGAGACAACTCCAATGGAACAGTCACTAATTCCAATAAAGGACAGCAACCAGTACCTAGAGATTAATGTAAATTGCAAATAGCAACTGGTATCGAGGGAGAAGAGGGAAAAGAGAGGTAGAAAACAAAGCAAGCAAACAGCAAAATAAAACAAGGAGAATAAACTAAAACAATCTCTCAAAAAAAATTTTCAAAAAATCGATATAATCACTTTTCAGGCAAATAGCAACAAAAGGACATAGAGAAAAAACAACTTTTTGGCTAGTGAAGTCAAGTTGGGAGAGGTTTGTGTGGACTTGTAGTAGGGCATTTGAAATTAGATATATAAATGAGGTGAAATTTTAACCAGGTAAAGAGAAAAATAGGGAGAATCTAAAGTTGGAAAAGGGAAAGAGAAACAAGACAGCAAAATGGGAAAAGTTAGGAGGAAAGTGTTGGCATAAAGGTGGAGTTGAGTTGGAGTAAAATTATGCTAAAGGGAAGATGAAAATAGAATGTAGAACTCTAATCCCGAAATAAAATAAAGAGAAAACAAAATGACACTTTTTTTTCCCAAAAACGGTAAAGTACTAGTAGTAATTAATAATACTAGTTTAAAACAAAAATGTAATAATTATAAAGGTAAAATCAATTGAGGCAAAAAGAAAAAAATATTCTTTTAATTAAAATATGTGAAAATGAAAAATAAAGGTTTAAAAATTAAAAAAAAAGAAAAAAGAAAAAAAAAAAGAAGAAGAAAAATAGAATGGTCCTTTACTTCCACTATTATTCTGCTTGGCACTCCTTTTTCCCAGTAGGGGAGGAATTGCAGTTCCCTGTGTTCCCCTCTTGGTGTTTTAATCTCTTTATTCTCTTGTGGTTATGCGGGAGTCAATTTGTGTGTCATCCATTGGGTGGCAGTGTTTCGGAATTGATCTCTGAGACAAAGCACAGGACCTCTCTAGGCTGTGCTCAGATCCTGCTACTCTGTGGTTCCCAAAACCAGTTTGTGGGGGTTTTGCAGCCTGGCAATGCAATAACTCCCAGGTTGTCCCTCTGCCCCAGAGAAAAAGAAAAAAAAAAGAGTCGTTTTCCAGAGCTGTCCTCTGTCAACAGCTCAGAGGGTCTGCCTTCACACTCAGGGATCACGCCCTGACCACCTCTGTGGACCTCTCCAGAGGCAGCTTTCCCGCAGCCCGTCTCCCACAGTGTGCGCGTCTCTGCCCTGCGGGGGTAAGAGACCGCACCCTGGCCCAGGCGAAATCTGACCCTTCTGCGTGCCGCGTGGATCTCTGAATCCTCCGCCTGCGTGTCTGTGTCGGGAAGCCGCGCTCTGGGTCCTGGCTGCTCTGTGGGTGCCTCCGTCAGCCGCAGCTTTCAGACCTAGGCAGACATCCACCTCCCCCTTAGTCAGACGCAATCTGACCTTTCCGTGTGCTCTGTGGATCTCTGATTCCGCCGCGTGTCTGCGCCGACTGGAGAGCGGAGTTCTGGGTCCCCGGGTTCCTGGCTGCTCGATGGGTGCCCAGCTGAAGGCTTCAGACCGCCGCAGACATCCACCTCCCACTGCAAGATGGCTCGGGCTCCGCGTTCACGCTGGTGGCTCCCGCTGACAAAAATCCTGTGGCAGTGGGGCTGCCTGGCCGGGAGAGCCCCCTCCAGCAGTTCCCCGCCTTCCCCTGGAGGACAACTGACTCCTAGCTTGCCAACAAACACTCCCAATGCAACTCTCACCGCTCTCTCTCCCTCTGCCCAGCGACAAAGCTCCAGACGCGTCCTTCTACTCCGCCGCCATTTTCTCCTCCCCGGCATTATTTCTTTAAATAGGTTTTCAGTATCTTGCTCTCTCTCTTCTTCTGGCACCCCCACAATTCTGATGTTGGTACACTTGAAGCTGTCCCACAATCTCCTTACATTATGTTCACATTTTTGGTTTTTTTTCTCTTCTTGGTTTTCCAGTTGAGTGTTTTCTGCTTCTTTATATTTCAAATTTTTGACTTGATTCTTGCCTTTCTCTAGTCTGCTGTTAGGATTCTCTAAAATATTTTTTATTTCAGTCAGTGTATGTTTAATTTCTAGTTGGTCCTTTTTCATCTTTAGTTGGACCTTTTCCATCTCTAGTTGGCTCTTTTGCATCTCTAGTTGGTCCTTTTTCATCTCCTCTTGGCTCTCGCTAAGTTTATCCAACTTTTCTAGCATATTCTTGAAAAACCTTATAAGCATGGTTTTGAACTCTATATCCAGTAGTTTTTTTTCCTCCATTTCTTTTGTTTGTGATCCCTTCCCTTATCTCGGCATTTTCACTATGCCGGCAGAACTTTTGTGTTGGATTCAGCCTTATGATACCAGACTTGCAAAGCAGAAGAAGCCTCTGTTGAGCTTGGGATGGGTGGAGTCTCAGGGCTTAAGGGACCGCCTTGCCTTCCAGTTACCCCGCCCTCCATGGCCCCTGAGTCTCACGTGACTGGGTAATCACTGGAAAGGTCCTTGTGCACGTGCCCGCAGTGCCTCTAGACCGCTGCCTTTCCAGCTCCCCTGCGTACCAGGACCACACGAGTCTATGTCTCCAGGGTTTCGCCCGAGACAGGGGCTTAGTGGAGTCAGAAGTGGCACAGTTGGGAGGGTCTGTCTCCCGTCCATTCGCGAAAGCAAGCGGCACAATCAGCAATCTGTCCTCCGCTCAGTGCAGTGCGAGACCAGACCTCTGATCTTTTGCGACTCCCCTAAATTTCCGTACACCTCTCCCTTTTCACAGTCCAAACTTACCCCGTATGAGTTTCGGCTGGATCTGGGGTTTAGTGTCATAAGATAAGGGGTTCAATGCCTGTGGGAGTCTCCGTTTTCTACCGCCAGAGAAAGCCAGCCAGTTACTCTAGCATCTGCTCTCTCAGCACGCGTGTCTCCGAACCTCAGCTTTTTGCTGCTCCTCTGGGTTTCTGTGAGCCCCTCTCTTTCCTTCTAGCTGTAGAACTTACACTCAGCCAGCTTTCCTGTGGTTCTGGATGATGTCCGTTCTGTCTTTTAGTTGTAGTTTTGAAATTGTTGTGCGAGGCAGCAGTGTAGGTGTTTACCTATGCCGCCATCTTGGATTCTCTCTGGTATATTTTCTCCAGACTTACTGATTGATGTACTCACTTTGTCTGAGCTCCAGTGCTAAGGCAGCAGCTCAAAAGGTGGCAGGGACATACTAGGAGGAACTGAATTGTCTAGTTCCAGGGTGATAGCTGAAGGGGCAGCTTTATCCAGATACAATGCTGGCATAAGCCAATGTACCTTTGCTGAGTCTTCTGCCATCCAGCCCAAAGGTGCAGGCAGGCCGAAGTGCTCACAGGAGCCACTGTTCCTTTTTTGAGCCGTAACCCTACCCAGGTGGCAGGCACAGGGAGGCACCAAATCTGAATGACTGGCAACTTGGGTAATACAGTTGGTCCCTGCCCTGATGACTCCCTGAGACCACGCCCACCCAACTTGCAACAGGCTATAACCTTTCTAGGCTCCAGTTACACAAAAATGGCTGGTTTTAGACAGCACTGGAGTACTTCCCAAGAGGCCCTAAGCTTATTCCTCACGGCCAGACAGCCAACTCCATTCACTGACACTGCAACAGCAATCACATCTCAATTACAACAGAAAGGCACAAATAACCAATACAAGAAACACTAATGTAGCACCCAGCTAAGGTGATGAAGGAGACTATATCACTGGGCCCTATAGGACATCTACTATATAAGGACAGTCTACCAAAATTAGGAGACATACAAGATCTACCTAATACATAGAAACAAACACAGGGAAGCAGCCAAACTGTGAAGACAAAGAAACATGGCCCAAATGAAAGAACCAGACAAAACTCCAGAAAAAGAACTCAATGAAATTGAGACAAAGAACATACTAGATGACAAGTTCAAAACATTGATTGTAAGGGTGCTCACAGAACTTATGAAAAGATTAGATGAACTTAGTGAGAACTTTAACAAAAAGATAAGTAACATCAGAAAGAACCAGTAAAAAATGAAGATTACAATAACTAAAATGAGCATACATTAGTTGAAGTCAACTGCAGATTAGATAAAGCAGAAGATCCAATCAGCAACTCAAAAAACAAGGTAGTAGAAAATATATAATCAGAAGAGCAAATAGAAATAAAATTATTAAAAATAATAAACAGCCCTGGCCAGTGGTTAGAGTATTGGCTTGTGTACCAAAGAGTCATGTGTTCAGTTCTGGTCAAGGGCATGTGCCTGCACTACACATTCAATCCCTGGCCCTGGTTGGGGCACATGGGCAAAGTATGCAATCGAAATGTCTTTCTCACATAGATGTTTTCCCCTCTTTTCTCCTCTCCCCTCCCCCCCACTTTTACACTCTCTAAAAATCAATGGGGATAAAGTATCACTGGGCAAGGATTAACAAAAAATAAACAAACGAACAACTGAAAAAACCACACAGATAGTTTAAGAGATCACTGGGGCAATATAAAGCATAGCAATGTTCACACCATATGAGAACCAAGAAAAGATAAAAAAAAGGAAATGAAAATTTATTTGAATAAATAATGATGGAAAAGTTCCCTAACCTGGTGAAGGAAATAGAAATATAAGCCCAGGAAGCACAGATAGTTCCAAACAAAACAAAATGAACTCAGAGGCCCACACCAAGACACAATATAATTAAAATGCCAAAGGTTAAAGATAAAGAGAGACTCTTTTTTTTCTTTTTAATTCTCACCCGAGCATATGTTGTTATTGATTTTAGAGAAGAAGGTGGGGAGAGAGAGAGAAACATTGACGTGAGAGAGAAACATCAATGGGTACCTGCCATAGGAGCCCTGACTGGGTATCAAACTTGCAACCTAGCTATATGCTTGGACTGGGAATTGAACCATCAATCTTTTGGTATGTGGGACAATGCTCCAAGCAACTGAGCTACCTGGCCAGAGCAAAGAGAGAGTCTTAAAAGTAGCTAGTTATTATAATGCAGCTCCCATAAGACTGCCAACATTTCTCAACCGAAAAATGTTGTAGGCCATAAGAGAAGAAAGTAATAAAAAGCAAGAACATATAAGGAAGATTAGTCTACCCAGAAAGACTATCATTTAGAATTGAAGGACAGATAAAGAGCTACCCAGACAAGAAAAGCTAAAAAGAATTTACCCCCAGTATTACAAAAATGTTCAAGGGAGTTCTTAAATGAAGAACGTAAAAAAAATATATATATATATAAATAAAATGCCAATAATTACATAGCTATACAGTGGTACCTCGAGATACGCGTGCCCTAACATACGAGATTTTTGAGATATGAGCTGTCGAGCGAGCGATTTTTGCTTTGAAATACGAGCAACATTTGAGATAGGAGTAATCATGCGGATTGGCCGGCTTCACACGACCCACCAGTTTACGGCGATTCGAGCATCTCATAGTTTCCCATGCCTCAAGGTTATGGAATGAATTAAACTCGTATCTCGAGGTACCACTGTACTAATAAAAGACTAGGTGGCCCTCACACCCTGCATCATCACAAGGTGGCCGCCACATACTGATTACCACACATGCTACTGTGTCATTACAAGATGGCCATCTCATGACTGTCACAAAATGGCTGGCAGGGGATGGCAGTTGGGGGCAACCAGATCTGCAGGGGAGAGCAGTTGGGAGCAACCAGGCCGGCAGGGGAAGGCAGTTGGGGATGACCAAGCCAGCAGGGCAGGGCACTTGAGGGCTACCAGGCTTCAGGGGAGGACAGTTGGGGGGAAATAGGCCTGTGGGAGAGGATAGTTGTGGGTGATATCAGGCTGGCAGGGGAAGGCAATTGGTGGTGATGGGGCTGGCAGGGGAGGGCAGTTGGTTGCGATGGGGCCAGCAGGGGAGGGCAGTTGTGGGTGATGGGGCTGGCAGGGAAGGGAATTGAGGGCAATCAGGCTGGCAGGGGAGCAGTTAAGGAGTGATCAAGCTGGCAGGCAGAAGCAATAAGGGGCAATCAGGTAGGCAGACAGGCAAGTGATTAGGATGAGCAGTCCTGGACATCCCCCAAAGGGTCCCAGATTGGAGAGCGTGCACAAATTTCATGCACAGGGTCTCTAGTCTATAAATAATCAATCACTTTATTTATTTATTTATTTTATAAATTTTTGTTGATTTCAGAGAGAGAGGGAGAGAGAGATAGAAACATCAATGATGAGAGAGAACCACAACCATCGATTGGTGCCTCTTGCACCCCCTACACTAGGGACCAAGCCTGCAACCCTGGAATGTGCCTTGACCATAATGGAACCTGGGACCCTTTAGTCCACAGGCTGATGCTCTATCCACTGAGCCAAACTAGCCAGGGCAATAATTAATCACTTTAAATGTACATGGATAAAATGCTCTAATGAAAAGACAAAGGGTGAATGAAAAAGAAAAAAAGCCCCATATACATGCTGTCTACAAGAGCCCACTTCAGATTAAAAGACACACACAGACTGAAAGTAAAGGGATGGAAAAAGATATTTCTTGCAAATGCAAATGAAAAAAATTTAGTTGGGAGTAGCAATGAATATAATGGATAGACTTTAAAACAAAGGATGTATATAATAGGTAACAAAGAATGACATTTTGTAACAATAAAGGGATCAATCCAAAAAGAGGATATAACCTCCTGTAACCTTTCTGTAACCAAAATAGTAGCACCTAAATAAATAAAGAAAATGTTGAGACAAAGGGAGTGGTCAACAATAACAGTCATAGTCAGGGACTTAACCACCCCAGTGACATTAATGGATAGGTCATTCAGACAAAAAAATCAATATGATAAATTAAACCAGATGAATTTTTGATATTTTAAAACATTTCACTCCAAAAGCAGCACAATTTATATTCTTTTCAAGCACACATAGAACACTTTCTATGGTAGATCACATGTTAGGCCACAAAACAAGTCTCAATTAATTTAAAAAGACTGAAACCATTCCAAGCACCTTCTGGAATGAAATGAGAAATCAGTTACATTAAGGAAACTGAAAAATGCATAAACACATAGAAGATAAATGACATGACACAAACCATCACTGGGTTAACAAAGAAATTGAGGAAGACATAAAAAACTATCATCAGAGGAATGATAACAAAAATACAACAAACCAGTCGAAACCGGTTTGGCTCAATGGATAGAGCGTTGGTCTGCGGACTGAAAGGTCCCAGGTTCGATTCCGGTCAAGGGCATGTACCTTGGTTGTGGGCACATCCCCAGTAGGGGGCGTGCAAGAGGCAGCTGATCAATGTCTCTCTCTCATTGATGTTTCTAGCTCTCTATCCCTCTCCCTTCATCTCTGTAAAAAATTAATAAAATATATTTAAAAAAAAAGAAAACACAACAAACCAAATAAATCAATAGGTTACAGCCAAAGTAATTCTAAAAGAGAAAGTCATAGCAATATAGAACTGTCTCAAGCCAAAAAAATCTCAAGAAATTTAACCTTACAGCTAAAAGAACTAAACAGAAAACAATAAGCAAAATCCAAAGTGAGTAGAAGGAATAAAATAACAGAGATCAGAGCAGAAATAAACAACTTGCCCAAAAACACAACACAAAATATCAGTGAAAACAGCAGCTGGTTCTTTGAAAAGATAAACAAGATTGGTAACACTTTCATCAGAGTCATGAAAAAGTATGAGGACCCAAATAAAATAAAATTAGGAATGAAACAGAAGAAATAACAACTGACACAAAAGAGATACAAAGGGTTATAAGAAAATACTATAAACAATTATATGTCAACATATTTAACAACCTGGAAGAATTAGTTAAATTTCCAGACACACAATCTTCCAAAACAGAAGGAAGAACAATCAGATAATCTAAATAAACTGATTATGAAATCAAACCAGTAATAAAAAAACTTCCAATAAAAGTCCTGAATAAGTAAATTAAAATATATTTCAGAAAAAAATTTAACACCTATCCTCCTTACACTATTCAAAATTAAAGAGGTAAAAAGGCTCCAAAGCTCATTTTCCAAGGCTAGCATTTCCTTGATTTCAGAATCATACAAAGACATTGGAAAAATAGAAAATTATAGACCATTATACCTGATGAATATAGATACAAAAAGTCTCAACAAAATATTTGTAAACCAAATTCAGCAAAACATTAAAAAGATTATACTGCATGATCAAGTGGGATTTATTTCTCGGATTCAAGGATGGTTCAATATCCACATGTCAATTAATGTTATACACTACATAAATAAAATGAAGACTAAAAACCACATGATCAGATCTATAGATGCAGAAAAGGATGTGACAAAATCCATTGCCCACTTACGATAAAAACTTTTAGCAAAGTGGGAAGAGAGAAAAGATACCTCAACATAATTAAGACCATATATGACAAACTCATAGGTAACATCATACTCAATGAGGAAGACGTAAAGCAGCTTTTCTTATGATTAGGAACCAAAAAAATGTCCACTTTAACTCCTTCTGTTTAACAGAAAAAATTCATGCACTGGAAGGGGTGTCCCTCAGACCGACCTGCCCCCTCTCAGAACAGGAGCCCTCAGAGATGGAGGTGACCTGGTGATCAGGGGAGGGAGATGCCCTATCACACCTCTGCTGCTGTCATTACTGGCAGCGCAAACCTCGGCTGGCTCTGGTTACCTGAGCACAGGCGGCCCGGGGCAGCTGGGCAGCTGCCATATGAGGCTTGTCTATGCCTCAGGCCAGACCTGGGAAGCTGGGTAGGCACCATCCGAGGCTTGCCTGCTCCTCAGGTTGGCCCTGGGCGGCTGGGGCCTGTGGGGACTGGGGGCTCTGGAAGTAGGTGCGCAGAGTGTCTGCCGCTTCAGCAGGGCTGAAGTGAGTGGGCGCTGGATCTTGTGGCTGTGGGCATGGCATTCAATTAGCTGTGGGTGCCACCATCTTTGAGGGAGGGGCAGTCGATTAGTATATTCCCTCCTTATTGGCTCTGGCTGCTGCCAGCTTTGTGATGGCATGAGGGTCAATTAGCATATTCCCTCTTTATTAGATAGGATAGTATTGGAAGTCCAAGCCATAGCAATCAGACAAGGAAAAGAAATAAAAGGTACCCAAATTGGAAAATAAAAAGTAAAATTGTCATAATTTGCAGATGACATGATATTCTATGTACAGAAACCTAAAGATTGCCAACAAAAAAGTATTAGAACTGATACATGAATTCAGCAGAGTAGCAGTATTCAAAATTAATATTCAGAAGTTGGTTTCATTTTTATAATCCATTAATGAACTATCAGAAAGCCAAATTAAGAAAACAATCCTATTTATAATTGAGTCAAAAAATAAAATACCTAGGAATAAATTTAATTAAGAAAATAAAAGACTTGAACTTGAAAACTGTAAGACATTGAAGAAAGAAAGTAAAGAAAATATAAATAAATGGAAGCCTGTACTGTACACATGGATAGGAAGAGTTAACATCACTAAAATATCCATACGAACCAAAGCAATCTACAAATTCAATGCAATTCCTATCAAAATACCAATGACATTTTTCACAAAACTATAACCTAAATAATTCTAAAATTTATATGGAACTACAAAGGACCCTGAATAGCCAAAGCAATCTTGAGAAAGAAAAACAAAGTTGAGGGTATCATGCCACCTGATATCAAACTAAATTAAAAGGCTATAGTCATCAAGACAGCACCATCTATAATATTATAAGCATAATATGCTAATTAGACTAAAAGTCCTTCCGGATGTCCTTCCTTCTGGACAAAGCTGCAGCAGATGAGGGTCAAGGCAGAGGCAGCAGAGGCCCTGGCTGTGGCAGCAGTAGGCAGGGGCCACAGCTGAGGCAGAGGCAGCCCCTGCGGAGTGGGGACCAAGGCCCTTGCACAAATTTCATGCATTGGGCCTCTAGTATTGGCATAAAAACATACACATAGATAAGTGGAGCACCCAGGAATAAATCCAGGTATGACAAATTAGAAAAGAATACAAAATAGGATAAAGACATTCTCTTCAACAAATGGTGTTGACAACATTGGGCAGACACATGTAAAAAATAAAAACACCACCACTTTTTACACCACATACAAAAATAAACTCAAAATAGATTAAAGACTTAAATATAAAATTTGAAATCATAAGACTCCTAGAAGAAAACATAGGCAGTAGACTCTTTGACATCACTCTCAGTAATGTCTTTTTCAGTATGTCTCCTTGAGGAAGGAAAACAAAAGAAAAATTAAAGAAATAATACCATATCAAGCTAAAAAGTTTTTGCACAGAGAAAAAAACAAAACAAAATGAAAAAGACAACCTATTGAATGGAAGAAGTCATTTGCCAATGATATATCCAACAAGGGGTTAATATTCAAATTTTATAAAGAACACAATTTAACACCAAAAAAATCACAAACAATCCAATTAAAAATTTAATAAAGGATCTGAATAGACATTTCTAATTATGAAAAGTTCAACATCACTAATCATTAGGGAAATGCACATTAAAATCACAATGAGATGTCACCACAAACCTGTCAGAATGGCTACCATCAATAAATCAAGAAATAACAAGTGTTAATAAGGATGTGGAGAAAAGGGAACCTTAATGCCCTATTAGTGCAATTGTAAATTGGTGCAGCCACTATGGAAAACAGTATAGAGGTTCCTAAAAAAAATTAAAAACGGAATTACTATATGACCCAGCAATGCCATTTCTGATTATTTATTAGAAGAAATCGAAAACACTAATTCAAAAAGACAGATGCACCTCTATATTAATTGCAGCATTATTTACAATAGCCAAGATATCAAAGCAACCAAAGTGTCCATAGACAAATGGATAAAGAAGATGTGGTACATATATATTATAAAATATTAGTCAGCCATAAAAATGAATTAAATCTTATCATCTGTGACAGTATGGATGGACCTAGAGGGTATTATGTTAAGTAAAACATGTCACAAAGATAAAGGCAAATGCCATATGATTTCTCTTATATGTAGACTCTAGAACACAAAATAAACAAACCAACAAAACAGAAACAAACTCATAGATACAGAGAACATTTTGATGGTTGTCAGATTCTCATCTGACAAGTGTTGTGGGTATGGGTAAAAAGGGGAAGGTATTAAAAAGTACAAATTGGCAATTATAAAAATAGTCTTGAAGATGTAAAGGTAATATAGTCAATAATATAGTAACAACTCTGTATATTGTCAGATGAGTACTAGACTTTTGGGGATAATTACTTTGTAAGGTATATAAACCTCTAATCACTACACTGTATACCTGAACTATCATAATATTATATTTCAACTGCAACTAAAATTTTTAAAAAACATTAAAATAGGTAAATAAATCTCTGCCAATGGCAAAAATAAGTTGTAGCACATGTCAAATTTTTCTAAACAAAACATATTCCCTCTAAAACTGTTGTCAGCAAGTCAAAATTATTATTATTATATTCCTACTAGAGGCTGGGTACACAAAATTCCTGCACAGGAGGGTATGTCCCTCAGCCCAACCTGCACCCTCTCCAATCTGGGACATTCCTCTCACAATCCAGGACTGCTGGCTCCCAACTGCTTGCCTGCTTGCCTTCCTGATTGCCCCTAACTGCTTCTGCATGCCAGCCTGATCACTCCCTAACTACTCCCCTGCCAGCCTGATTGATGCCTAACTGCTCCGCTGCCAGCCTGATTGCCACTAACTGCCCTCCCTGCAGGCCTGGTCCTCCCCAACTGCTCTCCCCTGCAGGCCTGGGTCCCTCCCAACTGCCTTTCCCTGCAGGCCCGGTCACTCCCAACTCCCATCCTCTATCGACCTAGTCACCCCTAACTGCCCTCCCCTGCAGGCTTGATTGCCCCCAACTGCCCTCCCTTGCAGGCCTAGTTCCTCCAAATTGCCCTCCCAGCTGGCCTGATTGCCCACAACTGTCCTTGCTTGCAGAACTGGTCCCTCCCAATTGCACTCCCCTGCTGACCATCTTGTGTCCACATGGGGGCAGCCATCTTGTATGTGGGAGTGATGGTCTATTTGCACATTATTCGTTTATTAAATAGGATAGAGGCCTGGAGCATGGGTGGGGGTCAGCTGGTTTGCCCTGAAAGGTGTCCCAGATCAGGGTGGGGGTTCCCTTGGGGCATGGGAGAGGGGCCAGCAATGCCTCCTGGCAACCCAAACGTAGGCCCTGGTATCTGGTATTTATTTATCTTCTATAATTTCAACTTTGTATTTTGTGGCCATAGGCATTTTTGTTGGGATTTATTTATCTTCTATAACTGAAACTTTGTAGCGGAGGTCAAGGCAGGCCAGGGCTGCAGGAGCTTGGCTTCCTCCATTGCCAGGGGCAACTCAAGCCTCCTGCTTTCTCCAGCTCCGTGGCTGCCGCCATATTTGTTGGAATTTATTTATCTTCTATAATTGAAACTTTGTAGCCTTAAGTGTAGGCCTGGGCCAGTCAGAGCGGCAGGGAAGCTTGGCTTCCTCCATTGCTGGGGAAACCCAGGGCCTCCTGCTTGCTGCAGCTCTCTGGCCACAGCCATCTTGGTTGGGTTAATTTGCATATTCGCTCCTGACTGGCTGGTGGGCATGGCTTGTGGGTATAGTGGAGGTATGGTCAATTTGCATAAACTCTTTTATTAGATAGGATGTTTCTGGATGCCTACTGGGAACTTATTCAGCACTTACCTCTCTATGTACTCTGCAAGAAGTTGTTCTGTGGCAGATGAATACATCCACTCATTTCCAACTTTCTTAGTATATCCTGGTACCTCTTCATTCTTTTTGTTGAATTTGAGATTCAAACCCACATTTGCTTTATGGTCTCCATGAGGGCTGAATTTAAACCAAACAAACACACACATACACATTTTAAAATTTTGTTGGAAGAAAAAAATGTTTTGTTTTCAATTCTTAGAAAATGTTAGTTTTAATTGTTCTATATTTTAGTTATCATGGTTATTTCTGAAGTAGAAATAATTGAAAAAAGTAGAGGAAAGCTTTAAAATCCAAGTTAAGAAAGCATAATAGTTAACAAAGACTATGTAATTAGAGAGGAGAATGATATAAGAAAATACAGGGAAATATACTATTTGAGATTCACACACACCTTGATACCTTTTTTCAAGGTCCAATATACTAGCTTCTAAAAATAACAACTGTCTTTTCAACCACCTATAACATGCCATTTAGAGACAATGTCACCATTAGAGAAATTTATGCATAAGTTATAAGGAAAAGTCAGAGGAAATGTACACTAAAATATTGAGCATTTTATCTTTATCATTCAATTTTTTCTGCCACTATAAGTAAATTTTTTTAACATAAACTTACTTTCTCCTAGATCCTCTTCCAATAAAAATACTTCCTGTAAACCTTGAGACAAGGTATCCACTCACTCCAAGGCGACTGGCCAACACATATCCTGGGTTGTACTTTATAGAATATTTCTTTAAATATAAAAAACAAAAAGGTGAATTATAGAAACAAAGTACTAAATGTTATTTCTTTATGTTTAAAATCTTGAGAAAACTAAGACATGACTAACCATTGGATTGTGGCTATGTAAAAATTCTCAGAAGTTAATGATCATTCTGCTATCCTCTTTTTAAAAATGATCTATAAGCAGAATCCTCCTGCACCTTTCCTTTCTTTTTTTTAAAAAAATATATTTTATTGGTTTTTTACAGAGAGGAAGGGAGAGAGATAGAAAGTCAGAAACCTCGATGAGAGACATCGATCAGCCGCCTCCTGCACGCCCCACAGTGGAGATGTGCCCGCAAGCAAGGTACATGCCCCCAACTGGAATCGAACCTGGGACCTTTCAGTCTGCAAGCCGACGCACTATCCACTGAGCCAAACCAGTCTTGGCTTTCCTTTCTTAAATGATTGAATTTCCAAGTATAAATGAAAGGGAAAAAAAACATATAGTTTGTGAAAATGTCTCAAGAAATAAACTGGGAGAATCCAAGATGGCGGCATAGGTAAACACCTACACTGCTGCCTCGCACAACAATTTCAAAACTACAACTAAAAGACAGAACGGACATCATACAGAACCACAGGAAAGCTGGCTGAGTGTAAGTTCTACAGCTAGAAGGAAAGACAGGGGCTCACAGAAACCCAAAGGAGCTGCAAAAAGCTGAGGTATGGAGACACGCACTCTGAGAGTGGGTGCAGGAGTACCTGGCTGGCTTTTTCTGGCAGGAGGGAAATGGAGACTCCCAACGGCATTGAACCCCTTATCTCTTATCCAGCCGAAACTCATACTGCGCTTGGACTGTGAAAAGGGAGAGGTGCACGGAAACTTAGGGGAGTCGCAAAAGATCAAAGGTTTGATCGCGCACACAGCACTGCGCAGAGGACAGATTGCTAATTGTGCCGCTGGTTTTCTTGAGTGGGCGGGAGACAAACCCTCCTAACTGTGCCACTTCTGAGTCCACTAAGCCCCTGTTTCGGGCGAAAACCTGGGGACCTGGACTCGTGTGGTCCTGGTGCGCAGGGGAGCCGGAAAGGCAGCGGTCTAGAGGCACTGTGGGCGAGCACACACAAGGACCGCTCCAGCGATTACCCAGTCACGTGAGACTCAGGGGCCGTGGAGGGCGGGGCCGAATGGAAGGCAAGGCGGTTCCTTAAGCCCTGAGACTCCACCCATCCCAAGCTCAACAGAGGCTTCTTCAGTTTTGCAAGTCTGGTATCATAAGGCTGAATTCAACACAGAAGTTTCCCCGGCATAGTGAAAATGCCGAGACAAGGGAAGGGATCACAAACAAAAGGAATGGAGGAAAAAAAACAACAACTGGATATAGAGTTCAAAACCACGCTTATAAGGTTTTTCAAAAATATGCTAGAAAAGATGGATAAATTTATCAAGTCCCAAGAGAAGATGCAAAAGGACAAACTAGAGATGCAAAAGATCCAACTAGAGATGATGGATAAATTTAGCAAGTCCCAAGAGGAGATGAAAAAGAACCAACTAGAGACACTGACTGAAATAAAAAATATTATACAGAGTCCTAACAGCAGACTAGAGGAAGGCAAGAATCAAGTCAAATATTTGAAATATAAAGAAGCAGAAAACACTCAACTGGAAAAGCAAGAAGAGAAAAGAATCCAAAAATGTGAACATAATGTAAGGAGCCTCTGGGACAGCTTCAAGCATACCATCAGAATTGTGGGGCTACCAGAAGAAAAGAGAGAGCAAGATACTGAAAACCTATTTAAAGAAATAATGACTGAAAACTTCCCACATCTGGTAAAAGAAATAGACTTACAAGTCCAGGAAGCACACAGAACCCCATATAAAAGGAATACAAAGAGGACCACACCAAGACACATCATAATTAAAATACCAAGAGCAAAAGACAAAGAGAGAATATTAAAAGCAGCAAGAAAAAAACAGTTCATTACCTACAAGGGAGCACCCATACGACTGTCAGCTGATTTCTCAACAGAAACAATGCAGGCCAGATGGGAGTGGCAAGAAATATTCAACGTGATGAATAGCAAGAACCTACAACCAAGAATAATCTATCCAGCAAAGCTATCATTCAGAATTGAAGGGCAGATAAAGAGCTTCACAGAGAAGAAAAAGCTAAAGGAGTTCATCAACTCCAAACCAGTATTATATGAAATGCTGAAAGGTACTCTTTTAGAAGAGGAAGAAGAAAAAGGTAAAAGACAAAAAATTATGAACAACAAATACATATCTATCAACAAGTGAATCTAAAAATTAAGTGAATTAAAAATTTGATCAACAGAATAAACTGGTGAATATAACAGAATCAGGAGCACAGAAAGGGAGTGGACTGATAATTCTCAGGGGGAAAGGGGTGAGGGATGTACAGGGAGAGACTGGACAAAAATCATACCCCTATGGATGAGATCAATGGGAGGGAGGTAAGGGCACAGGGAAGGGAGTGGAGCCAAGACTCCTGTTCACTCTGTGGCCATAGCCATTTTTGTTGGGATTTATTTAAGTTCTATAATTGAAACTTTGTAGCCTTGAGTGTAGGCCTGGGCCAGCCAGTGCTGCAGGGAAGCTTGGCTTCCTCCATTGCTGAGGAAATCCAGGCCTCCTGCTTGCTGCAGCTCTGTGGCTGGGTTAATTTGCATACCTACTCCTGATTGGCTGGGTTAATTTGCATACCCACTCCTGATTGGCTGGTGCACATGGCTTGTGGGTACAGCAAAAGTACAGTCAATTTGCATACTACTCTTTTATTAGATAGGATGGGCCACTGTCTCAGTTTCCTAAGTGTGCTTTCTGGATTCTTCCTCTAAGAGGCCTAATGTAAGATTTTAGGAACTTCTCTGCCTTCCATAAAGTTTCTTCATGGGTATGCTGATGCCTACTGCCTTAAATTAATTCCACAGGATATAATGCTTTAGATTTTATCTTTAGAGAAAATAAAAGTAGCAATAGCTGGCTGCTTTTGAATTAATTTCAGTCAAGTAAATTAACCAACCAATAAGAAAAATGATATAACAGGATCCTCTCTGTATTTTAACAGGGAAAGAGAAAGA
Source organism: Lasiurus cinereus (assembly GCA_011751065.1). Taxonomy (NCBI): domain Eukaryota; kingdom Metazoa; phylum Chordata; class Mammalia; order Chiroptera; family Vespertilionidae; genus Lasiurus; species Lasiurus cinereus. Next base: position 62,440,106 of record JAAGEH010000286.1, read on the forward strand.
AGAGAGTGACATCTTTGGAGCAAAAGGTCATGAAAAAGGATGCTGTGACCTTAAATGCAATTTTCAAGTTTTCTCTAGGGACTATTCATCTTTACCTAAATAGAGACATTTAACTTGTGCAAGACCTTTAAATTATGCCACTTGTAAATAAAAAATGCAGGCTTTAATTATGAAACCTTACAAAACCCATGTCCATTCCTAGAGGGAATGCTACTTACTGTGCTACTTATAAGTTTGAATACTAGTACAATAACCCATAATAACCATTATAGATTAATAATAGGATTTCAGTGATTTCCGCCCCCAAAGATTTACATGAAGTTCTAAGCATACTCCACACTTATTTTTAAATAACACTATATATAACTGTAAAGAAATTTAATTGTTACTAAGTAAAATATGTGCAATAAACTCCAAGAAGTTGGCAAAAATATCTCCTAATTATTTTTTAAAGTTCATTAATTCTAAATTAAACAATATGGACTACAGTACTCACATGCTGGTTCTGTATTAAAGCATCAAGATTGGGTTCACATGGAATGCTGAAAACCACACGAATCCTACCTTCTGTAATCACATCCCCTGAATCCTGAACCTTGGAAAAAAAAAATCACAGGTTTTAGTCTCCTTCACTACATTTTATTCACTTGATTTTTCTATTTATTTGAACAGTGTTTATTATTTCTAAAATATATTAAGACCGAGGGAATGTGATTATACTGCAAATTTTAGTCATTGTACCTTGCTTTAATAGGTGTTAAACAGTCTTTTTGTTTTAAATTAACTTTTAATTTGCAAATAATTTCAAACTATCAAGAAGTTGCAAAACTAAAAACAGGTCAAAGAACATTTGAAAAACATTTACCCAGATCAACCTACTGTTAACATTTTATTCCATGTTTTAACATTTGTCAGTGCACCTAAAAATATTCTTTTTAGAAAACTCATTTTTCCCCTCTACCAGGTCCAGGCTACGATCAGATACTGCATTTAGTTGTCTTAACTATTTAGCTTTCTTTAATCTAGAATATATCCAGACCTTTTCTTTGTCTTTTATAACATTAATACTTTGAAGAATATAGTCCATTGCTCCCTCCCCACCCTGCCCTAAAAGTGTATGTGTGTTACTCATTTTGGACTTATATGATGTTTCCTTGTGGTTAGGTTAAGGTTATATATTCTGGGCTACAATAGTGCACAGGTGATGTATGCTTCATAGAATATCAAATTGGAGGTACATGATGTTCATTTGTCCTTAAATCATAACATTCACTTTGTTCATACCATCAAGATGTTGCTTAATTTCTTCACTGTGCAAATAGTTATTTATTGACTTTGAAACTAATAAACAGTTTGTAGAAATACACGTTCAAGACCATGAAAATATACTACTCCTTATAAAAAATTTCTCCTAACTTTAGCCTCCAATGATGATTGTTGCCTAATTTAATCTTTATCCTAATGGTCATAAAATGATGACTTCTACCTTCAGCACCCTCCTAAAATTTACCCTTGACATAATCTAAGCAAGAGCTGAGCTCTTCCCTTCACTATTTAGTTATTTCTTACCACTATGAAATAATACATTCTTTTTAAAAAAATAAATTTATTGATTTTTTTGAGAGAGAGAAAGGGAGAGGGATAGAGAGTTAGAAACATCGATGAGAGAGAGAGACATCAATCAGCTGCCTCCTGCACCCCCCTATAGGGGATGTGCCCGCAACCAAGGTACATGCCTGTGACCGGAATCAAACCTGGGACCTTTCAGTCTGCAGGCCGACGCTCTATCCACTGAGCAAAACCGGTTTCGGTTGAAATAATAAAATCCTATATCCCCCATAATGGTTTATAATTATTCATCACTGTACTTATTTGTTTCTATACTCAAACTGTTCCAGATTTGATCAGTAGGAGTCCCTTCAACCTGGTTCCTATGACTATATGATACCCTCCCATCATTCTTTTAAGCACTTCCTTATTTTCTGATAAAACAAGAGGCTCCAAGCTCATCTTATATCCACCCGTACGAGCCTTGTAACCAGCTATTTCTCTGAGATCCCTGTGTTTTTTTAGTGTGGTATGGTATCAAAGGTTAAGAGTTGGGCACATGTGTTCACTGCTACTAGAGTGGTGTTTGCTTATCTTTTTGTGCAAATGGACCTAGAGAATATGTTATGTATAGGCATATATGTATATTTGCATGTGCCTTTTTCCGTGTGAGAACTGCAGTTTCCCAAAATATTAACATATTTATAAATTCATCAATCCAATAATATATGTAAAATAACTATAGAATTGATTCATATACACCACAATATACTACTAAAGAAAGCAGAATTTGAATTCTTTTTTCTCCCCACCTCTGACCCCATCATGCTCAAGACTAAAGATATATAGCCAAATACTATGTTCATTAGTTAGATGAATGAATTCTTTCTTATTTTTCCACTTCAGTATTACCTTCAATTTTACACCTAAGTAAAGAAAGGGTAAAGAATTGTATTAATTTCAGACCAGAAAGAAATTTAATTAGTAACATTAACTAACTTCTCCAGCACAGCCATAATAGGGAGTTCCCAGCATAAAGACCATACTTCTAGGAGGAAACAAGTCATCCAAAGTTTTGATATTGGAGAAACAGGAATCAAAAGCTCGGATATCCTATATAGAATGAAATATAAAAGTAAATATATCATCACAATGAAAGCTTTCATAGATTGTACACAATTTTTTTCCTATGGGACTATGGCTATCCTATATAATAAAAGTCCAGTAACCATAATGGCAGAATGACCAGAACAACTGCTCAACTAGTTACTATCAGATACATTGATCATCTCTCAGTCCATTTCCCCAGCCAGCAGGCTCTGATCGCCAATGGTGAATGGGGACCCTGGGTGGGTATCAGGGGATGTGGGAGGTGCCAGGCCAAGGCCCCTGCCCTGTCAATTCTCCCACACACAGAGGGCGACCAGAGGCAGGGTTGGGGCTAGCAAGCAGGTGGGAAAGCCCAACCTCTCGGTCCCTCCCCTGGCCATTAGGTTCCAATCGCTGGATGGGGAATGGGGAACCAGGGTGCGTGGCAGCAGGGGTTGGGATTGGTGAGCAGTTGAAATGCATCAACCTCTTCCTCCCTTCCCTGGACCCGCAGGCTCCAATTGTCGCTGATGGAGAACAGAGAATGGGGGTGGGTGACGGGGGATGTGGACACGAGGCCAAGGCCACCTTCCTAATGGTCATCCCACACAAAGTAGGAGACCCTTCAACCTGGTTCCTGTGTCTATGTGATATGTTCCCATCAAAGCCCCCACCCCGCCAATTGTCACACACACAGAGGGCCACCAGCGGCGGGGGTGGGACCCACATGTGTGTAGGAACAGCCGACTTCTCGGTGCCTCCCCCAGACGTAAGGTTTTCATTGCGGGATGGTGAACAGGGTGGGTGGAGGAAGGGAGGCGGGGCCAGCTGCTAGTAGTTGGGAAAGATGGTTGGTCCTGATCACAGGCTAAGCCTAAGAACTGTACCTGCACACATTTTATGCACTTGGCCTCTAATACCATCTATAAATGTCAAATGTAAAGCCTGTCACTATACCAATACTGGCAGCTAATATTTATTGACTGCTTTTAGGCATTGCACACCTTTACTAGTTCATTTTATCCTTAAGAAAACCCTCTGTGGCAGAGACCATTATTAGCCCTACTTTACAAATGAAGAAACTAAGGCATAGAAAGGGAGTGAATCTTGCCTAAGATTATATAGCTACAAAGTCAATTTAGGCATCTGTGCTCTTAATCATTACACTATAATGTTTCCCCAAAATTACAGGATCAATACATGCTTTAAAAAATGTTATCCCTTACCATATCTAATATTACTAACAAAACAAGAGCATTTTGAATTTACTAATTTATTTAAGGCAAAAATGTTCTTTTGAGAATATAAATGTAAAAATGCAAGAGTATAAGTTAATGCTGGGACTTTTCTTTTAGAGATGAAGGTAAAAATAAAATAGCCCTGCCCTAGTGGCTCAGTTGGTTGAGCATTGTTCCATGCACCAAAAGGTTGCAGGTTGCATCCCCAATCAGAGGGTATATCGTAGGCAACTGATGGATGTTTCTCTCTCATTCCACCTCTCCCCACCACCTCTCTCCCTTCCTCTCTCTAAGTATGTTCTCCGGTGAGGATTAAAAAACAAAACAAAACTTAAAAGGACATGTTCCTAACCACAGAGTGTCTGAGGAAGTAATCTGACTTTTAAAAAAAGAAAATATTTTGCAAATTATATTAAACTAGAGGCCCAGTGCATGGAATTCATGCATGGGAGAGGAATGCACAAATTTCATACACTGGGCCTCTAGTTTAATATAGGAGCCCCTCAAGGGATCTGACTGCCCATCAGGATCGGGCCTAAACGGGCAGTCGGACATCCCTCTTACAATCCAGGACTGCTGGCTCTCAACTGCTTGCCTGCCTGCCTTCCTTATTGCTCCTAACCATTTCTGCCTGCCAGCCAGATCACCCCCTACCCATTCCCCTGCCAGCTTGACTGATGCTGAATTGCTCCCCTGCCAGCCTGTTTGCCCCTAACTGGCTTCCCCTGCCAGCCTGGTCACCCCTAACTGTCCTCCCCTGAAGGCCTGGTCCCACCCAATTGCTCTCCCATGCAGGCCTAGGTTCCCCCGCAACTGCCCTTCCCTGCAGGCCTGGTCACCCCCAACTTCTCTCCTCTGCTGGCCTGGTCACCCCTAACTTCCCTCCCCTGCAGACTTGATAGCCACCAACTGCCCTACCTTGCAGGCCTGGTCCCTCTCAAATGCCCTCCCCTGCTGGCCATCTTGTGTCCACATGGGGGCAGGATCTTGTGATCACATGGGGGCAGTCAACTTGTGTGTTGGAGTAATGATCAATCTGCATATTACTCTTTTATTAGATAGGATAGAGGCCTGATGCATGGGGGGTGGGGACCAGCTGGTTTTCCCTGAAGGGTGTCCTGGATCAGGGTGGGTGTACCCTTGGGGCGTGGGATGGCCTGCGAGAGGGGCCTGTGTTGGTTTGCATGCCGGCCATGCTCCCCCCAATCCCCTGGCAACCCTAGCAGAGGCCCTGGTATCTGGGATTTATTTATCTTCTACAACTGAAACTTTGTAGTGTAGAGTGGAGCCAAGCCTCCTGCTCGCTCTGTGGAGGCAGCCATTTTTGTTGGGATTTATTTATCTTCTATAATTGAAACTTTATAGCCTGGAGTGAAGGCCTGGGCCCGCCAGGGTGTGTGGAAAGCTCTGCTTCCTCCATCACTGGGGAAACCCAAGTCTCCCTCCTGCTCACTCCATGGCACAGCCAGCTTGGTTGGGGTTAATTTGCATACTCACTCATGATTGGCTGGTGAGTGTGGCTTGTGGAGTAGCAGAGTGATGGTTAATTTGCATATTACTCTTTTGTTAGATAGGATAAGTTTTCATTACACATTGCTATATTACTCTTCTATTTAGAAACCAATGTTAGTATGATATATAGTATGACTTTATACAGTGTGCAACAGTGTACACTAAAATATAATTGAGACCTGATGGAGACTTACCTTGACAACGGCTTGATAAACAAAAGGAAGAACTTGTTTTGACCACTGTTTCTCTAGATGAACTTCACCATTTTGATTTATTTGATATTTATGACCTGTGAGTAACTGAGCATATACAACTGCAGATGTTTCATTTATTATTATTCCTTTTCTTCTCAGATAGCTAAAAGAAAGAATAAAAAAGAAATATAGATATGTATGAGTGTGTATAAAATCTAGGATGAAAATCATCCTTCAAAGTACCAATTCATATACAAATGCTTAAATAAACTTAAAATAAACATGCTAATAATTCTAAGTACCTAAGTTAAGACTTTAGCATTTGTTTTTTTTACTCTGTGGATACCTATCCCAATGTCTGTGAAATTAAAACGATAAGTCACATAACTATAAGAAACTCCTGTGTTTCTTACCCCAGGAAGAGAAAAAAAGTGTTGGAAAAGTAGAGAAATTGGAACACTATAGTACCAGTAGGAATGTAAAATGGTGCAGTCACTGTTAAAACAGTTGGGTAGTTCCTCAAAGAGTTAAACACATAACTGCCACATAGTTCAGCAATTCCACTTTATATATACAGATAGTACCTGTGTCTAGTTCTTAGGGTACACAGATACTTAAATACAGTGGTACCTCGAGATATGAGTGCCCTAATATATGAGATTTTTGAGAGATGAGCCGTCGAGCGAGCAATTTTTGCTTTGAAATATGAGCAACAGTTGAGATAGGAGTAATCGCGTGGATCGGCTGGCTGCACACAACCCACCAGTTTACTGCGACTCAAGCATCTCATAGTTTCCCACGCCTCAAGGTTACGGAAGGAATTAAACTCATATATCGAGGTACCACTGTATATACCTTAAGAACTACACACAGATACTTAAATATCTGTATATATAAAAGCCAGTGACCGGAACACTATAATGATTGGAATAACCTGTAATGCCCACTGCGGGCAGTGAACCTCCCAACTGGGAAGTAGGGCCAGCTGGCAAACCTCCCAAGGCCCTTCTCCCCAGCTGCCACACACAACTGGCCTCTCCCACCCTGGTAGGGGGCAGGTTGTCCAGCCAACTTCCTGCAGCCCTACCCCCTGGCCAGCCCCAGCCCCAATGCACCACCACTACCCCAATTGGGCTGCGGCTCCTCCCCTCAGCCAGCTCTGCCCCTGATTGACTCCCCACACCAAGTGGGGTGGTACTAGCCAGCCAACCTCCCATGGACCATCCCCGAGCCCTATTCAGGGACGAGGTCAGCCTCTCTCCCCAGCCGGCCCGGCCCTGATCAGACCTCTATTAGGGTGAGCTGGCTGGCCAATCTTCTGGCATCTCCTCCTCCCAACAGGCCCAGTCCTGGTCCACTAATTGGGGCTGGGCCGGCTGGAGCACACCCTTGCATGAATTTATGTACTGGGTCTCTAGTTTATAAATAGAGGCCTGGTGCATGACAATTCACAAACTGGAAGGGGGAGGTCCCTCAGCTCAGCTTGCCCCCTCTCACAGTCTAGGAACCCTCAAGGGCAGAAGGTGACCAGGCAATAAGGGAAAGGCAACACCCCCATCACACTTCTGCTGTTGTCACTGTTAGCAGCACAAGTCTCAGCTGGCCCTGGTTACCTGAGCCTTGGGCGGCACTGTACAGCTGGGATGCCGCCATCTGAGACTTGCTTGTGCCTTGGGCCGGCCCTGGGCAGCTTAGGCAGTTGTCATCCGGGGCTTGCCTTCACTGTGGACCAGTCTTGGGCAGCTGCCATCCAAGGCCTGCCTGTACCTTGGGCTGGCCCTGGGCAGCTGGGGGGCTGAGGGGACAGGGGGACACCAGAGGCAGGTGTGTGGAGCAGTGGGCCAGGTCATGCTGTGTGCCTGCCACCCCAGTGTGGCTGAGGTGACTGGGTGCCACCATCTTTGTGATGGTGTGGCAGTCAATTAGCATATTCCTTCTTTATTAGGTAAGATACTCATAGTAATGCTACTAACAATAGCAAAGAAGTAGAAATAACCCAAATGTCCACCAATAGATAAAGGGATAAACAAAAGGCAGTATGTCCATCAAATGGAATATTCAGCCATAAAAAGAAATGAGTTCTGCTACATACTACAATGTATGTTAATTTCAAAAACATGCTAAATGAAACAAGCCAGACACCAAAGGTCATATATATGATTGCATTTATATGAAACATCCTAAATAGGTAAATGCAGACAGACAAAAGGTTGACAGGGGCATTCACTGGGTCTTTTCTTTCTTTTTTTCAGTCAAAATATTTATTCTGTTCTTAATTGGGTTGAATGGTAATACAAATATTGTGATCCAGATATACCTTTCTCAGGTATTATACTTTAAATACCCAAAACTTTACATAAAATCACACGACTTTGTTTCTCACAATTCATACTATGGATCCTAGGATCTAATCTTGTGCTTTGAATAACTTCTCTCCTTGAACATGATGTTATAGATATGACAAAACTAGCCCCAGTTAGTTTTGAGGTGGGAAAAATTGCTAAACAGGAACTTCATGCCCTCTGTGGCTAATAAGTCTCAGAGTTTCCCTTAAAAGTGAAGACGGAATACAAAAATACAGACTTGTACAATTACTCTAAGACTGCTGGGAAAGTTTTATTACACTAAGTGTGTACACTAAGAGCTACAACTTGCAACTCGTACCAAATCCTGAGCATTGTCATTTTCAAAGATGTTAAGGATGTAAACATTATGCTGAAACTGATGGCAGCAGTAACAAGAGAAGCCTGAGTGCTCACTCTAAAGTACAGAACCATGCTCAGGATAGAGAACAACACGCACTTCAGCTAAGACTCCCAGAGTGCCCTCACAGTCATTTTAAAGCACAGTCCTGGGAAGATCACAGAGCAGGGCATCCATCCACAATTCTTAGGAATTTGCTCCAAATGGAGAAATCAAGTTAGGTTGCTCTGGTAAGCAGGAGAGGAGCTACAGCCATGTCAGCAACACTGGGATTTACTCTCTGCTGGCAAGGCTTCCTGGTAGTTTAATTTTGTCCACATTGTTGTCTTCATTAGGAAAGGTGTGGTGGTTCACAAGAATGTTCTCCACCAGGAACCGGACTAGTTCCCCTATGTTAATGTTGTCCTTTGCAGAGGTTTCAAACTATACAGTGAAGCCATGTTCTTTGCAGAACTGGTCCATCTGGGCAGGAATATGGCCACCTTCCTTTTTCTGGTCACTTTTATTAACTAAGAACAGTAGGAATAGGGCCACCACTTGGAAGATGGATTGTACTGTTGAGATGTTTTCATTTTAAGAGGACCTCAAATGTGGAACCTCTGATATATCAGACTATAAAAGCAGCAACAGCTTCTTTATAGTAGACGCTGATCATGTTGCCAAACTGCTCCTGTCCCGTGATGTCCCACAGCTGCAGGCGTACCAGCGGCCAGCTGTCACAGTTGAGGACATTGAGCACGAAGTCCACCTTGACGGTGGCCCAGTAGTGCTGGGAGAAGAGCTGGTGGACATAGCGCTTGATGATGCTGGTCTTGCCACGCCCAACTTGCCGATGACCAGCACCTTGAAGGGGTGCTCAAGGGTCTCAGATCCACCTGCCTGCCTCAGCAACCGCCCTGCTTCTGCTGCTCTGTGCCCAGCCCCTACCTGCAGTTCAAACTTCCACGAGGCTACCCATAATGCTGCCTGATTGGTAATAGGACCTGGAATCAGCAGCCTCTCATAGCCCATATGGGGTAGACTCTTTGGGCCTTTTCAATCTAAAGTAGGGGTCAGCAACTACAGCCCTGGGGAAAATCAAGACTGCCTCCTATTCCTGTAAATAAATTTTTACTGAAACACAGTCATTCATTTATTTACTGTATATGGCTGCTCACCCCCCTTTTCCTCCATTTATATTGATATTTTTATTATCAAGATTTCTAAGAGCGTCAAAACATACAGTAGCATTTGAAACTACAAAAATACATATATCTACATGAAAGTGCTTTAATATATAGTGGCTTCACTATACAGCAGCAACAATTTAAAATACAAATTGGAGGTTTTATTTTTTAAAATATATTTTATTGATTTTTTACAGAGAGGAATAGAGAGGGATAGAGAGTTAGAAACATCAATGAGAGAGAAACATTAATTAGCTGCCTCCTGCATACCTCCTACTGGGAATGTGACCACAACCAAGGTACATGCCCTTGACTGGAATGAAACCTGGGACCCTTTAGGCGGTAGGTCGATACTCTATCCACTGAGCCAAACCTGTTAGGGCCAAATTGGAGTTTTTAATTAAACCATCTATATTGGCTAATGGTGAATTCCTTTATGAGATACCCTTCATTCTAAACCTAAACAACATTGATATCTCTTCAAAGAATACATTGGACTTAGAAAGGTCCAGTTTGAAAATTTAAGGATTTGAAACATTTGCAAAAAAAAAAAAAAGAGCAGCATAACATTTACCCTGCTTTTTTCAACATCTTGAAAAATGTAATTGGATCTTTAGTACGGCTGCTTTTATGCTACAGCAGCACAGTTGAGTAGTTATGAAAAACAATGTAAGGTTTACAAAGCCTAAAATATTTATTCTAGTAAATAGTAAAACTAGAAGCCTGATGTATGAAATTCATGCAAGTAGCTTGGCCCATGTAGCTCATCTGGAAAGTTGTCTGGAAGAATGTCTGGAAGGTTATTTGGCTGTCAGGTCTAATTAGCATATTATGCTTCTATTATTACAGATTTTGCTAAACCCTGATCTAAAGATTCTTCATCTGATAGATATTTTCTTAAGTATTTTCCATTTATTTCTTTCCAAAACTTTTATTAGACAAAGACACTTTGAGTATATTTTTTTCATCTTGTGGTGCCCACTAATTCAGTTGTTAGTATGCTCATATTTCTATTCAGACCATATACTGAGCTCATTATAACAATCACAATTTTAATTTTTATGTGTTTTATATATAAGTATGTGAATGATATATACTGTACGTATATACACTGAGTGGACAGATGTGTGTGTGTGTGTGTGTGTGTGTGTGTGTGTGTGTGTGTGAGGTCCCATGTATGAATTCATGCATGGGTGGGGTCCGGCCAGCCTAGCTAGGGGGAGGGGAAATGGGTGGTTGGCCAGCCTGCCTGCTGATCAAACTCCTGGTCAAGGGGACAATTTGCATATTAGCCTTTTATTATATAGAATATACACTGAGTGGCCAGATTATTATGAGTTTAGAGATCATAATAATCTGGCCACCCAGTGTGTGTGTGTGTGTGTGTGTGTGTGTGTGTG